>JARYHS010012519.1:59918261-59954721 GCA_031002005.1 Vandiemenella viatica | reverse complement strand
GCGTCACGAATTGCGGTACCGAAGGTCGCCGGTTCAATCCCGCCCACTGACAAAAATTATTTAATTCTGTTTATTATTTCCAGAAGATTCTACATGTTTCCTAAGGTCACTTGTAACTTCTACTTGTTAACTACTCTTGTAATCTCTAGTACGTTCTATCTGTGTATAAATAGAAGAGCATTCTGCCCAAGAGGCAGTCAGTGCTGCGTGTATGTTTGAGTTCTCAATAACCTGTTCTCAGTTTAAGTGCTGTGTTCATTGACAAGTAACCTTCGAATTCACACCTGCCCCGGTTGCAACGCGACAATATAAAGCTACACAATAAATATGTAGTAACAGATTATTAGCGAGGGAACATAGTTTTTAAGCTACACAAATGTTACAAAAAATGCTCATTACGATGTAGTGTGCCAACTACATGCCTCTCACCAAGAAATCTTGTAACACATCCTGCACCATGGATGACTTTACTATATATACGAAAATCAAAATGGTGACTCATCTTTTTCATAATTTACGCCTGTGCGCTAGTACTGCTGTTAACACAGCCTTGAAGTTTTAAGACAACCTTGCAAGCTTTGCACTTCTGACTGGGCACATGAACATGATCACTATGAGGCAACTCTCAATGAGTTATCTACAGACGAATATACGGTACTATACGAAAATTAACAGCCAGTTTAACCATTGATATTTTGCCCACTACAATATTTTTTTCTTTTACGATATCTTCATCATATCCTTTTAAAGGACGCGTATCTCATCAACTTTCAATTACATGCAAAAATACTTTTATTATTGTTATTAACATTAAGAATATTAGATACTAATTGTTTTTGTGAGAATCTTTGTAGCAAAAAGCAAACCACGTTATTAAGGTTCTTCGGTGGTTTAATTACTGATTAATTAAAAAGTCCACCAAAACAGGTTATGTTGAAGATGTTTGTTTATTTTGATCAAAACAACAAGTCAGCGATATTCACAAGCAGAGATACAATACAGAGATGCACTTCTGAATAGTCGCAAAGATGAAACTCTATGTAACACTGAATGATGTCAACTAAACTTACTAACTTCCTTACTTACTTCTTCTCTGTCCAGGCGATCTGTTTATATAGTCTCTATCGAAATTACGAGAATTCTTCAAAGGCATCCGCCCGATATTTCTCGATCATTAACAATCACTCAAACAATCAAACATATTAAAAACAATCAAAATTAATACAAAATTACTTAACAACATTATAAAATGATCAGAAACGGTAATTAGAGATACTTAAATAAAAAATTATTTACAGAAATCCTTTCAAACTGTAGAAAATTGTCCTGTAGACATCGTAACTTACATTAATACATGTAATTACAAACATTTAAGAATTTCTCTTGCACCATTCGGTTCTTAAACATATTAAATGGACTTTAAACAATTTTCTTACATAAAACAAAGTCTATATAAACTGATTTACAAGAATTTACAAAATAAACATATCAAATCACTTTCAAGCAAACTTTATCTCACTACAAATACTTCATACAGTACAATGCTATTCAAAATTCAGGTATGAGGGCTGTTACAACGTGCCAAGGAGAAACCAAAGAAGATTGTGGTAAATGGACGGACTGAGAGGGGAATGCTGATTTAAGATGGATCGCTTCTGACTATAATGATGGGTTTATTAAGAAGTATGATAACATAAATGTATGCATAAGCATGACCAAGACTGATTAGATTGGTAGGTGCTAAGAACGAGCTGCGGAAGTATTATGCAAATAGTTTGACTTCAAATATGAAGAAGTTACCATATGTTAAAGTAGCCTAGTTGAGCCTTTGACCAAGGAAAAGTATATTCTTGTAAAAGATATGTTGAGATCGTGGTATAATTGAGTGAATGTAGAAAGTTTAATAATTATTGAATATAGACTAGATGTTTTCCAAGAGCATAGTATACGCTTTCCTTTAAAATAAAAAGGAAAGGTACAGATGATAAAATTATAACCATAGGGTGAACTTTAAAAGTTATTTCAAGTATAAAAGATGATATAAAAGCGTACTTATTCGTGAAACCAAAAACGATGATTAAGGAAAAGTAGAATATTTTAGAAATAAGTTGAGCAGGTTCAATTTTTAATTAACAAAAAAAAAGAAAAAAAAGAGAGAAACTTTCGTAGAACAATATATCTCACTCAATTGTTTAATTAGACGTTCCATAAACAATTGAAGGTAGCTTAGCTTCATTACAATGATTAGATCTGCGCTTATGCTATGCTCTTTCTTTGTAAACGCGCAAAGAAATAATAGAATAAGCAATTGTAAGCAGATAATAACCAACGTTTTACCGCCACTCTGGAAGTGAGGTGTGTTTGACAGTGAATGTGTGATGCAGAGCGGCAAATTTGAAATGTGGGGCATCAAATCGTTAACTGCAAATTATTGTTTATGCATCTCAAGGTCTAACTTCAAATTAAAATTTGCACTCGGAGAAATATCACAGATGGAATCTGTTCTTAGTAAAATGCCAATACCACACTGTTGTTAAAATAAAAGTGTTAACACTGTAACGGAAGGACAAAAGAGGGCCATCCCGTAAAACTTTTAATAGTAATTAGATGACCCGCACGAATGTTTCGCGAATACAATGAATATTAAGGTTGGAGATTTGTAATAGGATGAAAGAAAAACCGCCTCATTTGTTTATTTGTTTAGTGTAATAGGTATATAACAAAAGTCGATGCAAGTGAAGCAATTTAATAATATCTCTGTGACATGTGCTACGGCTACCTAGCGGCTAGGCTGTGAAGTTTTTCATACGCGCGACTTTCACAGTTAGTACTTTTGACCTTTAAGGGTCAAATTTAGAAAAATTTCGTTCATGAGAAATGATGTGAGCAAAGTAGAGACTTAAATGTTTAATATGATAGCTCATTATCTATTTCGGTTAGATATCAAGGGAGTTAAATGGCTCATAGTTTTAAAAAAAGTTGGGGAAATAATGATAATTTTGTCCTTTAAGTATGGAATTCTAAAAAAATCCTTTCTTAAAATATGATTTGATCAAACTGAAAACCTTAATCTGTAAAATAATACCTCATTTCTCGATTTCGGTTAGATATCAAGGGAGATAAATAGCTCGTGACAAAAAAAAATACGTTATGGAAATAAGGATACTTTTGCCCTTAAAGTGAAAATTCCGAAAATTGATTTTTAAATTATGAATTGACCACATCGGAGACTTTAATCTTTTAAATGATATCTCATTTATCTAATTTGGTTAGATATTAAGGGATATAAATGGCTCGTATTACAAAAACGCCTTGTAGAACCATTGATACTTTTTCCCTTCAAGGGTTGCATTCCCCCCCCCCCCCCCCCAAAAAAAAAACTTAATATACAATGTCACCAAAGAGGAGACATTACTGTTAATAATACTACTTCATTTGTCGATTCTGGTTAGGTATCAAGGGAGATAAATGGCTCGAATCGCAAAACCGTATTTTAGAAATACTAATATTTGTGCCCTTTAAGGGTTAAATTCGGAAAAGTTCCATTCATAAAATATGATGTGACAACAGCGGTGAGCTTTATCTATAGAATGATACCCAATTTATCTATATAAATGGCGATAAATGGCCCGTTACACAAAAACGCGTTTTAGAACCATTGATACTTTTCCCTTTTTAAGAGTTGAATTCCAAAAATATTTTCTTAATATGTCACCAAAGCGGAGACATTACTCTTCATAAACCTACTTCATTCATCGATTTCGGTTAGGTATGCAGGGAGATAAATGGCTAGAGACACAAAAAACGCATTTTAGAAATATTGAAATTTTATCCCTTTAAGGATCGAATTTGGAAAAATTAGTTTCTTAAAATATGATGTCACAAAAGCGGTTACCGTAAGCTTTAAAATGATACCTCATTTATCGATTTCGGGTCGGTATGAAGAAATATAATGTCTTGTGACAATATGCAGGGTGTTACAGAAAGGTACGGCCAAACTTTCAGGAAACATTCCTCACACACAAACAAAGAAAATATGTTATGTGGACATGTGTCCGAAAACGCTTACTTTCCATGTTAGAGCTCATTTTATTACTTCTCTTCAAATCACATTAAACATGGAATGGAAACACACAGCAACAGAACATACCAGCGTGACTTCAAACACTTTGTTACAGGAAATGTTCAAAATGTCCGCCGTTATCGAGGATACATGCATCCACCCTACGTCGCATGGAATACCTGATGCGCTGATGCAGCCCTGGAAAATGGCGTATTGTATCACAGCGTTCCACAATACGAGCACGAAGAGTCTCTACATTTGGTACCGGGGTTGCGTAGACAAGGGCTTTCAAATGCCCCCATAAATGGAAGTCAAGAGGGTTGAGGTCAGGAGAGCGTACTAACATACCAACGAAACTAAAATGAGCTCTAACATGGAAAGTAAGCGTTTACGGACATATGTCCACATAACATATTTTCTTTGTTTGTGTGTGAGGAATGTTTCCTGAACGTTTGGCCGTACCTTTTTGTAACACCCTGTATATGATACAAAATTCAATCAGTGATAGGGATAATTTTGCTAGGGTCGGATTTTCGTAGCCGCGACGGCCGATCGAGAGAACGGAATTCTAGGTAACAGAGCGCTAGTTAGACTGCCCCTGCTCTGAGTGGGGAACGATAGACAGTCACCTTATTTGTCAGTAACTGTGCTGTAAATAGTTGTGGGATCCACTAGGTCCGGGAAATATCCAAGAGTACCGGCCACTGGCATTTTTCTGCCCCGGGATTTTTGGGAGCCGAACGTCCTGAATGTTGACGAAGTTTACCGGATTCTCACTAGACACCAGAAAACAATTCTAGCCATTAGAAAGCTATTCGAGGAAGAGGTACCAGAACCAATTACCAACCGAAAACTTTGAAAGAATTTGAAGATAAAATTTGTAGAGGGCAAATGTAGGTAGGTGCAGGATAGGGGGAGATGGGTGTGTAGGGAAATTGCCACCGGAGCCTGTGCTCCATTGCAATTAAATTTTTTTTAAAAAATAATAAATATCCGCGTGATACTAATTTCAGGCTATTTTCGTCCTTTTGTACGTTGAAATTACGTCGTCGAGAGGAGTGGCCAGCCACAGAAGACGCAAGGAACACAGTGGAAGATTTTTTTAAGACACTCTGTACCAGTCCTCCAGTCGTAGAAGTCATACAACTTTGGAATCCCTCTGTACCTGACCCAACTGTATTTCCAGGCTGGAGTAATTTGGCACGCTCTGTACTCTGCTTTCTGAGGGGGAAGACACAGGGTGAGTGAGTCGTAGGTGCAGACACTCACTTGTTAAAGACACTGTGTCCGCCAAACCTGTGCGACCGATGCGTGCGCGCAATCATAAATAAAATCGAATTGACGATAAATCACTCTTTTTCAAAATAGAACATGTTTGAATTGCGTTTGAAACATTACTGGTCTTACAGAAACTGTGCAGAGAAATTTTTTCGCGCAGTTGCTTTATAAAATTAGTTTGATAACTAAACTAAGGCAACTGTTACCAGTATTTAGAATTTTCAAATTTGTCCTGCTCAATTCTGGTGACCATTTTAAACATACTGCGTGAAATAATTATGTCATTCCTAGATGTTTGCCGCTCATTAATAGAACATTTTCATGCTATTTATTTTTGTATTTTTTGAATAAATCTACATCTATATCCATACTCTGCAATTCACAAACAATGTAGGTGACAGAGTGTGCTAAGCACCAATCTTAATTCTGCGCATTCCAATCCTGAATAGCACGAGGCAAGAAAGAATACATAAAAGCATCAGTACGGTATCTTATTTCTCGAATCTTATCCCTCCGGTCATTGCGATCCAAGTAGGTAGGTGGAAGAAATATCTCACTGCACTCGTAGGTCATAGAATTTCGCATATTCTCCAATAAATTTAAACGTAAATGACGTCGTCTGCTTTACAAACTATCCCAGCCCAATCTATGTATCAATTATGTGAAGCTTTCATAAGGGGTGTAACAACCAGTCACCAATCGAGCGGCTCTCCTCTGTACCCTCTCCACAGAGTCAATCAGACCCTTGCGATACAGACCCCAAACTCCACAACTGTAATCCAGATGCGGACGCACTGGGGTGTAGGGAGCGTGCATAAACCACGTAGCTCCTTTTTGGCCTCCTGTGAACCCCCCCACCTAGCCCTACGTGTGTTTTGCTGCTAACCGCCCCTCCCCCCCTTCCTACGTAGCACGTAGCTTTTTTCCCTTTTGATTCCAGAAGACATTTTGCACTGTTTTCTCCTGTCAGACTATTGTAAATTACACACGGAGATAATTAACTGAGGGATAATAATATTCACATGCTGTTGTGTGTTTTGTTCCTCAGTTAAACTGTGAAAAATGTTATGAAAGGAAAGCAACGTGCCCCCCCTCCCTACCCTCCACGTAGCTCAGCGTAGCCTTCCAGTTTACCCCCCCCCCCTCGTCTGGACCGAGCAACGTAGTTTGTGCACGCTCCCTTATACGCTATTTCCTTTGTATGAGCATTACAATTCTTCAGAATACGACCTATGAATCGCAATTTTGATTTGCCTACGACGTAAGTTATGTGCAAGTCCCATTTCATGTTGCTTTGTACTTTTACCCCCATATACTTCAGGGAATCAACCGTGACAACAATTGAATTATTTACTTTGTACTCGTGAGCAAACTGATTCTTTTTGTTACTTATTCGCATTGCCTAGCACTTTTTTCAATTAAGTGTAAGCTGCCATTTACGGCACCATTAGGAAATAGCATCCAAATCGCGCTGAATTTCTAAGCAATTGTCAGAGAACCTTATTTCCCTATAGATAACTGTATCGTCAGTAATCAATCGCAACCAGCATTTAACGTTGTCACCTAGATCGTTTATTAAAAATTAAGAAAAGAAGTGGTCCTATTACACTTCCTTGAGGAACGCCAGAAGTAATAAAACTGATAACCATGTCACTGATTGCCAGCAAGATTTTGTAGGTGCAATTTTTACAAATCTGTATTATTTTAAACGACAGAGGTGAATTGTGGCTCACGGATATGAGTTAGCTACATGGTAGTTGTAACAGTACAGGATATCGGTGGACTATCGATACTGGCCGCTGGGGTTATTATCGCTGGAGATGACGTCAGTCGCGTAGTAGCTTGAGTGCGGCCTGGAAGCTGTATGTGTGTGAGGTGGTCATACACGCTATGGTATACCTGAGAGGTTTACCTGTGCAGGCACCGGAACACCGACGAATCGCAGTGTATCCAGCATAACCATGAAATCTTTTCAAGATGATGCCTTTCCTGTGGTAGACTTTTTATTAGATTTGAAAAGTAAACAGCAAAGGAAAAGTGCGAAAAGTGGCGTAAAAAGGTTGTCGACAAGAAAGCTATATACTAATATTAATTTGTTCAACGGATTGTGGATAGAAACTAAATGTTACCGTCATGACTTGCGTATGGATGAATAGGTTTATCTAAAATTGCTTTCAATGGTTACTCCATTAATTTAGAAAAACAATACCACAATCAGAAGTGCTGTTTCTCCAAACGAAAGCCTTGCAGCAACTTGGAGATCGTGTTTTCTACAATGTTTTCTACAATAATATCGCAATATATTACATCTATCGACGTTCCAGACTTCAATCAGGCTTCATTTTCTCTCTCTCTCTTTACGGACGTTGCTTCTTAGAATTATTTTTTAAAATCACTGTTCGCTTATCAACATCAGATTCACACTCTTGTAGTTTTTGTAACAATATCGCGTAGGTAGCTTCTTTCTTGGGGCGATCATGGCATTTGCTGCTCTTAACGCGCTACATAGAATGTTCTGATTTATAAATTTAAATTAATTCTTATATAACTTTACTAAGCCTACAATTTGGAATAGCGTACATATGTACTTTGAAGCAGAACAAAGAAAATATGCTGTTACGGCACTGCACACAATGCGATTTCTCTTTCACAAAGCTATAACTGAGCCTGAAAATTGCGCAGGTCTACCGCAATACCCTCACAGATCCTGCAACACTCTGGCTCAGGTAGAAAGAATTTCATTCTTCTCCGGTTCCCTGTACAGGTCCGGATACCTGTACAGTTTTGTTGCATACACGCTCCGGTCTACCTGTACGGGTTGTCTGTACGGATAAACCTCTAAGGTATACCGTGGCGTGGCGGCCTTAACGTTTTGCGGTGGAATACTATAGTGGAAGTGATTGCAGAACACAGGATGGACCATGAAACTGTTTTATCGTACCTGGGAAGTCAGGAGTGAATTCTCAGTGTCCATAAACTGTTTTTCAGTGTATTCGAAGTACAGAGAGAGACTATTAGCTATGGTTTGGTATGCGTGTGATTCCAGTCGGAACATGCAGTCATTGCATATGATGTTAATGAACTGGTGGTTTAATTTGGCTAGTTGTAAACGAGATTATTCTTGTCTTCATTAATAAATGTGTACGAACGGTGGGTACTGTAACTAGTCGTATGTTGTCGTGTTGCTACACCCATTCCTTTTCCCATAATCAGCCAAGGTTAATAGAATAACGTTATGTACAGTATTAGTAATGTAACTACTGTCTTTAATAGCACCGTGTTCAGAGTCGAATTAGCCGCAACTTCTTTCAAACCAGTAACGTGAACCAGAATAATCCAGAATAATGTTACATAGTACAAGTTCTCAGAGATATCCAGTGCCTCACTGCCAGAACGACTTCATCCCGTAATCTGGTTTATTCACGTCAAGTATTAAAAAGACATCCGTGGATAAGAATTTAGTAAGATTTTCTGGGGGACGTGAGGAGGTAAAGTAAAATTTCGTAATTGCGCCTAGTTAGTCCTAGTTGCTGATTGCCAGCAATACGGTACATACACCTAAGCGGTTAATATTTGATCCAGAATCCTAAACAAAAGTGTATAAAACTCGTATGACACCTTTTAAAAAGTGTTATAATAATTACGTGTGGTCATAATGACCTGGGAACAAGGTTTCTATTGGCTGCGAATTCCACCCTAGTCGTAGCCGCCTCAACCTAACCCGGCAATCCTACCGCGTACAGGAGACCTACAGTTTAACGTGGAATCCGAACCACAGAAGCATTCCGGCGTAATTCACATTACACAGCAAGCGGTGTCAGAGAAGAAGATCGGGTCAAGAGACTATGAAAATACCCGCCTAGATACGGACTCGAACCGGAGACACCTCGGTATCTACTGAAACACCATGACCAGTGAGCCACTTTAAATCTTTATATATAAAGATGAATGTATGTTTGTTTGTTTGTTCTTCATACAAATCCACAGTTTTTATCCGCTCTCGATGAAACTTTGCACACTTATCCTTTGAAACAAGGAGAAAAATACTGTCAATATTTGGTTGAAAAATTATCTGTACAAATAACACATTTGTCTCATAACTTCGAAATACGGCGGTAGACTGACACGTTGGATGTGGACGACTCCGTACCGAGTTTCCCCGTAGTGGCCTGGCAGCTTAGTGGCAGGGTCGCCGGTTCGAATCCGGCCAAGGGCATGGGTGTTGTGTCCGTCCTGTGTTGTCCGTAATGAGAAAAACGATAATATAGTACAGAAAAAATTCGAAGAAAAGAACGATAAAACTTACAGATGGCTAAGATGGAAAAAAAAAACGAAAGCCATCTTTTAAAAAAAAAAAAAAAAAAAAGTGGCTAAAGCGCTGACTTAGAAACATCGTGATCTCCGGTCCAAATCTCCCTCGGGGATAAGATTTTTAAAAATTGTTTTTCATCGTAAGAGTCAGGCCTGGGCCGTAGGTTATTCGGATTGAATGTTAAACCCTAGATATTAGAAAGATAGGGGTGCAATGCGAGGCAAATCGTAGGTAGTCTTGCAATGTTGTAGGTGTACACTTTTTTACGTTTTAATGATCCCTCAGGTGTTGTTCGCAGTCAGTGTGCGAGTGTGAACCACAGTAATATTATTATAAATACGGAAGTAAGTCTCTGTCTTTTTGTTACGTTTTGACGACTAAATGGCTATATCGTTGTGATGTAATTTTATAATGAAATGTGTATGAAGGGCACAGGATATTTTTTTTCCAGTATAATTAACAGTTGAAGTCACGAAATTTTGAGATCTTATCGAATAGTGACAGAAATATGTTGGAAATTAATTCTCTTCAATAGGCAGGTTCGACGGTAGAATGATATAGTGATAACTTTCCTGTCATATTATGCCGACTCGATATTGTTTGGGACTAATAATTCTTTACCAACAACTTACTATATTTAATTCTGGCAAAAAAATTCTTAATCCACGCGTACGAAGTCGCGGGAACGAGGCTAGTAACGTTATAAAATAGTTTTCCGGCTAACGAACGTCTAAAAAAGGTGTAGAACGTACTGGACATGTATCGTACGCCTCCTTTGAGGTCGACCTCTGTCAGAAGAAATCAAGGTTCACATTAAAATATATCCTGACGTGTATCGCCCTGTTGGTATGCTGACGTAAATTATGAGTTGTTTCGCAGATATGCCCTACATTTGATAGACTGTTCAATTTTTGTAATGGTAGGTCAGCATTATTACTCTTGTTTAGAATAATTACACTCAGCTGTGTTTGTGAGCCAGCTGCAATGTTTTGTGTACGCTTTTACAAAATTCATATCAGGCAAATATATAACAGTTATCCGTTTAAAAGTCAAATGCATTTACTTTAAAAAAATCTTAGCCAAATACTAGGATAATCTAACCAAAGTAAGGTACTGATATCAAGAAAAACATCATTGAAATGATCACTATTCGTTTTTGCTTACAAGCTTTTCTAGAATAAATCGTATTACCATCATAGGTGATACCCGTCGTTTTTGAAGAGCGTTAAAACTGTTTCAGAATAAACTATCAATACAATAATATTTTCCTTAATTCTTAAGACATTCACTCTGTTTTTACGTAGGCACCGGTGTAAGGACTTGTTTTAACTTTTCCTTATTTCCTACTCTTTATTAATTATTTTCATATCTGTGATAAAGTTTACAACATTTGTTTGTATTGTTCAACAGATGTTCAAGGAAGTTTGTTGCGAGAAAATTTACATCAATTAAATTCAAGTTTATTTTTTAATATTTATATAATAATTTTAATTAATATTTCTGACAAGAAATATATAACATTATATCACTGTCTACTAAATTTTTTGAGATCACGAACCAATTAAGCCCTGTTATTAACAGTATTAACAGAATTGGGATCAAGGAATGGAAAAGATTTTTGCAATGATCTTTTGAAGGATCCTCCAGAAATTCGAGTAGACTTATTTCGGGAAACATAAGAAAAACGAAATCTGAATGATCAGATCGGGTATCATCAGCTTCCTCCAAACCAAAACTTCAGTTTAGTAGTTACAATCAAAGATTTGAGCCACGATAAAGAAACAGGGATAATCGACAAAAGGGATTTATTTAAATACAAGGTGTAGAATATAGACTTCGAGACTGGCATTCTCTCTCTTTAACCGGTTTTAATGTTACTGTGTGGTGTAGGAAAAACATCAGAGCGGATGTTGGCAGTAAAATTTGCCAACCTAACGCAAAAGACATTATTAACTAGCTGGTTATGTCCCATTAAGGTTTAATCCGATTAAGGTACAAGGTGGGTTCAGAAAGTAGAAGGACTGGATTCATTTAATTTTTTTTATTGAACTAATCGGTGCAAATCCTTATTAGTTCTCGAAATAGCACCCTTGTACACCACGCGTATAACGAGATTCCCACTGCGCGTACTTCTTCTGGAACTCGCTTTCCGGGATCCCCTTCAGCGATGCTGTCACGGCCCCTTGGACGTCTTCTACAGAGCTGTATCCGTTTCCCTTGAGGTCCCGCTTGAGCCGGGGAAAGAGGAAAAGTCCGACGGTGCCAGATCTGGACTGTAGAGGGAGGGGGGGGGGGTGAAGCAACGTGGCAACCCTGTGCTTGGCCAGAAAACTCCCTCGCGAGCAGCGTGGTGTAGCACGGCGCGTTATCGTTATGAAGATTCAAAAAATCAGCGATGTCTGGATGACGCATTTGCGTAACCTGTCAATCACGTCCACGTAAAAACACAGTCTGTCCAGAGGGTACGAACGCCCTGTGAACCAGACCACGACGGTCAAAAAAGCAGATGAGCGTGTGTTTGATCCTTCACTTGCTCGTTCTGGCTTTCTTTGGACGCGGGGATCGGCACTCTGGCGTTTGGTCACCGAGTCGTACCCAAAACACCAAGTTTAGTCACCGGTAATTTAGTTTTCCTTGGAATATTGAAAACGATTCACTTTTTGTTCATCACTCAGGACTCTTGGCACAAACTTGGCGCACACCTTTCGCAATGCCAAATCCTCGGAAATAATTTTTTGGACGCCCTAACTGATCAACAATCAGAAGAATATTTGTACGCCAGTCGGAGTCCAGGATCGTCTTCACTTTAGCCACATTTTCATCCGCCCCTCCCAAATAGCTTATGCTACTCGAACACTGTTGAGCGGTTCATGGCAGCATCCCCGTATGCGCCCTTAATCATTCGGAGGGTCTCCGTCGCGGATTTCCCGAGTTTCATGCAGAATTTGATGGCGTAGCGCTGCTCCAGATTTTTCTCCATCTTGGACCGCGATGACGCTTATTAAAAGAGGTTCAGGGAAATCGACGTGCTTGCTCTCCGCTTGCTCATAGGCGACTGGAAAAAAATTTCGGTCTCTTTGGAAGGCTCCCCAGAATCACGCACCTTCCCTTCAGCGCTCCGTTCGCGCTACAGAAATTCAGTCCTACTGCTTTCTGATCCTACCCTGTACGTCAATAAAAGGTACAAGTTCTCTCACTCAAATTCAGTAATGGCTGCTCGAATGACATATTGGCTCTGAATCATTATTATGTTTGGTGTAAATAAAGGCAATAGACTAACTACGACTGTGAGGTCGGATTTTTGTTCACAGCGCAAGCTGAGATTGCGATGGGTATTAGTACACGGCTAGCTAAATAGCAATACTCACCTGAATCCCCATAGTTACTCGCCAACTTATCGCTACACGCTGATATTGTTGGTATTCTCATTACTTCCGTATTTTCTGGCCATTGTATTCTATTATAAATATGAAACGGGGCTGTGTCTGTTTGGGTATAGATTTTGATGGGGTTTTCGCAGTTTAAAACTTATGGTAGGATCTAAATTTTTAAGGTTATATTAATCACGTTACCTATGTAGATAATATAAAATAAATATGTGACCAAAAAATTAACAAGAAAATTTGTCACTATCTCAACGTCGCCTGCTGGTTCATACTATAAGTATCGGGTATTCTGCGTCTAAGTAAAAAAAAAAAAAAAAAAAAAAAAAAAAAAAAAAAAAAAAAAAAAAAAAAAATTTGTTGTTGCTCACAATTTTCTTGTAAGGACAGTAACTAGTGCTGTGTAATTTGGGAAGTATGCATGTAATGATTACAATAAAGGGTAGGATAGAGCACTGAAACTTGTATTACGTCGATATTAACTTACTGTTAGTCATTGCATAGGCATCTGTTGCATCAGGCATTCGTTGCTTCAGGCATCCGTTGCATACAATTTTATTGAATCTAAACTTTTTGAAAA
The DNA here is from genome assembly GCA_031002005.1 of Vandiemenella viatica. Taxonomy (NCBI): domain Eukaryota; kingdom Metazoa; phylum Arthropoda; class Insecta; order Orthoptera; family Morabidae; genus Vandiemenella; species Vandiemenella viatica. The sequence goes on along the minus strand of JARYHS010012519.1, from coordinate 59,941,105 downwards.
TAATAGCCGTTAGAAGTATGTATTATAAATTTGTAAAAAAAAGGCACTGTATCATTACTTTGTTAGGAAAGGCAGAAATTATTCAACTTTCACTTAGTTACAGTGGTTCATAAGCAGAGCTGATTCATGCTTAAGTACTTTGAATTTAACTATCTCTGTGTTGATATTTTCTATATTTAGATTTATCACTCCCAAAATTCTTTATTTTTTTGACATAAAATAAGTCAGTTCCTGTTCAGTACTGAATATATTTCATTTGAAGTCTAAACACCTGAGATATTGCATTATTGCATTGCAGAATTTACACAACAATCCATTTTTAACTTTGAAGTAAATTTTGACTATTTATGAAATCAGAGCTGTCGCAAACGTTTTCATCATACTTAGTTCATTGTTACAATCCAACCGGCTCCATTTTCTTCTCTTCAACCTATTTTTTTTTTTTAACCAAAAGGGGCAAACGAAATCCTACTGCTGGCACTCCGCGGTCTATTAGTCAGTTACATATCACTAACTCCTAAGAATAACACGTTTCAGACTTCAAATTGGCATGTCATATGTCAGTTTTACGCTAATAACCTATGAGTTCCACGAAATTATAAGAGATATGAAACAAAATTTTATTCCCCAGCAAGTAGGATATCGTTGTTTAAAGTTAGTCAGGTAGACGACTAAGGCAGATTCAATTTATTTTTCATTCGAAAGAAAAAAATGACAACAAACGTGTCAGTTAAATATCTATTCAAGCTTATCAATTCAATACATAAACACTTAATACAATTTCATTCCTCCCAGCAGAAACCATCCCAGCATTCGCCTAATTGTCTGAGGGAAACCACGGAAAACCTCAGACAGGATGGCCGAACCGAGTTTAACCCCGGTCCTCCCGAATGATAGGTAGGAGGCCAATATTGGCCTCCTCCCATCTCGGTGACCTCTCCAGTCAATATTTAAACCTTTTACACGTAATTTTTGACTGCGAGAAAAATTACAAAAAGTTATAATGTTTTAATTATTTTGCCATATAATAATACCACTTTGTTGAATGAGCTTTTAAAGAAGATCGCATTGACTCTTAATAAATGGAACAATGTAGCAATACAGTAACGTAAGAATCATGTTAATGGTTGATAATTTGTCAAAAAGCCAGTGGTTTCATCTATGACGGCAATGCCGCTGGGAAAATAGCAACAAGGGGACGCGAATGGATGGAACGGAAGTGTTTTTGAACGCAGCAGTCGCTGAGAGAGAGTCCTTGGTTGCCCAATTAAGTGATCTAACATGTGTGTTGTTGGCTGCCCTTCCAATGCCGGTAGAATATTATGCCGAACCTATTTAATCGGTTGCCACTATTGTGATGACTATAAGAATATTCAACTGAACCGAGTAGCGTGGACTGTGATTTATTGGCGGGTAATGGATGCTTTGTTGGACTGAGCTACTTTAAATCTTCATATCAATACGTTCTTCAATTTAGCTCTTTTTACGGGTTTCCACTAAACAGCCTGCAATTTTCGGGTATGCGGCTGACCGGCTCTTTTTGGTTGGGACCAGTCGGTTTCATGGTGTGAGAAATCAACCTCTTGTGACTCTGTAGTAGACTATAGAATCGAGTGACTTTCTTCATTTGTTATATTACAGTGCAAGTATCTTCTCCTCTCGATCTCATACACCAATGATATAATTGAACTTGGAGACCGGAAATCCACTAATCTGAGACTATTTAATGAAGGACTAGTGAATAACATAATCAATCAGCACAATTAACTAACTTCTTACATGGTTCCACAATCTACAGGACTGTGTTTTATAATTGAATCAAATTATTTTTTGGCTCCATTAATGAGAACTGTTATACTATGGCCTATAATTTTTTTTTTTATTAAATCAACTAACCCATAGTTAGACCCCTTACAACAAGCACTACATGCAGGGTAATAAATAATTTGATTAGAAATGAGTAAGCTGTGCGTTGCGAAAAAATGTCAATCAAGCATCGAACTTCTGAAATGTGACTATTGTCTGACCTATGGCATTAATGTTATTTGAAATATAAAACCGTAATTGCAAAAGGATAGACTCACAACCGATCGGTTCATTTATTGTTTGCTTCACGGGTCGCCGACGTCGAGTTCATTAGAGACGGCCTTTCGGTCAATTGTTACGTTATCCAGTCTTCTCCTCTTTCTGTACACCCTCCGCCAATTTTTCAACCACATATCTTTTAGCTGTCCTCTGGGTGGTTTACTTCGTATCTCTATATCATATATTTTTCCCGGTATTCCTTCCTCCTCCATCCTCTTTGCCTGTCCGTGTGACTCAAGCATTGTTTTATCTATCCTCTCGTGCAAGGGCTTCTTCTTTACTATAGCCCGTTCAGTTAACAGAGGCGGTTCAAGGTCATTGCTCTATCCTCATTGTGCTGTCCTTACCCCTACATTAAGGGTTAAATTTGTCACCGCACGCCTGGATATAGCGGTTAGCTCTGAGAGGTTGTAACGGGAGGGGATGGTGAAGTGAGAAGCGGGGCGAGGAGAACATGACCTTCGGCCGCCAGTTTGAAGTGAATAGGTTAAAAACCGTTAGCATTGTAATTTCTTACCTCGTTAATTGTCCTTTCTTACACTCTGCGTCTAAAGTAATTAATTTGGCTGTAAGTGGTTAGCATCTTGTAACAGCCCTCATACCTGAACTTAGAATTGTATTTAATGAAGTATTTGCAGTGAGCTAAAGTTTGCTTGAATATGATCTGGTGTGTTTGTTTTGCAATTTCTTGTAAATCAATGTATATAGGCTTTATTTTATGAGAAGAAATTATTTAAAGGCCATTTAATATGTTTAAGAACCGAATTGTACAAGAGAAAGGCTTAAATGTTTGTAATTCCAAGTAGTTACGATGTCTACAGAACAATTTTCAACAGTCTGAAATGATTTCTGTAAATAATTTTGTGTTTAAATATCTTTAAATTCCATTTCTGACAGTTTTGTAATTAAGTTAAATGATTAAATACTATTTCTAATTGTTTGTAATATGTTTAATTGTTTGAAGTAATTGTTAATGTTCGAGAAATATCTCGCGGAAGTCTTTGAAGAATTCCAGAAATTTCGATAGAGCCTGTATAAAGAAATCAGCAGCAGGACAGTTTAGTTTAGTTTACAGTCAGTTTTATAAAGATTCACTTTCCATCTGCCAAAGACTGCGCTAGTATCTCTGGATTGTATCTTTGGAGGTAACAATATCGCTGACGTTGTTTTGAAATAAACAAAAATCTTAAACTGAATCTTTCTGGTGGACTATTTAATTAATTACAATATTAATTAAACCACCAAAAGAACCTGACAATCTCTTTTCTGTAATTATCATGTTCCTGAAGATGAATGAGTAACATGAAAGTTCAATGACCTCCGACGATGGATAGTGAATGCCTGTTCGTTGTTAGATGTAACGAATGTTGTGACTGCACTCTACCCAGTAGCCTCAACTCGCGCAGTGTGTTGGGTGTACTCACCGAAGACGATGACGAAGGTCATCTTGACTGTTTTGATCTTGGCCCTCGGAATGAGACCCCGAGAGCTGGCGCGGCGACAGTCGTTGTCCTCGTTACGAACGCCCGCCGACCGACTACCGTCTGCGAAAAAAACACAAGTAGTAGAAATTAACTTGGTTTACGGATTTTTGCCTAATTTCATCTTATATATTAAAATGAATGTTTGTTTGTTTGCATGTTCGTCTTCTATGCGTTCTATACGATAAAACTTTGGTGAGTTATTGCGTGCACGCGTGCGAAGGTTTCTGACAAAAAAAATCGAAAAAACCTTCCGATCTGCCCCTTTACAACCCTTAATTTTATACGAAACCCACATTTTTTATCCGATTTCGATGGAACTTTGCAGACGTATACTTTAAAATAAACAGAAAAATTCTTCAACATTTTACTTTCATAAACCCATCCCTTCTCCACCTTTCTAAGCTCATTTTTTTTTTTTTTTTTTACTCACCCACAATCTTAATCCGATAAAGACGGAACTTTTTACAAGTATACTTTAAAACAAACAGAAAAATACTGTATACATTTGATTTTCTAAAACCCTACTCCTCTCCCCATTTCCACCCTCTTAATTTTTGTCAATGTTCTTTACACGTACCCAAAGTTTATTTTCCAATTTCGATGAAAATTTGCGCACGTATAGTTACCAACTAAGTCAGAAAAACATACATTGCATACCATGCCGGGCTAGCTAGTAATGGAATAAATGAAATAACACAAAACCAAAAATTGTATATCAAGCACGTATATCACAGAATTTTGCAGAGTTTATGTTGGAATTATTATATCGGACTTTATAAATTCTAATGCGGTGAATGTATTACTGTGTACACGGTAGTTGCTTAGATATTCCAGCAACAATATTAGCAGAGGTGTGGTTAGATTTAAATGCAGTATAAACCAGAATAACAAACTATATTCCGTATTGCAGCGAAAGGTTCAAGGAACATCTACCGAATTACTATGTAGAGAGATTCTTCCAAAGTATGTGAGAAGAAATGGAAGTGATAAATGGGAGTGCCACAGGGCATTGTGTTGGAGCCGTTGATATTCATTACTCTAATGAATGAGTGTTAACGGTTTACGGTCAGAAGTAATGGTGAGCAATAGGATCAAAACCAGAGAAGACAGTGAACAGCTGCAGGGTGATCTAAACTGGATGTTTATGATGGTGAAGTCAACATGGAATGAAGATAAATTCCAAGAACAGCTACCTTATTAGACACACAAAATAAAAAAACAACAACAAAAAACTGAGGTTTGTTTATATTTGTAGGGTGGGAAGGAATCGCTCAGTGTAAATATATTAGAATAACATTTGATAGTAAATTTAGTTGGGTAGGACGCATTTGACAGGTGACAGGAAAATTTTGTAATATCCTTCATTGATTGGAGAGGGTGAGAGGAGATGTACCAAAGAAGTGAGGGAACTAGGTTCAAACCCTTGACGAGACCATTGTTTCAATATGGTGATACAGTATGCTACCAACACATTTTGTAATCAAATGCAGGAGTTTAATTGAGTGCAAAGGAGGACAGATAGATTATTGCAGAGCACAATCAGCATCTGATATCATAAGTAAACTGGATTCGGAGTCATTGGAATAAAGGAAGCGCGTGAAGAGAGTGCTGGGAGTGTACAATAGTTTTATCCCAGACGAGGCATTGCAGGATGTTGGTAGAAAAATTAGGAACCTGGGATTAGTGAGTAGAAAAAGGAGTCAACGATTTAAATAAATTACTGAGGAATGTCCTGAACAATTGACAAATAAACTGGCTGAATTTAAAATTAAATTCGCGAAGGGCAAAGGAATTTTGCTGAGGAAATTACACTAGAAGAACTTAAGCAAAGATAAAGGAAATAAACAAACAGGAGTGAATGGAAATTGCCTCCAGAACATATGTTCTATCGCAATGAAATTAAATTACATACTCGTGCGGACTTATTGTAAAGAGCGATCATTAATGTTTTTTACTTTAAGAATATTTTAATATGCTATCAAGAGCTCCATTTATCACTCAATACCGATGGACACGTATCGCGATCAATGCGGCCATGACAAGAATTATAATTGCATTACATGGCAGAGGAAGAGTTTGCAGGTGGATATTCGCCTAACCACTGGCTGCCTTGGGCAAGAATCCGACTTCAGGGGTGTCCAAGATAAGCTCATAGCCCCGTCGAGAACCTCATCAGAAACTACCAACCACCTGCTTCCTCCACGCCACGGTATTAGATCATATAAAGAATTACAACGGGGATCGTGAGGCTAGGCGCACTTCGCCACCCATTAAGGGTATCCACGGGGAGAGACGAGGAAGCGGTGCCGCCACGAACCTCACCTAAAACGCTTCCAAAACTTCGCCATACAGTAAACTTCCTTGCTAGTTGTACCAGCGCTCCCAACGGAGACGCTTCCCAAGATGATTTTGTTGCATCGATACGCCTGGAAAGGCTCCACTCGCACATCATTATCAATTTAGTAGCAAGGAAGTATTTTCATCAGTATTGCGATATAAAGTTCCATCGATTATTTTGACGACTTGCAAAGGCTCCAATACCTGCGAATTGTAATACATGTGAAATATCCATACATATTTAGGATGTATGTAAACATTTTGGAATATTTATCTTTGACGGAGTGTACAACATGTGTTTTGAATTTTACGTTTGATGTGTAATATGGTATAATCCTTGATCTGTGTGATGACTTGAGGAAAAAAATAAACGCGTATGAAGGTGGGAAAAAATGGACTAATAGTTTAATTGAGAAAATTAAAAGTGAAAGCGTATAATAGAAAACAACGAAAAGCACGTAACAATTCTGTACAACACTTGATAACAAACATATGGAAGTTTCGTATAAAAAAATAAGTGACTAATCACATAATAAAACAAAGAAAATCAACGGGCTCACATCTAAATAAGAATAAATAAAAACTTCCATAACAACAGCAGACGGCATTTTTATGTCTGTTAAGCGATTCCATATTATTATTTATATTTCGTATTAATTAATAATTAATAATTTTTAAAAAATGTAACTACTCTGAGATTGTAATATAACGAGTTCCACAGACGTTTTAATATTGTACTGGGGTAGTTGTAAGATCTTAGGTTTAAGTAGGAATAGTGTTGTTGTCTTTGGAGAGTCAGAGAGAGAGGAGGTATTGTTGTTTAATGAGAGAGAAAAAGATACGTACAGAAGCACGTACAAAAAGTCTTGCTGCGGCTGTGGTGTAATTTTAGAAACGAAATGTGTTAAGTGGTGAGATTAAAAGTGAAGTATACTTATGTAATATTTTTTTTATTTAGTAGTTGCTAGACTTATAAAAAACTCATTAAAATCGTTGCGCTTAGCATTACGGGCCGGGTTTCAAGCAAGGATATTCTTGGAACCGAAATGTTACGTTATAGTTAACATTTTGGAATTAATCCTTCCAGTACGCCCTTCAGAACGTACAAAACAGGATACAACCTCCCAAATATAATAGCCTCACACAGTAATTAGTTTTACTGTAAATGTGAGAAGGAGAGGTTACATGTGGCGACCCTGCCAGGATCTGAGGTTTTTGTGAAGCGGCGGATTGCATGTGGACCAGGTTGTCAGAATTGGTAAAGCAGCAGAAGTTGTAAGTATTGATTTCTGGCTAGAGGAATCTTCTGATGGTGATGCTGCAGAACGGAGGTGGACAAGTCTGCTGAAACGACAACGTGGCGGACGAAGAACTACGAAGCAGAAAGGCGCATTTGGCAAGTACCGATCTATGTTTATTTAATCTACGTGGGACTACTAGAAGAGTCGTCGGTAGTTAAAGTGATTGGGAGAGCAATAATTAGTTGTTGCTGTGTGGTAAACTAAAGACTGAAAATTAACGTAAAAATTTAACTGTTGAAATTAATTTTGATTGAGAGACAAAGTTTACAGATTTGAACTGCAACAACTTTAAATTCTAATAATAGTAAAGAATTAAATTCAAGGATAACAATAGATTATTGTAAAAGAAGTTAAAAACTAAATTTGTAAAAGGAATCTAGTAGAATGTTTACCTTAAAATTAGGCGTCTGTGGATATCTCGTAATTAATAAGGCAGAGAAATAAAAGAAAATTATTGAACAAAAAGGGGGGCATTTATTTATAAGTAATTATATAATTTTTTTTTATTTGTATGTGTGTGTTTGGATTTAAATTTCAGCTCTGTTCTGGGGTGGATTAATTCTGTTCTGCATTTCTGAAATGTTTTACAGAAGCTACAAAGAATAGTAGTAAGTAAAATTGGTTTCTTGGTTTCTCTTGTCAATGTTATCGGCGTTGATATCAGTGTGGTACTAAGGGTATTAATGATTTAATTTGATAAAGCAGGAAATGTTGTGAGTTAAAAGAATTTTTTGTTGTTCCAAATAAATTTTTTTGTGTGTTGGGTACGTCAAGGTATTTTTTTGATAAATATGGCAAGTAATTACGTTGATTTAATGAAAATGAATGTAGGAAGTGATTTCGAAGATACAAGTAAAATGTCGGATTGGCGAACAGACAGTACTGGTGCAATTAGTCTAAATGTGGGAGATGCGAGCAATGATTTGCAAGGTCCGACAAGAAATACTAGCAGTCCTAATGGCGAATCCGAGGTAAAGAGGGTGGATGAATATTTTGATAATAGCAGTAATGATCAGAATGTCGAGCTAATGAATGGATGTAATATTAATGGGGGGAGAGAATATCATGATGATGGAGCGATCTCACCAGAATTAAGCCGGTCACTAAAAACTCGAGAAAGGAACCAGGATACCCAATCATTAATGTCGTTTTTGATGAAAATGGAAAAGAAACTAGAAAAGGCAAATCAAGAAATGAAAACAGAAATTAAGGAAAGGATCGATTTGAGTCAAAAGAAGATCGAAGAAGGATTACTTTCTGTGAGGGATGAATTAAATAAATTTCAAGAGAAATGGAAGCAAGAAGTAAAAGCAGAATTAAACAATTTTCAAGTAAAGGTACAACGAGAAGTTGCGGTACTGGTGGAACAGGGTGTGCGAAGTAACAATGAGAAACAGTGTGCGGTTATTGAAGACGTTAAGAGAATTGTTGCTGAGAACCATAGAAAATGCAAGGAGGAATTAAATGCTGTAAATAAAAATATAGTCTCTGTAGAGCTTGGTATAAGCAAGGGGAAAGAACAAGCTGAGGTAGTGCGGGAAGAAACAACCATATGTAAAATTATGTCAGCAATAGACGAGGAAAAGATGATAGTTAGGTGGCCCTTCAAGGGGAAGGCAATTACTACTGTTAAAAGCAACAAAACAAAAGCAGTCAAACACATTTTTCAAATGGAAATGGAACCTTATGTAATTTTAGGGTGCAATGGGGATTTCAGAATAGACAACAATTGCTTCACATTGGTGGGAGTGAAGTGGGGCATGAAATGGAGTTCGCCAGAGCTTACAAGCCATGCCACACATTTGAAGGTACGCATGGGAAAAGAAACGGGTGCAATACAGGTAGTTTCATGGGGAGATGCAAGGTCAATTCGACACAGGAAGACCATGTCTCGTGTTAGAAATAAATGCCGAAGTTATTGTTCGGGGAGCGACTGAAACAGTCACTCTACTCCGAACGAAACACTGAACATGCGGACCTTTTAGAGTTGTGGGAAAACCTAGTCCTAATGCTTATATATTAGCTTATCCAAGGTCTAATAAAAAATTTGGACTAAGAAATATAGTGGACCTAAAATTATATAAATGTAAATGACACAAGAAGGAAATAGTAGTTATGTACTGTATGGTTTGCTAAACAATTTTACTATGGCATGAACTGAGCATTGCTAGTAAAGTTAACTTATGATAATTGTGTAATTAAAATTGCCAGAAGCAGGTGTAACATGTGAATGTACTGTAAGGTGATTCACACTGAACTTGTAGCAAAAAGGAATGCAGATGGACAAGGGGTATGATACATTTCGACAAATGAATACTGTTTGGTGGAGTAGAAGTGGTGTGACAGCATTGCATTTGTCTCAATGTGGGGGCAGATGCAACCTTTAATCTCCAATCAGTGTATATATATATTATTATTTATATTCTTCGTATTAATTAATAATTAATAATTTAAAAAATGTAACTACTCTGAGATTGTAATATAACGAGTTCCACAGACGTTTTAATATTGTACTGGGGTAGTTGTAAGATCTTAGGTTTAAGTAGGAATAGTGTTGTTGTCTTTGGAGAGTCAGAGAGAGAGGAGGTATTGTTGTTTAATGAGAGAAGAAAAAGATACGTACAGAAGCACGTACAAAAAGTCTTGCTGCGGCTGTGGTGTAATTTTAGAAACGAAATGTGTTAAGTGGTGAGATTAAAAGTGAAGTATACTTATGTAATATTTTTTTTTATTTAGTAGTTGCTAGACTTATAAAAAACTCATTAAAATCGTTGCTCTTAGCATTACGGGCCGGGTTTCAAGCAAGGATATTCTTGGAACCGAAATGTTACGTTATTAGTTAACATTTTGGAATTAATCCTTCCAGTACGCCCTTCAGAACGTACAAAACAGGATACAACCTCCCAAATATAATAGCCTCACACAGTAATTAGTTTTACTGTAAATGTGAGAAGGAGAGGTTACATAGTTTAATTGAGAAAAGTGTATAATGGAAAACAACGAAAAAGCACGTAACAATTCTGTACAACACTTGATAACAAACATATGGAAGTTTCGTATAAAAAATAAGTGACTAATCACATAATAAAACAAAGAAAATCAACGGGCTCACATCTAAATAAGAATAAATAAAAACTTCCATAACAACAGCAGACGGCATTTTTATGTCTGTTAAGCGATTCCACGCTCGAGTATCGGGATTTACCCAAAAATGTATTTTCCTTATATGTCTATGAATCTGCTTTGTAGTTAGTAAAACACGCCTTCCTAAGAATTTTCATTTGAAACTGAAACGCGCTTCGCTGTTATCCTCCTTGTGCTTCTTACAAATCGGAAATAATTAGCAAATACTTCTATACTTCTAAATGAAGGAAGATTCAATTTACAGCCATTTTATCATTTAATGAAAACGATATCTAAAACCAACACCCGTTATACATTTTAAGTGGGTTATAGTTCGTTTATTTCTTTCCGAAAGATTACCTGTTTGGTATTGATAATTTGCTCTTATAGTTTCAAGAAGTGACGTCTAATATAAATGATGTTTCCAAATCATCTCTTATTCAAGAATGACCAGCGAATCGTAATAGGAATCCATAGCAAGTGCATTAATTATTTTCCATGGAAGTTTTATCTTTATTAATTTATTGAATTAGATAAATAATTCTATCAAGTTATTGCTTTTGTATTAATCAGTTCCGTTAAAAAAAAAACATACACATTTGGAAGACTTTTGAGGTTGTTTGTTCGTTATAAAATAATTGAATATGGAATAACTTAAAAATAAACAAAAATCCTTTGTTTAAAGTTCTTAGAGCGTATGAATACAACAGCTAAACGAAAAAATATGTTTTTAACTCCAGGGTGTAAATGTTTAGTACGTTACTAATCATAAGCTTTGATATCCGATATTGATCTAAATGTTGGTCAATATGACGTAAATATAATGAGAATGTCTTGAGAAATAGCAAATAATAATAATATGTAAATGTAGAAATTATTATTTCTTTTTCAACTTTATTAAAGATATTCTGAAATGATATTGCCTCAACGTAATTTTCGTGTATTCGTCCCTCAAATACAAAAAAAAAAAGAATCATTTTAATATGTAAAACTCACACGAAATAAATTTAATCTTCGAACTGCACACACAACTTTTCTTAAAAGTAGAACGTCCTAAAAGGTCCCTCTGAATCACTCATCTGGTTGTCCAATAAGGCATGAGGAAGGAAATACTTTTTTTCCAATGGTTTTCGACATATTACTCGATAGTAATTATTCCTAGCTAATTAGACACACTAGAGGACTAACATGACATTCACAGAGACAATACTTAAACACCCATGCCCGCGGCCGGACTCGAACTGGCGACCTCCGGCACGTTGAGCTAACAACGGAAATACTTCGCAAGTAAGCGGAAGGAATGTAACATTGTCCACATTACCGCCGCCTCTACGTCAACTTTTGCTTGACACGAATAACATATCATCAAACTATTTAATTTCTATGAAATGTTATATTATTGTTTTATTTGTTTTATAATCATATTGCTCATAACATTAACTATAATTAAAGAAACAATCATTTCTGTTTCATTGTCGACTTTAGAAAATACAGCATTCAGCTAAACGAATAAGAAAAATGGTAGGAAATACATATACAAGGTGTTACAAAAAGGTACGGCCAAACTTTCAGGAAACATTCCTCACGCACAAACAAAGAAAATATGTTATGTGGACATGTGTCCGGAAACGCTTACTTTCCATGTTAGAGCCCATTTTATTACTTCTCTTCAAATCACATTAAACATGGAATGGAAACACACAGCAACAGAACGTACCAGCGTGACTTCAAACACTTTTGTTACAGGAAATGTTCAAAATGTCCTCCGTTAGCGAGGATACATGCATCCACCCTCCGTAGCATGGAATCCCTGATGCGCTGATGCAGCCCTGGAGAATGGCGTATTGTATCACAGCCGTCTACAATATGAGCTCTAACATGGAAAGTAAGCGTTTCCGGACACATGTCCACATAACATATTTTCTTTGTTTGTGTGTGAGGAATGTTTCCTGAAAGTTTGGCCGTACCTTTTTGTAACACCCTGTATACTAAGTGCTGCGAACAATTATCTAGGTAAACTAGCTGATTCTGTAACATGAATTAGATATATCTGTAACGTTGCGGACATGACAGCCTAATATCAAAAGCATTTTAAGTTAGTAATATGTTAATACTCCATATAACTACTACATAAATCCCCATCGTTTGAACGCTACACTAATATTTTCATCTCCGTTACAACAACGAGGCTAGAGTTATTTGGATGGAAACAATTTCATTGTTTACGTTAGGCAGGAATGTCAGCTGCGATACAGCCAGTGAAAATTTCCCTTACTTAGGAAAACAAGTGACTTCCCGAGCGTTTTCACGACTCGCGTGATATCAGTGGTGCAATGTTTATGCGGTGGACAGAATTATGGCAACATAAACTGCGGGTCTGTGGGGGAGACTGCTTCAGAAAACAATCTGCTCTGCCATTGTCCTCAGCCACCGGCGGCAGACAAGAGAACTATACGAACACGGCACAAAAACTGAGATAAACGCACAAATAAAATACAGGAAAATTGTATCAAATAAAAGCTTCTCCTTATTCTGATACTGAGTTTAAACTTCTTTTAAAAACCAGGTTTTAAAGCCTTATTTATCAAAATTACTAAGTTCTAATGTGTTAATTCCAATAAGCTTGGTGGATTATTGTGAGTTAATTATTGCATGAATAAAAAGAATTAACTGTTTTCTTCGTACCTATCCGCAATATTTTAGCTCATTTATTCGTTCTAAACGTTTTTATTCCTAATATATTTTTCATTTTTCCCGTTGCTTTTGAAAAAAACAATAGCATCCTGGTCCCTGAGATTCTACTTTCCTATCTAATATGGCCCATTTTGTCTTCTCACGTCAAATGCTTAATGCACCCTAATACTCTTGTTTTTTTCTGTGGTTATATTTTTATTTCACGATGTAAATTACTGATTATTAGTATCAATCATCTCCTAATAATTCTAAGTCGATGATCTGCAAAGCTCTAAAGTAAATGCAAAATATCCTACTATCCGAAAAAATTTGCTATTAAACCACCAGCTTTTGCTCATAACCGAAACAATAGACACAATAATAAACTTAACTATTGGCAAACAACTTTAGCATTTTTTTTTTTTTTTTTTTTTTTTTGCTTCCACAATTGAAGACACCTTATTACTTCGTCATATGAGCAACCAAATTATATTTTATTACAGACCAAAGTTGGATCTTTCACAAAATGCATAAAGTTCCCGTGATGAAATACAAACCTTCTAATCTAACAATAGTGATAAGCTACCATAGGATGACAATTCTCAACCAGCGATACGCGGCCCAACTGTGGTCCGCAAGCATAAAGTTAGAATCATTTGGTTAAAACATATTAAGAATTTGTTTAATATATAATTCAGTTTTATTGGTTTACTTACAGTTTCATAACTGTGTTTTCATACTAAAGCAAAACAGACTTTTAGATTTATTATGTTCTAATGGTACAGTACATTACGTCTCAAATGTTAACAATTTACACATTTACAAAAAAAAAAAAAAAAAAAAAAAAAAACCTCATATTAGTTAGTGGTGCGTAGAATAAATTTTGACATATCCTCGTATTGAAAAAGGTTGCCAAACAATGGTATTGGAGATTTTCAAGGGCAAATAGTATGATTTAGCTACGTCATCACTTACACAATATAATCAGCTTTTATTTTCCTGAAAAAAATTATGAGGTCCAGGTGTGAAATAAGCAAAAATTATTTTACTTTTTCAGATGTTACGTTATTTTATATAGTTCTGGTTACAACATTAATGTTGTCCATTAATCTCAAACAAATAAGAAATTCTGAGCAGATATACCTATGGCAAAAATTGAAAATTCCAACGTAAGAGAAGACATATGTGTGTAATGACGGTACAAATATTTTTTGCTATCTGTAGCCTGAAGTGAAACTACTACTTACGATTTTTACTAAAATTCTCATTAATTCACGAATTATTACGTTAAGGTCACAAACTCTTATCACTATCGAATAAACGTTAGTATAATGATTACTTCAACTAAATGAATATTGACATTGCTACAAACTCATAAGCTTACTTCACTTCTGAAGAGATGTATTACAGAAACCTAAAAAGTAGTCAAATCTGTGGTGATCTAATTAGGAATAAGGCTCGCAACTGATAGTTAGTACCAGCACTAATAAATCAAATATATTCGTTTAGTATCACTGACAGCATACTGTAAATTATAAAAATAATTAATGACATACGAAAAGTATCAAAATTTTCACTTTTTCCCTTTCTGTAACACCTTATATTGGAAACGCGAGAGAATGTTAAGTAAGCAGGGAATAGCATCGTTGATGGCAATTCAGTTTAGTATAATACCAGTTTCGGAAAAATTAGTGAAGACGTTGGCGATTAATCTGGTTCTGATAAGGAACCGCAATCGAGTTGGTGGTTATGGATATTAATAGCGTAGCATTAGATATTTCAATGGCTTTTGACAGAATGAGCCATTAAATGCTAGTAAATAAGGCAAAAACTATTGGAGTGGATGAGAAAGTGCTTTACTGGGTAGAGGAATTTTAAAAAGGTAGAAAACAGAAACTTAGGGTAGGAAATGCAGTATCAAAAGAAGTGGAAGTAAAAATTGGAGTGCCGCAGGGTAGTGTATTTGGACCATTTCTATTAATTATTCTAATGGATAATTGTGTTGATTGTTTACTATCAGAAATTAGATTGTTTGCAGATGATATAATGCTACATAAAAGGATCAAATCGGTAGAGGACTGTAAACAGGATATCTAGTTTGGTTGGTAAACATGGGATGAAGGTAAATGCAAAGAAGAGTCAGACACAAAAATAAAAAAATAAAGGTTGATTATGATTATAAGGCGGGGAAAGAATTGCTTGTTGAAGATTTGAAATGTAAATACCATGGCATTACATTTGATAACAAACTTAACTGGGTAGGACACATTGGTCAGGTAGTAGGAAAAGGTTTCAAAATTCTGAACTTCTTGGAGAGAATGATGAGAGGATGTACGAGATAAGTAAAAGAAATGGGTTACAAAACTTTGGCCAGACCATTGCTTGAATATGGTAGTGTAGTATGGGGCCCATATTTTTCGAATCAGGAATTGAAGAGGATCCAAAAAAAGGGCTGCTAGATTTGTTTCTGGAAATTACCGCAGAATGCAATCAGCAACAGATATAATAATAGAGCTGGAATGGGATTCTTTGGAAGGACGAGGGTGAAGAGGGTCATGAGAGTGTACAAGTCGTATATTGGTGACGAGGGATGGAAAGATATTGGTGTAAGAATTAAAAGAAATGGATGGAAGGGAAAAGATGACCATGACCACAAGCTGGCATTCGATTTTAGGCACAAGGGTGTTAGAAGATTCTCTTTTTTGGATACGGGTTTCTGGGATTGGAATAAGTTACCAAGAGAAATGATGAATAATTTACAAAAAACCTTGAAAGAATTTAAAGCTAAAATTAGCAGAGGGCAAATGTAGGTGGGTGCAGGGTGGGTGTGTTAGGGAAATTGCCACCGAAGTATGCACTACATCGCAATTTAATTAAATATTATTATCATAACACCAAAAAAATTCCTTGTACTATAAAACTGACGAACAAAATTAATATTTGGTGATTTGCTGTTTATTAGATTACCGGAAAAAATGCCACAGTTGTACCGGTCAATAGAGAGGTGAGATAAGCAGACTTGAAAATTACTCGCCAATCAGTTTAGCATCAGTGGTGAGTAATGTGATAGAAAAACTGATATACAAAACTAAATCAGAAATGTATGTGCGGGAATAAATGGTCTGCAAAATAGAAATATGGTTTTAGGAAAGGACGTTCATACGAATCTCAGCTCGTGGTCTAGATGCAAGATATTGCAGATGAAATGGGTAAGGAACGTCAAATTGATAGTGTAACACTGGATCTATCCAAAACATTTGGCAGAGTGAGCGATAAATAGGTGGTAGATGAGGTGAAAACCATTTTGTCCAGTGACGGCGTCGTAAAAAGGGGGTCTCACAAACATTATATCACGTAGAAGTTTTTTTTCTTATCTTTTATATATTGGTGAGAGTAAGCAGAAACCAAGTTTTCGACCTCCGACACCCTTGGCACATTTTTCTGTAACCAAAAGACGTCAAAATTTTGGTACTATTTTCAGTTTTTGATCTATGATTCTTAGCAAGAAATACTTTATGCCCGATTTGAAAGCGGACAAACTCTCCTACAACGTTTGTAGTACAAAGTTTTTTCTAAACTTCAAACTAAGCGTTCTACAGTTCTTCGAATATCAGCAAAATTTCACACTTTTCCGAAAAGTTGGGTTTATACCTACTTTGTCGCTCAAAATGATTTGGAACCCATGTATATATAATTGATATATATGTACTCGGTATATATGTATGACTCGGTATATATGTGTACTATACTTTGAATACTGATGGTCAGTTCAATAATCAAGTGGCATCGTTGGCCGGAAGGATCCGAAGGATTGCTCGGCAGCTAGGTGACAGCGCAGTGCGTGTTTACTAACCAGGTGATATTGCCGGGTACAGGGAACCTACAGCTTAACCTGTAATCCGAACCACAGAAGCCCTCTGGCTTATTTCATATTACACAGCAAACTGTGCCAGAGTAGAAGGTCGGTTTATTTGCCTTTGAAAATCACAGCTGAGATCGGGATTTTGATCTCCAGTCAGACGCCTTAACCACTGAGCTACCAGATGGTATTCATCCGGTTTGAAAAAATGAAAGCATAATGTAATATCACAAAGTTTATTTACACAGTCAAAATGAAGTCATAATAAATCAATAATTAGTCATAAATCCATTTATTTTCCGTTTAAATGGTTTGAAACACTGTTTTCCATTTGAACTTGCTCGGCAGGTCAAGGGAACAAAATTGTTTCTATATGAAGCATTTACATATCTTCAAAATGCAGCACCCAACATAAAAAGTTTTGTTGGGGATGGAGGATACTGCTGCATGTAGCTACATCTGTGGAAAATATAAAACCGAATTGAGAACACACCATAGATCCAAAACCACAGTTCTATTTGATGGATACTGAAGTGATGCAGCGTAGAACGGAATAAAGTCATCTGAAAGTTTTCGTCATTGGAAAACATCAGATACTTCAGCAGACATCATTTTCAGTTAGAAAACAAGTGCTGCAGTGAAGCAGCAAATTAGAGTAGCAAGAACTGTGTAATTTTGATACTAACGTAAAAACTGAAAAATGATGCATCCAAGTTCAAAAGACAAAACGAGATGCAGCTGGACTGATTGTTGAGACCGCTATTTCTCAAGCAGTAAAATCCGATAGTGCGATGATTATAAGTGGGTATATTGGGCTTCTAGCTCTGCTAATGAGCCTTGGCAACACGAGAAGTTGTACTTCCATATACCAGGGGGAAGGGAAAGAGGCAGTTCTATGGTACTCAGCCACTTTATTTGAGTCTGAACCCACCCATATCCTCTTCATCCACGCATTTACATGATATGATATAATATCAGCACTTTTCGACTATGGGGGAGAAATTCTGCTGCTCATTCAGTACCAACCACATCTGAAAGTAACATACATGCTAACTTCTTAGGACTCGTAGCCTCCAGAGACTAGCATCTGGAGAACACGCAGTGGAACAGCTCATCGTGGAACGGTACGGACTAATTGCTTGTGGAACATTGGAGAGCTCAGATACGATTGTTTACGAAATCTGCCCAAGAAACCCATTCAAGCTAGTACGGTTGCCACCAACATCAGACGCGGTAACGTTTAGCTCAATACGTACGTACTACCAAGAGCAAGCATGGCTGGGTCGAGAAACTTATCCATTGCCTGGGGGATGAAGTAAAGGTTCATCCAGCCTTATTCCAGTTACAATATTAAAAGACGCTGCACCTACGTTTACTCCGAAGGTTGTATCATGATCCTGCAAGAAATCTTGTATTGTACCACGCTGCTGTCCAAATCAGGACTGCACTCTTCAGTTGCTTGAAAAGACTGCTTTGGTCTGTATCGTGAAAATCTTTCTAAGACCGAAGTTGATGAAGGAGAGGAATCATTCTTCGACCTCGAGGAAGCTGCTACTGATGCAATGGGGATGAATGAGAGACAATTCTAGGTGAGGACATTGAAAAGCCGGGGCAATGCAAATAGAAAAGAAATAGATTTATGATCATTTTTTTATTACGAATTTCTTATGAATTAATAATTTTGTGCCATAACATAATGCATTCATTTCCACTCTATTATCATCAGTAATAGAGCGGGCTGGTGGCTCAGTGGTTAAGGCGTCTGACTGGAGATGGAAATCCCGGTCTGAGCTGAGATTTTCAAAGGCCAATAAACCGACCTTCAGCTCTGCCACAGCTCGCTGTGTTATTTGAAGTAAGCCAGAACGGTTCTGTGGTTCGGATTCCACGTTAAGCTGTAGGTTCCCTATACCCGATACTATTACCTGGTTAGTAAACACGCATTGCGCTGTCTCCTAGCTGCCGAGCAATCCTTCGGATCCTTCCGGCCAACGATGCCAAATAATTATTAAATTGACCATCAGTATTCAAAGTATAGTACATACGTATACCATGTCATACAGAAATACATATATATATATCAATTATACAGGGTGGTCTCGAATTCGTTGTACAAACTTTAATGGTAGGTACAGGACATTGTAACAATGATTTATTGTATAGGAATGTATGGTCGCAAGTGACGCGGTAAGGCGCAATAGTGTATTGTGACCATTGCTGTTAATTGTTCGAATAAATGATTGTGTTGATGTCGGAAGTTAGATTGTTTGATTTTTTTTAACTTATGGCTTTACGCCTCGTAGACATCAAGGACATTAGAGGCAGGATTGGACTGGAGACAAGGAACTGGAAAAAATTTAGTCATGGCCTTTTGCCTGGGGTGGTTTGTGGAAAGCCTAGAAAATCCAAATCTGGATCAGCGGACGGGGATTCGAACCAGCGTCTTCCCGTATGAGAGGCCAAAGCGTTAGCGCTCACCCACCACGCTCGTTGATTGTTTGCAGCTGACATAACGTTATATAATAGGATTTAAATTGAAGAGGACTGTGAACATCTACAGAAGGATGTAAACAGGATATCTAACTGGGCCATACCAAGCCAAGAAGAGTCAGCTTACTAGGTACACGGATAAAAAGTAAACATTTTCTGTGATTATAGGGTAGGGAAGAAATTTCTTATTGAATACCTTAATATCTTGGCGTAACATTTAATATTGCAGTAAATTCATTTGGGCAGGACACATTGGGTAAGCGTAGGAAAGGGTTTCAAAATCTTCCACTTATTAAAGTGGGTGGTGGGGGATGTCCGATGAGAGGAATTGGGTTACAAACCTTCGGTCTGACTATTACTTGCGTATGGTGGAGTCTTCTCGAATCCATATTCTGAATTCCAAATTCAGGAGGTGGAGGGGTTGCAAAGGAGAGAAGCTAGATTTGCTTTGTTGAAATTAACACAGTATGATTTTAAGAGTCATAGGAAGGCAAAAAGCGGGTTAAGAAGGAATTTGGATTGTTCAAGGCTAAAAATCGCAATGATCCATGGATGGATATTGAAAGATGGATTAAAAGTAGTAAATGGAATAGAATAGATGACCATAACCATAAGCTGCCTCATGAAAGAATGTGGAAGATTATGTTTTGTGGCTAAAATGGAGATTGGAATAAATTTAATTAACAATAAACCAAAATCATTGAAGAAGTTTGAAGTCAGATTACGTAAAGGGCAAAAGTAGGTCGAAGATGAAAAATCCGATCGTGGGAAGGTCTTGGTGAAGGGACGTTGCCACAGTGACGTGTGCACCTTATTGGAAATGAAAATTGAAATAAAAGTGAAATGCTGATTGGTCGAGGGTGAAGATGTTGCGCCTCAAAGCGGGGGTATTTCGGCAGAGCTATCATAATCCTAAGAAATTAGTCCACGTCAGGATGGTAATATGTAAGTCCAACTTGTGAAAAGGTATCTTATAAATTCACAAAAAATACCCGAAATACATTGCTTACATCACATGTGGCTTATCTTTAACGTCTGTTGAGCCAAGGTATGATTTGCCACAAAATAATGCGTAAGGGCTACGATCTGTTGCAAAAACATAAACTGATTCATAATGATTTGTCTTATTTAAATCTAAAAGGTAATTCTTTGTGATTGTTTTCACATAGTAGAGGCAGAATTGATTGCGGTAACTTTTGTATCGAAAGTATATCTGAAAAATGAGGTATGCTGATTTGGATTGAACTCAAATAGTTTAAAGAAGAACATTTGCGATGTTTATCATACATAATTTTGGTTTAATTGAATATACGTGTAGATGTAAATCTCAAAATTATTAATTGTAACTTAAAACATCTCATGTTTCTGCAATTATATACCCAACAATAAGGCTCAATAATAATTATCAATCTTTGGATGAAACAGGAAAAAATATCAAAGACCGTCGTAAAAGGAAATAAAAAAGAAAGAAGGTAAGGGAGGTTAAAATGAATGGGAATGAGAATTTTTCTAACAGTAATCCGCCAAAAAATCACATATTCTCTGCGGTATTAGATTAATCGTTACCTAAAGGCGGAAAGGAAATGTAGTTTTGAACTTTAACATTTAGAGACCACTTTGGTTTGCCATTTCCACGAAGTTGCCTTACACTGTATGGAAATTCTGTTTGAAGTCGAATTCTGGAAGAGAAAGTATAGAATTCACAAAGCTATTTCCCAACATAAGCTTTAAATCCATAGTCTAAAGGTCAGAAAAATTCTTCAGCAATATCTGAATTTATGTGGAAATACGAGTATGTTGCAAAGTAGGATAAAAATATTCTGAACAAAAGGAGTATTAAAGAACACAGAAATAATGTGTGCCTGTGTAGTATTTTCCACTGATTGTTCATTTCACATATACATTAATCATTTTTTCTAAAAATTCACGATGCATCATTCTATATAACTCGGATAATAAATGCGGAACCCCAAAAATGTCATAATATCCCAATGTAACTAATTAATATAATTTTAACTCACACGTAACATTGTGATCTAACTCTAATTTAATTTTTTGTTAGAATGACACTATAACTTGTATAATATTTAAGAATGCATGTTCTGAAGTGTTCACCCACATCTATATTCCGAAATTCACAAAATTGTGAATTGGAAGTGTATACTTTATATGAAACTTTTTTTTTTTTTTGTGTTCCTGTACCTAGGAACAAGAGAGGGATGTGAAATAGGGAAGAATACACGGAGATATAGTGTGGCGTCATATTCTGTAATTTTAACCATCCTGTTACTGTGAGCCAGTATTTAGTGCTGCTGTAAATGAAGGATGTTTTTTCGTACGTATATTAAACAAGAAAAATACATTTGTTTGTTGGATGTTTCCATTCCAACCAGTATTAAGTCTGAGGAACTTAAGTAGCAGCTGTGGCTAGCGGTCGCAAAGGTGAATTTGGCTAAGGGTTACAAAAGTGCCTTTCTTATTTACGCAACCTTTGCGCGGCTAAAACCCATAGCGCGGCAATATTAAAGCTGGGGATTTAAATTTGTTTTATACACTTTTTCATTGGAATAAAATTTGACCTTTGTATTGTAGTCTTGAATTACCTTCACTAATGCCCGAGATTATTTACCAATTGCTATACATAATACTTTCACTGTATTATCTCTAACCATAATTTTCGGTCGATTACTATGAACATACCTGGAAATTTGATGTTTGTTTGCTTGCCGTATTGTCTGTATACCATATGAACTTTTTGATATGAATTTGTCATTATTTATCCATCAATTTGAATTTTGTAAGTATTTAGTTTATATTCAGATATTAATTTATTTATTTATATTATATCGATGTAAAAAGGAATGTGTACACCATTCACTAAAAAATAAGCCCTATTTAATAACGATACTATTCCACTAAGCAACTGTTAAGAAATGAATTGCCAGAACAATGTGATCAATATGCCATTTTTGACTAGTACAAAAATAATACCATACTATAGTAGGCCTGCCAAATACTGAAAAAAATATTAGATATGTTTTACATTAAGCCAGGGATCTGCATCAATATCTTGGTTTCCAGTTTCATACTGGCAATTCCTTTCACTCTCGCTTGGCAGATGGCGTGCAGGTAGACAATAACAGGCTCAAATCATCTCTCTCAGGTGCCGCACGCGAACTCTGCAGAATCGTGACGTGGCTGGATGCATTGCAAGTAGTTTCAGGCATCAGTACAGTTATTTGATTCAAACAAATTACCAGGTGCAGTGAGCCAACGACGATATATTCTACCTTTGACGTTAAAACTTTAGCTCCCATTTCAGTTACTACCAATCAAATTGTTTATGCCTCCCTCTTATACAAATTTATTATTATTATTCAGTCTGCCCACTAGATTTATGAATTTTTTCTGATTATTTCTGCATTATAACAATCTCATTTCTTCCACGTATCCAATACTAGCCATGTCCTCTATCATCAGATTCATATTCTC
>JARYHS010012519.1:59508996-59917261 GCA_031002005.1 Vandiemenella viatica | reverse complement strand
CCAGAGATGTAATTATTTTTACTTGAGCAATTATGTTTTGCTTCTAGCTTACATCTAATCGAGGTCATTAGAGGCAGGAAAGGACTGGGGACAAGTAATGGGAGGAATTCGTCCATGGCCTTTTGAAGGAACAATCCCGGCATTCGCCTGGAGTGATTTGGGGAAACCATCTAAAACGTTTACCTGGATGGCTAGATGGGTATTCGAACCCACGACCTCCCGAGAGCCGGATACCACATACCCACCACGTAATTCTTTTTTTTTTTTTTGTGTTCGTCATATCTTCTGCGGCAATGTGATATGAATCCTGATAGTATTGGAAACTAGGATCGGGTAATAATTTCTGCCACCGCTTTTTGAAGGAACTTTTCTGGAGTTCAGCTGGAGAGATTTACGAAAATCATGGAATACTGAAACCTGGATCCCCGACGGGGTTTGAATTCGCGTCCTCCCGAATGCCAGGCAACAGTGTTACCTATAACCCATCGGGCTTGGACGGCAGGAAATATAGCTTGACAGAAAATTTTATAGAAGTATCAGTGTTAGTTAGAAACAAAGAGAGAGATGATAGTTTTACTACTTCCATCTTCCAGATTTAAAATGTGGAACCGCTAATTCACATTGCAGACGGATTTTTTATTTATTTACAGTTCTTAATTATTATTATTACTACTAAAACTGTTGCTACTGCGTTATAAGTTTAGCTTACCCTCTAAATATGGTATGATGAAAACAAAATTAAGGTGTTAATATTCCGCACCATTTAATTTTCTGGGAATAGTTTATTTATATTTCGTGACTTAGTTTACCATTAGAGTTCTTTCGTGAATGCTCTTTCTACTTACCCTTAACCTTTATGTGTATTTGTCACACGCACAGTTCTATAACGCTGCAGCGTTAGAAAGTGTAACCAAGTCCATTCAAACTCTCTTATTGGTTTTCCGTGGGTAATTTAGCGATTCTTTTCTGTATTCGCCATATAATTGCGTTTGCTAGCGAATTGTTAACTGTTTATTCGAGGGGAAAAAAAAAATACGCAACGGTTATGAAAATTACGAAAAAAGTGTTACCATCTCTCTATAATTAATCAATTTGGTTATTTAAATAATTATTATGACTGAAGTGGTGATATTCGTGATTATTTTTACTGCAGAACTCCGAACTTTCCCTCTGAGCGTCTGCGAGTTTCTTGCTGCGCGGGCTCATTTTTTTAGTCTTGGGTAAAGTGCTGGGTATGAGAGGTCTATTTTATCATGAATTTAGTGTACCACCTACCAGTTATGCTGTCCCATGCGGTATTCGTGTCTAGAACGAAGCATAATCGAAAGGCGAGGGGTCTCTCGAATTCTGTCCCCGACTGTACACCAGGTGGCGTGGCAGCACTAGTTCAAGTTTGTACACCAGGTGGCGTGGCAGCGATAGTTCAAGTTTGTACACCAGGAGGCATGGCAGCACTACTTCAAGTTTGTACACCAGGTGGCGTGGCAGCACTACTTCAAGTTTGTACACTAGGTGGCGTGGCAGCACTAGTTCAGGTTTGTACACCAGGTAGCGTGGGCACCACTAGTTCAGGTTTGTACACTAGGTGGCGTGGCAGCACTAGTTCAAGTTTGTTCACCAGGTGGCGTGGCAGCACTAGTTCAGGTTTGTACACTAGGTGGCGTGGCAGCACTACTTCAAGTTTGTACACCAGGTGTCATGGCAGCACTGGTACAAATTTGTACACCAGTGGCGTGGCAGCACTAGTTCAAGTTTGTACACCAGGTGGCGTGGCAGCACTAGTTCAAGTTTGTACACCAGGTGGCGTGGTAGCACTACTTCAAGTTTGTACACCAGGTGTCATGGCAGCACTGGTACAAATTTGTACACCAGTGGCGTGGCAGCACTAGTTCAAGTTTGTACACCAGGTGGCGTGGCAGCACTACTTCAAGTTTGTACACCAGGTGTCATGGCAGCACTGGTACAAATTTGTTCACCAGTGGCGTGGTAGCACTAGTTCAAGTTTGTACACCAGGTGGCGTGGCAGCACTAGTTCAAGTTTGTACACCAGGTGGCGTGGCAGCACTACTTCAAGTTTGTACACCAGGTGTCATGGCAGCACTGGTACAAATTTGTACACCAGTGGCGTGGCAGCACTAGTTCAAGTTTGTACACCTGGTGGCGTTGCAGCACTACTTCAAGTTTGTACACCAGGTGTCATGGCAGCACTGGTAGAAATTTGTACACCAGTGGCGTGGCAGCACTAGTTCAAGTTTGTACACCAGGTGGCGTGGCAGCACTATTTCAAGTTTGTACACCAGGTGGCGTGGCAGCACTAGTTCAAGTTTGTACACCAGGTGGCGTGGCAGCACTAGTTCAAGTTTGTACACCAGGTGGCGTGGTAGCACTAGTTCAAGTTTTGTACACCAGGTGGCGTGGCAGCACTAGTTCAAGTTTGTACACCAGGTGGCGTGGCAGCACTAGTTCAGTATCCGTAACGAGTTCAGTTCAGTCTCTCCCGAAATGGAGGCTAAGCTAGAAAAAAGACATTAAGACACATTAAGAACATTGTTTACGTACCTCCACTACCAAAACCGATAAAAGAGTTGAAGAAACGAATCATTCATTGAAGAACATTGACGCGATCACGCTACAAAATGTGTGGATTGAATTGAACAACCGCCTAGACACGTGTCGTGTGACCAACATGGGCACACTTAGAACATTTGTAGAGTGAGCATACAAGTTGAATATTTTGTGGTTATTTTCATATATCAATCATATTTGTAACTATAATACTTTGAAAGAAATCGGGTTTTGAAAGTGAATGATTCTTTTGTAGTCACCCTGTATAACACATGGCGTTGATAGACATCATCAGTACTGGATGAAATATTAGCATGCTAGGTGCGCGTAACGTCTGTAGACTGACAAAAATTGCCTTGCAAATATACTCGGTTTTGCTTCCGTGTTTCAAATGAAGACAACCTCTTCCTTCCAATGACAAATTTAGTTCATTAAATTTCTCAAATATTTAAGCCTAAAAATTTCATATCTGTATGCCTCATATACTGGGAAATCAAATCGTATGCTTCGATTTCTAGGTCGTAATTTAAAACAATGCACTCCGGAAGTTAAATCGATTGCATACAAGTTACTAGTGCGGCCTCAGTTAGAATATTGTTGCTCTGTATGGGGTCCCCATCAAAAGGGATTAATGGTGGCATTAGAGATGGTCTAAAGAAGAGCCGCCCGATTCGTGACAGGTACATATAGTTGGAGGGAAAGCGTAAGTGCGATGTTGAAGGAGTTAGGTTGGGAAGACCTGGAGCACCGAAGGCGTTGCTCTCGACAGAAGCTAACTGAAAAATTCTCGACTGACGTATTTCGGAATGACAGTAAACAAATATTGCTACCAGCAACATTCAAATCCCGGAATAACCGCGAAAATAAGATAAGAGAAATCAGGGCCAGAACCGATTCATTTCTGTAGTCATTTTTTCCACGAACGATTATGGAGTGGAATAGAAAGGATTTACCTGGCGACTAAACAGTAGCTTTCGATAAAGTACTTCGGCCGTCCTGATCTGGGTTTTCCAATGGTTTCCCCAGATCGCTCCATGCGAATGCTGGGATGGTTCCTCGCAATATCCCATGGGTGCCTCCTGCCATATCCCGTATATCCCTTCCAAACCATTACCTTCCCGGATAGGTGCAATGCACCCTCCGCTACACGCTTTTAGTGAATCGCGGAGTAATAGTAATAGTAATCAGTGCTCCCGTTCAGTGTGAAGGAAAACCAAACAAAATCTTTGCTCGCAATCTTGAATCAATGCGCTGCACTACAGTCTTTCTTTATAATGAAATGATTTCTAATTTGCTTCCTAACATCATGGCACGCTAGCATACTCTACCATACACTCCTTAATACACTTACCGTAAAAAAAGGCAATGTCAATACCTAATGGAAAATAAGAGACGAATCTTCGGTCGTACAGGGGAAGGAAATCTCGCTTCAACGCGGATTGTTTCGACAGTCTTGGCGGTCCACAATAAAAAAGATTATGTGGTCCCCTTGGGCTCCCTGGCCGCTATTTTCCCACGCCTGGCTTATATAGTAGTATCAAAACAATTACCACTATGCAGATAGTGGGATACACGATCAGGAGGTAACATTATTAGATTGGTAATTGATTCATTTCCACAATTACTAGGAACAGGAAATATATTGGACTTCACATGGTTTATCGAAATACCGGAAGAAGAGTATTGGACTAGTTTGAAGGTTTTGAGTCGAAATCATCAATTAAGGTAATATATAAGTTATATGATAGCTATTCGGTTGATAATGCGTACATTAGTTCAAATTAACAATCGTTTTGTTCCCTTTGTTGTTCACATTGTAGCTGTTTCCAGTTTTCAATTTTCTCTGCCAATTCTACAGCAAGAATGTCAGAGAAATAAGAAGCATTCAGAGTGTCTGAAAACCGAAAATTTAAGTACTTCCAGCATCTTGTCGCCCCTTTAAATAGATAGACACAAATCCAGACTTATGGGCTGATGTAACTAATGTCAAGATCATCTGCGATGTGAAGTTGTATTACTTACTTGCAGATGTCATAGATCTCTCGCTATTTTACTGTATTTTACACCAAAAACCCCAATACTGCTTGCAAATTTAACTTAATTTCAGTTTTAACTTTACTAGAAGATTAATGTGACATAGAAAATGCATGCACTATATGTTTATTTTTATCAAGATGTTATTTATAATCTGAATTTTTATTTCAGTACTCTAACAATAAAAGTGAAGGTATTTGAAACATTAATATCGACTAGGATTTTCCAAAATGATTCACAGATATTTGTAAAAGCTTTGTACACTTAAAACACTATCTTCAATTCGCAGCCAAAGACTGATAACAGTAATGAAAAGAAAAATATCACCTAACTTCTTATGTTGTTGTGGATCTGTTGCGGGACTGATGAGACAAATGTTAATCATCGATGATTGTTAATTTTTTTCCAGACAATTAAATGCTGCTGGGTAAGAGTGGATGTAATTTGGAGTTAGACATAATGATAAACTTGTGAAGGAAATTTTTAGAAAAGTGTAAATTTTTTTCAGATAAAACTCGTGCACAATTATCATTTGCAGAAATGCATTGGTTTTTAAGACTATTATACCCGTTGTTTTGTCTTGAGAGATCTTAAATCCTCTATGAGGAAATTAAACGCTATAGCACATGTTGACACAATTGTTAGTTACATTAATGTCTACTGATAACACCACTATTGAACAATGAGGCAATGCTAGGATGGTTATTTCTGTAATTCTGTGTATAGTGACAAAAGTAATTGAAAATAGCAGATGTTGATGTTTTGTAATAATGAATTTGTAACTATTAGTGCAGAATTTAGATGTTTCTATATTTTAAGAGCAACTGTTTAGTAACTTCTGTGGGTGCAATTTTTTTAACTGCTATTGTTTTCCGACACTTTGGATTATATATGCTGTTAAGAAAAATGAGAACACTTTTTGTGTATAATTCTCGTCCATTGTTATTAGAGCAATTTTAAATGAATATCCGTAAGCAGCAACATTAATAATGTTAGATTTGTGAGGATGACTGCATGTTATTTCCTCCACAAGAACTGCGAAAATTCCACAGACTACCTACCAACACAAAATCCGTAGGTTGAAGATATTTTGTTGTTAGCAATATAAGGGAGAAAGTATAGTACCACAGCAACATAGACGGGAGAAAAAATTTTAAGCGGCAAATTATATATTTTCGTACTATTACAACTATTTCCTTTTTAACAAATTCAAGTTTCAACAATTTTTAACTCAAATTATAATGATCCATATTAGCCGCCTGAACAAAATCTAAACGTGACTCTTCGTTGCTACAGTTCACTGTCACAGTGATATCCAATGCGTTGCCCTCTGGTGGAACGCCCTGGAATTATCCCTTAGAAATGACCGAGTCACAGGTAGCCTCAATTGCATATTAAAAGTGACTGTTCATCGTTACATTTACACCCTTCCAGTGATTTTATACAAGTTGCCGTCTGGTGGAAGATATTGGCAATATTGTTACTATGTGACTAAGTCATAATTAATAATCACTGTAAGTTTCAAGTAACTGGGACAAATATCACAGCGACAGGAAAGTGGCAGTTTATTCCGTCACAGGATAGGTAACAGTAGTTAATAATTCTTCAACGAATTTGCAATGTAACGTCATGTTCAAATTAGAAGTCGAATAATAATCTACTATATAATTTCCTAAACTCGCTCTCTCAGTCGCTAACCTCGATAGCTATTGGCTGGACAACGGTGACGTTGCGCGTCAGCCGTCGCTCGCAAATTAACACTTACCAGAGATATCATTATAAAATATTCAAGGTTATCGTCAACAATTTATTAACTAAGCAACTGCTACAAAATTCATTGCCATAACACGAGGCTTGGAACTTAAATAGTGGCAACCGATACAAAAGCGTTACATGTTTGCACCTGTTCCTGTCCTTCAAAGTAGTCACCAGCGTTGTATAGAACCCGTTGCCAGCGATGTGGAAGGCGTAGTATACCGTTAGCAGAGCGTGTTCTGTTGTTGGTGCGAATGGAGCGGTCTACTGCCTGTCGAATCTGGTTCCTTCATCTTCTGAATCAAATCAAAGTCACAAGGACTTAAGTCCGGAGAGTATGGTGGTTGGTACAGTACTTCCCAGTCCCATCGACCGACCAGAGCAGCCACAGCTTGCGCTGTATGCACCCGCGCATTGCCGTGCAAAATGATGGATGGGTTGCGCAGAAAGTGTTGCCACTTGTTTCGCAAAGCTGGTCGCAGGTGATGCTCCAAAAACGAACAGTAATACTGTGCATTGACGGTCTGCCGTGGAGGAACATAATGCGTTAGGATAACACCATCACAGTCGTACACTAGAATCACCACAGCTTTCACCATACTGGGGCTCTGACGCACTTTCGACTTTCGCGGCGACCCATAATGACGCAATTCGTTGGATTGGCGTTTCAGTTTTGGCTCGTACGATGTGGCCCATGTCTCATCCAATGTTGCGATACGGCGTAAGAAAGCCTCTCCTTCGCGCTCCAAGTGCGTCTGAGCAGCGTCGTAACGCATCCATTTCTGCTTTTCCGTCAATTCATGCGGAACCCATGTTGATGCAATTTTTCGCATGCCCAGGCGTTCCTTCAGGATGCGAAGCACAGTCGTATGCGCTAATCCGGTTTCGTAGGTGAACTCACGAATCGTCTGGCGTCGATCACTATCCACTAACGCGGCAACTGTGTGCACTTCTTCTTCAGACTCGCTAGGACGACCTGCCCGATGCATGTCTGCCACAGTTTGCCGACCATCGTTGAAGGCTTTTACCCAGCGTGCCACTGTTCAGTACGGCAATACCGATTCCCCGCACGCCCTTTGAAGACCTTAATGACATTGTAGTGCTGTACGACCTCTGGAAAATTAAATCTTGATCCATCTCCGTTGTTCCTGTTTCGAAACACCGTGACACCGTTACGTTAGACCGTTCGCTCACAAGTGACTGCATTTCCCTCGATTGTGCGCACGCCGGGGATGTGGGATGGGCGAGTCCATTTGCTCGGAGGTAGGTAGATATGTCAACAACGTGTGCTATCAGCGACAATAGCAGATTCCATTGCATAGTGTCTCCACAGCATTGTTGCCACTATTTAAGTTCCAACCCTCATATATTCATTAAGTTTGCTTTCCTTAGCATTTTATAGTTAAAAAAATATCGATAAACTTATGTGTTGAAAAAATGTGAAACAGCTTTTTAATTTATTTGTTTAATTTTGCGTATGATGCTATATGTTATTTATAATAGTTAACAACAATTACATTTTAATCATTGAACAACTTTCTTTTAAAATAAATACACATATATATAATTAGTTGAGTGTACAATGCTCGCAGCAGGCAGGTCAAAACCACTATAATCACTATAACATGACATCGAGGTGTTCCAACCATGCCACCGCCTCCGGCGTAGCCAAATTTAAGTCTTCCAGACTGACAGGAGAGACACGCAGTGAGAATGCTGCACAATGTGCGACACAGTTTGTAAAACCTCACCGCAGTCACAGTACGGAGAATCTGCCGAACCCCAGGTGTCGAGAGTTGAAGCAGTTCTTCCCGTACCACATCTCATACGATTTAATTTGCACCAAACTGGCCGCGATAAGTTGAATCATGGTAGTTTTGAGCAGGGATTGCTAATTTTCAAACGTCCCTATCTGTTGAAAATGCCCATTTTGCTGTACAGCTGTCTGTAGGGCGGAAGGAGTTAGATGTTAGACTATTCAGTAACATATCTCTAATGAAATCAAATAATAATAATAATAATACTCATAATACTCATCATCACCTCTGCTGTAATCACGGATACCAATTGTCACTCTGGCCTAGACTGAATTTAATTTTCGCTAAACCTTTCGCTAATGTTACTGCTTTACATTACGGTTTATTTGAGTTTTACGTATTTTGCTGACCAATTTCTTTAATGGTCTTTATTCATGTTCGCTGTACTTGAGTTATTACGTTATATAAAGTGAATATTAGATCAAATATGTTACTGAATCGAATATTCTGGCAATTCATTTCATCGGATTGCTCAACTATTTAATAATCTGGACTCTCTATTAAGTTCTCAGAACTTTACAGACACTATGACCAAAGATTACATTATGAATGTTACAGCAGCCTCAATTTAAAACAACGTGATGTTTTCGAAGCAATTGCGCACTCCCTTTATATTCAAATTTTGCAAAGTGAACTTTCAGGGTCAAATTCAAGTATTTCAACAAGTTCGAGTCTACCAACCACGACTTTTGAAACGATAGTGTGATCGTCTCTGTCCGTGTTTAATACATCTATTTAAACTTCTGAGTTCTTGAAGCTCAAGAAACATTATTCTCCCTTACGATGAATTACAGGTCGAGTTCGCACGTGGACAAGTTACATCAACCTATTTAAATCATTGGTCTTAAATAGGGCTGTTGATAAAATATCGATATATCGATATTTTTTTAAAAAATATCGATATTTATGAGTGATATTTTTTAGGACGATATATCGATATATCGATATTGAAATCTGGATATCGGAGTCCGATATTTTTTAAAAAAGTAGTTGGCTATTTTCCGTTTTCCTGGTAGAATATTCCAAGTTATTGTTGCAGGGAAAACGATTACCTGTGTTGCACATGCAATACATTTTCATAGATAGAATTTTAAGAAACAATGAACGATACGAGCACATGGAGAAGCAGGGCCGCCGCAAGGGAGCGTGCCAGGCAGCATATTATTTAGCGGGCGACCTCCTTTTTTTTTAGCTCAACAGCTGCTACGGGCGGTCGGCGGCGACACTGGGGATGGCAACAATGGGGGCGGCAATCTCACAGTTTTTTGACTCGTTTCGGAAATTTCCTAGATCCACCACTGGCTGTAGTTGGACAGGGGGCGGCATAATCGCTATTGCACGCGGGCACTCAAACAGCTAGCGGCGGGCCTGTGGAGAAGTAAAAAACAAAGGTAAAATAACTCATTCAATATTCATTAGAATTCTTGTTTGGACATTTTGAAAAGTTTTTAAAATTTGTCTTCAATCAATGCAAAAGTATTAGCATTAAGAAACTAATCGTAATGTACCAGGTATGGGTAGGGTTGCCAGATAGCCGGAAAATCCGGGAATGTCCCGGAATTTTGTGTCTGATCTCGTGTTCAGGAATTATGCGTTACTGTCCCGGAATTTCCGTATACTAGTTTTTTTCTCAAACTCAGTTCACCACGGTGGTCATGAGGCCAAGCCAAGTAATCCCATGCTTGCAGCGGGAGGATGGAATGTCCCTTAAATCAGAGGAATTGAAACTGACAGGAAAATACTCTTTGAATTTTCTGGGAATTTGAAAATTCTAGATGCAGTTAACATTAACTTCCTTTATACAGAGTTCACATGTCTGAAACGTGTTTTTCAGGTCCTTCCAAAAGACTTTCCAAACGATAAAATCTGGGCCAATTTCTTTAGAACAAGCGTTTTTAATGATTTTGAATATTTTAAAAAAATAGTTGGTTTTGTTTTGTCAATTCCAACAAGCAATGACTTTTACGAGACAAGTTTTAGTCCGTTGAATAATTTATGAAATAAGAGTGAAACAGAACGTTCATGGATTCGATCAAAGCTGAACTGCAAACTCAATCAATTTTGAAGACTCTTGCTGAGAAATTTTATCAGTTTTGCAAAGCAGTGACGGAGAAATATTTATGAAAATGGCAAAATCTAGTATTAAATGTTTTAAAAGTAGATGATTAAGATCTATTTGGATTGATGTTGATTTTGATTTAGCAAAAGATAGATGCTAATTTTTTATTTGTTGATAAAACATGATGTTGATTTTCTGCCTAATTTTAATTAATGAGCCGTAACAGAAGCTGTTCAGTTTTGGTTTAATATTTTTGAGATTTTGATTAATACCCGATGTTGATTTTGTACCAAAGTAAAAAATTCCTAACGAGGTGGTCAATTTTTGTTTTAAGTTTAGTATTTTTCCTTTTGATTCATAATACCTGATGTTGACTTTCTACCATAGTTTAATTAATAAAGTTAAAAGAGGTGCTATATATACGTTAGATAACATATTTACCTAAAATAGAATTTTTTTATTAATTTGCATTTTTGTTCACTCTTTAAACATACCGCTAAAATACTTTTTAGACCCAGAAATGTCCCGGAAATTATAAGCCTGTATCTGGCACTCCACAGTTAAATATTTCGCGCGAATTGGATACGGTTCTTGTTCCATACCAACAGAAGAATTGAGCTCCAAAATTATGTTACAGCCAGTTTTGTTATATCACTTACGAATTTATTAAGATAAGAAATTGAAAAAAAGAATCTACCACTTTTGGATTGCCTTTACAAAGCGCTATGCTAAAAACTTATTATCATAGATTGGTGCATTTAAAAAACATTAACGCCAAGGGAACTGCCTTGACAGTAGCGGCTCTAGGATTTTTCCAAGCCGGGGAAAAACTGAGATTGCCGCCTCTTCAAACATTGTTGCCAGCCTGACCCCGAGAATCGCCTCCTTGATTGTTGGCCAAACGCATTGATGTCGCCACTTTAACTGTTTGCCAAACGCATTGTTGGACACGATATTATCGCCCAGAGCAAGTACCCCGGTTTGCCCCCACCCCTCCTCGCCCTAAATCCTGCATTCCACCTAGAATCTCAGCTTTAAAAAATTGTATTATGGTAAAGCGTTACCCATTTGCGAAGCAATATCAAAGAAGGGGAAATTTTCAATTAATGTAGGGAGTTCTCCATTCATAGTAGAAGAAACAACGGGAAAAACAATGAGTTCATGCTCTTGAAAAGTATGTCCAATGAAGTTTCTGACATGAGTTTTGGTGCAAAATTTTACTTCATTCGCCACCTTAGTTTGGAACTTTTTTGGATCTGAAACTCTTTAAATAACTATGACGTTCTCTCATCATAATTCTATGCAACATCCAGTTGTCCTAGAAAATGGTAATTTGGTACACATACTTGGTTTCATCCCCATAGTATAAGAAAAGTTCCTGTGTTTTTTCAATGCCAATCTAAAAGCTGAAACGTCTTAGAGAAAATTTGTAGGTTAATTTGCTTTCTTCTTGATGAGTCTATATGCCTTGAATTTCAGTTTTGCACAAAGATCAGGAGCACAAAAAACACAATTAATTTTACTTTGTTACTACATTTAATTTGGAAGTTATTGGTAGTCCTACACCGATGGTAACAATGCAGACACGGCGAAGCTCGCACAGAACGAATCGGACTCCAGCCCATTGTTTTACATGAGCGTGCGTTGTCGAGGAAAGTATTTTGATATGGAAATTGGATGCAAGCAGGAATATTGATAAATTCGGATACACAATCTATGCTAAGGTGCAAACATTTGGTCCAAAAAAGTAAGAAGACTCAGAATAACCTACAAAAAGAAATTAAATTCCACATAAAACAATACTTGTAAAAAAAGTGACTTGGTCATTATGCAAACTCTGATAATAGAACATCAACATAAATAAATGCCTCTACAATGTTGTATTATTGAGCTTTTAAACTCACAAAAGCCAAGATTTCCCTCGATGCTCTTTCTGGATTCACAAGTCTTCGAGTAAATCATAAACATTCTGCCTTTCCTTTTAGTAAAGTAGTAGTATAATGGCTAAATCACAATTTAAAAAAAAAATATTTATCCGTGACGTCATGAAAAACTATTTTTTTTTGAGAAAATCAAAACTTGATTCAGAAAAATATCTCACAACTCTTCATCATTAAATAGCCACAAGACTTCGCCCTTTTTTAAAATGATTTGTTTTTGTAACATTGTTTTTATATAATGGGGTCGATATATCGATACTTTTTCTTCGATATATCGAACCCGATATAAATATTTTTTAAAATATCGATATATCGAAAATCCGATATTTTTTAAAATATCAACAGCCCTAGTCTTAAATAATTGAAACTATTCTAAACCCACGAATACACGATGAAAACGATTACGAGCTTGTAAAGTAATGGTGATCTATTAATTTTTCCATTAGAAACATTTTTTTTTTACATTTCATTCCTCCCAGCAGAAGGCTGGGAGGCGGGCTGCTGGAGAGTCATAGGGGACTCTTTTCAGCCAATCTACTACTACGGGGAGGGAAGGGGGATGGAAGGTCGGCCGTGGCCTTCTAGGGAACCATCCCAGCATTCGCCTAATTGTCTGAGGGAAACCACGGAAAACCTCAGACAGGATGGCCGAACCGAGTTTAACCCCGGTCCTCCCGAATGATAGGCAGGAGGCCAATATTGGCCTCCTCCCATCTCTGACACTTTTATTTGCAGAGTAGTTAAAACCAACTGCGGGTAGATTTGGTAACTTAGCTTACAGGCGGGGTTACACGGTACTCTTTTCGTAATTGGCTATTTGACTATTTTTTGAAAATGGTTTTAAATAGTTTATTTATACACGTTATTTACGGAGTACTAATTATTTTTTGACAAAAGTGCTTATTTTACGTAAAATTCAACGTTAGAGGATTTGAAATCCCGCCAAAACGCTGATGTGCTGCCTGGCGCTGGCACACGACACTCGTAACGTAACGTGCCAGCAGGCGCTCACTCTACCTAAGTAACGTTTGGTTTGTTTCTCTGAATTTGTGTATAAATTGTTGGAAATCTGGTTTATAAATAGTGTGTAGTACATCAATCTACAACCACAACAATAAAAACTCTCCAAATAAACATAAGTGTTCCCGCATTAGCTGAAATAGGAAAAAAGTAGCTGCAACTTGCTTATAGAAACCCAGACTAAAGTCGTTTATCATTTACTGTAAATATAATTTACACCATAATTTCTTTGAGATAATGTAGTACGCTGTTTAAGGCGATTATGAGTGTTCTTAGGTTTGATCCTCGCTTTGGAATATGTTTTGTTATTTGTGAACGTCTTTTTTAGATGCTAGTTGCTGTTGGTAGCGCTGTATATTCTTTTTCTAAAATCCACCAAAGCATTAATTTTTTTCGGAATGTTTCACAAATTTTTGGATAGCAAGAGTATCATAAACGTTTGAGACATAACCGAAAAAGACTTCAAAACTGAAACTGGACTTTATTGCACACCGAAAAAAGTTTTAAAAAAACTGAAAAATACTTGCACATTAAAAGTAAATACCGCTTAAATAGATGCATTTATTGTCAGAAAGGCAACATACAGTTGTATCGTCAGGTAAAAATTCCAACAAAAAGTAGACAAAGCATTCCGGAATTGTTGCGAGATTAGCGTGCAATGTTATTGTTCAAATAAATTCACCGCCGAGTACTTGGGTTTTGTTTGCAATGATGATGTATCTCTGGTATGTTTCAATATTGAAAGCAGGAGATTATCTTTTTATAAATGTTTTTCTTGTATGACAGCAATTTATGTTTCAAACGGTTGCATGACGTTTTATACTTCTTCTAATAAAAACCTGATTCTGTAAAACAACAAACGGCAAACCGAAAGATAAAGATGTACACACGAAAAAATATTATCCTAATGAAGGTTCGAATAAAGGATCTTCAAATTCCTATAGCATTCTTTAACCCTGCAGCTACCTGGACACCATGGCATCGTTATTTTTCTTCTCGTTATTAGTGAACACTTAAACATCACAGTTTCTACATACGTTGAAGTGAACGTGGTCGGTAAATAAATTAACAATAAATTCAGTTTCGTTGAAAAAAAATATTATTTATCTATAATTATTTATCCGCAGCTAAGAAATATTGTCCATAACATCCAGTTATTTAACAGTTGTGCTTACCTTATACTGCACTTGCATTTTTCTCGTAAATATTTGCTTAAACAACTAACTTAATTTATAATTTTTGTCATTCTTATGAAGGATTTCTGTTAATCTCTAACTTCCAGTTTAAATATAAATGATTCTCGAATTGAAGTTATTACATTCTCGAGCTCCGTAGAATAAAAGTCAGTGGTATTTCTATAGCTAATGCGACAAATAATTTACAGTATTTTTCCGCTGTAGGCTTCTGCAAATTTTTCTTCATTTTATATTCAACGCAAAATCTCATTATTAACAAGAGATAACCAGCAACAAATAGTTGAAAACTTGTATAGCGGGATACACTCCTTACGCAGCCGTATCACCTACCGGCAGATGACGTCACTAAAGCGATCTCCAATCCCAGAGCGTTTTCGGTCACGTGACAAGAGGCAAGAAAAATATTATTTTTATTTCGATTTTTTAATTAAAAACAATCCACCTTTCTTTTCAAATTTAACAAAAATAGCTTCCTTAAGCAATAATCTGCGCGAATGACTACAATTTGTAATATATTTTGAATACTGTCAAATAGCCTATTACTGCGGATGAATCTCTCACAGTGAATGGAAAGTGATCTGTGAAAGCAGCGAATTATTCAAAGTGATCTTTCAAGATGATAGATGAAAGAAAGTTGGCTCGGGT
This sequence comes from Vandiemenella viatica, assembly GCA_031002005.1. NCBI lineage: Eukaryota > Metazoa > Arthropoda > Insecta > Orthoptera > Morabidae > Vandiemenella > Vandiemenella viatica. Next base: position 59,902,230 of record JARYHS010012519.1, on the reverse strand, counting down.
TCAACTTTTCGTCCACTTTAGGTTTTTAACTCGGGTGAATCATCTAGAGTGACGCGTGTAAACAAAAATCAAAATATCAAAAATAATAAAAACATAAGGAACAGAGCTATGACGTACATAATTAAAGAACTGAACTCCCCACATTTAATAAAAGAAGAAGTGCAATATTAAAACTGTCTGAACCAGGCATTGTAGTGAAGTAGCTTTATCAGAAAAAAAGTGGTGCTGGTAGTGACGATATCTGTTTCAAACAAGCGGACTTGTTCTTAAGACATGTCTGCATTCCGAGATCCACTGAAGTAAGTACAGTTTTATTTAAATGTTATATGTAATTCTTAATTACAATAGTTTATTATTATTCTTAATTATAATGCTTAAGTAAACTGGCAGTTATAATAGATGCAGACACCTATAAGTGATTAGTGCTAGATAATTTTTTTTGCTGTGGCACAGTGAACCTTTCAGCATAACTGTCCCGTAAATCACTTGTTAATTATGTGAAGCATTAATGTATCACTAAGCCCTGCTGTGTGCTTCGTTTCCCGCCAACTTCCCTGTGCAAACCTACCCTCTTCCCATAATTCAACACAGATCAGTCCCTCTGATACGTATAGAAGTTTATTACTTCAACTTAGTCGTACCCAGATATAAAGAACACATGTTACCTTTACTAATAATTCCTTCAGAGATATTGGTTTTTCATAGACGCGAAACTGTGAAGCTAGTATCCCAAATGTATTTTCTAGCACACGACGTGCTCTAGATGGGCAATAGTTAAATACTTTCTCTTCTTTTGATAAGTTGTTTTTGCTGTAAGGTTTTAAGGAAATAGATCCTCACCTACAAAAAACACCTCTAGGAAGAGTCCGCAAAAATATATATTTAAAAGCATTGTCAAACGAAGTTTTTGGAAATGCTAAAGTATCGTTACTCCTGCCATTTATGCCAACACGAATGTAAAAGAAATTGTAATTTGCATTAGGGATTACAAAATGAATAATGCGAAACGCTTTCTTTCAGCTGAAATACTAAGAACCACTCTTTTGTGGACAGTGTGTTGAAACATGTTTGGTGTCAATTGCCCCCAACAATTTTGCAATTTCAAAAAAACATAGAATTCTCGACCATGTCAACGTTGATGCTGGAAACTTGTAACAATTAGGAATTATTATTATTTATGGAATTTATTAAAGGAATCACGGCATAAAAGTAGAAGTCATAGTTTGGTAAAAAGGTTAAATAAGGGAATTATTTCCAAATGTAAAAAAAGAAAAAAATATTGCAGAAATGAAACGGAGATGAACAAAGCAATGATGATGTAGATAATGATCACTGTATTAATGCCTCAACGGAAAACTCGGAGGAATAGGCTACCAATGACAGTCAGAAGAGAGTACCAAACACCAACATTTTTAAACTCCTACAAGAAAGCGTCTTTCAACTTTAGCTGGATTTGAATTGATAGATAGAGCAGCTATTGAAAAATTAGGCAAAATATCGACAGAAAACAGGGAACATGAACATGAGTATGATGTTTTCTGTAGAAGTGTAGTTCTCCAATTGAAAAAAAAATTGCCCATGGATCAAATTTTAATGTTCCTGCAATGACTAGAGATTTTTATGACAAAAGAGCACGTGTTCAGGGGGCAGGAAATTCAGCAATTTTGTCACATTCTATTCCTCCATAGCCACAATCGGAATATATACATTTTTGGGTTGAAAATTACTCAAATACACCTGCCAGCAATGTGCTCACTCAAGCAATGAATATAGGTGGAATGATTTTTTGAAATATTTCACTAACAATCTTTTTAATATCTAATAATAACGTAGTGTTTAAATGTTATCTCGTATGAAAAGATTTGTTGATCTATTTTAATTTTGATTAATCATAAAATATATTGAAAGTTCAAATGAGTAATATTACCTTAACACATTGTCAGTGAGTAAATCTGAATGCGAACCTGCATAACGCAGACGTCTCTAGACGTCCGCTGTCACGCTATTGACCATCTTGCCTGAGACAGCAGATGATTTTAATTTTCTGCCCTTTTATGCTGTTTATTTAAAACATTTATTATTAGAAAAAGGAAAGTTAATCTAGAATGGAATTGTGAAACATAATAATTTAAGTTCAAGATTTGAGAAAAAAAAAAATATCCCGAATTTTCAGCCAAATTACATATTACAAACTAATTAATTTAAATGAGACTTAAATTAAAATTCTTCTAATTATCAAGTAGATGGGAGAAATTAATCAATATAATAATATTTTGCACTTGAAGAAACACCAAGTTTTAAAAATTATAAAAAAAACCTTCTATACAATCCCATAGGGAAAGGACGTCTCAAGCCGTCCACCATCACTGGGATGCTTCCTCCCCAGCGGACGGCCGAAGACGTCCTCAGCACTGAACGTGTTAATCGAATGTTCCAGCAAATTGTGCATCTAGGTACAGGAAATGCAGCCTCAATTGTTCCAAAGCAGTCAGTAGTTGCATGAAACCTGAGAGTAGTTTCTAGCCTCAGTTTGGCCGGAAGATATTTTCTCGTCGTGGTATCCTGTTTTGTAATTAGTGGTGAGATTTTTGATAGCAAATCTTCAAGTTGTGATTCATACATCCGAAAACGATTTTAAAATGCATATTTGTCCTCCTATACCCACTGATTAAGCAAGGTGCTGAGGCTCTAATTCTATCACGCCACTAGTTCTAATTTCTTGTTAACTAAGGTCTTTTTCTTTATGTTAACTTTCTTTATGATGTAACTTTTAATTTCGTATACGAGGTTTCCGCAGATCAAATACACTCCAGCGGGAACAAGTTCGATTTTCTGCTGTCTTGAACGGAACTGAAAGGTTCACTTCTAACGATACGTCTAAACGAAAAGTGAATTCACCTTAATTTTCACTTCCCGGAGTGCCAACGAAAAGTGAACCGTGTAATACCGCCTTAATACCTGTTTTGATGCACAAATCTTAAGTTGATTTATTGCTGCAGACGTTATGGGCAATATTTTTTAATTCTGGCCTTAAGGCTCGTCGAAGTCTGAGTATTTTTTTTTTACTTATATTTTTACGCCTCGTCGACGTCAAGGTGATTAGAGGCGGGAAAAGACTGGGGACAAGGAACGGGAAGGATTCCGCCGTGTATTTTTGATGGAAGTATCCCGGCATTCGCCTGTACTGATTTGTGGAAACCATGGAAAACCCAAATCTGGATACCCGAACAGGGATTCAAACCCGGGTCCTCCCGGATGCGAGGCCAGAACGTTAACCGCTCACCAACCACGTTCGGTACGTCTAAGTCATTAGAGGCGGGAAAGAACTGGACGGGGAACAATGAAAGGAAAGAAATTCGACCATAATATCTTTAAAGACCTATTTTGCCATTCGCATAGAGTGATTTCGGGAAATCATAGAAAATCTGGATGACCAGACGGGGATTTGAAAGCGCATTTTCCCCAATACCAGGCCCTTAGGTTACACTGGTATAGCCCGTGGTAACAGCCCTCAAACCAAGATTTTAAATGGAATTATATTTTAAAAGCTGATACCTGCGACTCCGTACGCGTACATTAAGAATTTCTTTTCCAAAATTGAATATAGAAAGTTGTTGGTAACAAAGGATTGGTCCCAAACAACACCGAGTCGGCATAATATGACAGAAAGTTATCACTGTATCAGTCTACCGTCGAACCTGTCTCTTGAAGAGAATCAATATCCAACATATTTAAAAACAGAGAAACAAACGAAGGCGCAGTAATGAGAGAGCGGGGGGGAGGTGTTAACTAAGGGCAGCTATATTTCAGCTTAGTCTTTTCTTCTTTTTTCAGCATGAGCATCCGATTCATGGGTTCTAATAACTTTAGCTGTTCGTGCTCTGCTAGAGCTACTCCTCAGGCCAGTTTACGCCTGCAAAGCGTGTAAAAAAAGAAGGCAAAATAAAATGGTGCCAGAAACAACTAAACAGACACAAAGTAATAGCACAGAGAAAATCGACATCTGTACTAAATAATACTTTTTCTCTCTAAACGAAATTTACTAACACATTATACACTAACATAATGTGCAATAAGCACAGCTTGAGCAACCGAAGAAACATTACAGAATAACACACACATCCGTCTCTCTGTCACCATTCAATAACTTCTCAAAATTTCGTGACAACTGTTAATCATACTGCAAAAATGTCCTGTGCCCTTCCTACAGATACAAAGTATTTATTTCATTGACAAATTCCATCAATATCGATATTGAAAAAGACAGACTTACTTCCGCATGTATGGTATTGTTACTGCAGATCACACACATACTGACTGCAAATCACCCCTGAGGGATCAATATAACGTAAAAAAATGTACAACTATAGCACTGCGAGTCTACCTACGATTTGCCTCGCATTGCACCCCTAAATTTGTGATATGTACAGTTTAACATTCAATCCGACCAACCGACGGTTCAGGCGTGACTCTTACGATCAAAAACAGTTTTAAAAAATCTTTTCCTCCACGGAGATTTGAATCCGATACCAAACATCAATAAGGAAACGCTTTAGCCACTGAGCTAGCAACCGCTGTATGAGACGGAAGTACAGAGATCTACACATCCTACCCGTCTGTCTATCGCCGTTCATTAATTTTTCAGAATTATAAGACAACATGTATTATTTATACAGAAACATTTTCAACCTTACCCAGACAGTATTTTTCTCCGTGTTTCAAAAAATAAGTGTGTAAAGTTTCATCTAGATCGGATGAAAACTGTGGATTTGTTTGAACAACAAACAAACTAACAAACAAACATACATACACACATTCATCTTTATATATACAGATGAAGCATTTGTAGCGAGCCAGAATTTGATTGAATATGATTTGTATGTTTGTCTTGCAATTTACTGTAAATCGGTGTAAATGAACTTTGTTTTATGAAAAGAAATTATTCAAGTAATATTTAATATGTTTAAAGACACAACTGTGCAAGAGAAATTGCTTAAATGTTTGTAATTTAGAATTTTAAGGTGAGCTACGATGTTTAAAGGATATTTACTACAGTTTAAAATTTATTTATCGTATGATTATTTATGAGGTACACAATAGGAAATATACATATGACAAGCTTGTACAATTTCATATCTCGAGATCTAATGTTTTAATCCAGTCAACTGCACTGATTGACGCATCATGGATTTCCGCCATTGTTCCCTTGTAGGCCCGAAGAGGACAATCAGAAACGATGTGATTTATTGTCTGTAAGGTGGCTCCACAGTCACAATTTGCAGAATCTACCCAGCCCCATTTGTATAATAAGTAGGCGCATCTGCCTTGTCCTGTTCGAATTCGGTTAATGAATCTCCACTGCCGCCTAGGGAGTTCGAAACCTTGTAACCTTACTGAGGGGTCCTCAACTAGATTTTTATTGGCTACTGATGACTGCTCCCACTGAGTTTTCCACAGCTTATTGGTGTTGAAAGAGGACTCTGTGAGGTTGATTGCTGTGCGCCATGGTGGTTTTCTTGATTTCAAGCGTTGGTGTTTCGCTTGAATTATGTCTTGATGTATAGGCAGCCGAGGGTTCTTCAGGATGTTTTTACAGTTTAAAATGATTTATGTGGATAATTTAGTATTAAAATATCTTTAATTTAAATTAAGAGCATTTCGTGATGATTGTAAATGATTATGTATTAATTTTGATTGTTTTTAATTGTATAAGTATTGTTAAAGTTCGAGAAATATCTGTCGGGAGCATTTGTAATGTTCTAGAACTTTCGATGAAACTTATATAAAGCTAGCGGCAGAGACAGTTGACACAGTTTTGGACAGATGTTTGAGCGAACAGTTTTACGTTTGCTGTGAGAGTGTATGGCTGTATTGCCTTTGGAAGAACTGTTGAATGTAACCGCTGCAGCTTGTGCATACATGTGACCAGTATCTTTGAAGTCATGTATGAATTCTAAAAATAACTGTTTCATGGACTAATTATTTCATATTAATTAAATATCGAGACACCTAATGCCGTGGCCTCACCATGCTCAGAGAAGGCTTGAAGGACAGTCCTGCGATTTACTGTCTTCAATGCATTTTCGAAATTAGCCAAAGCCACAATAATAAGCGACACCTATGACCTCGAAGTTCGGAACCGAACGAAAACATGCTTAGAATAACAAGTGATCATAAATAAAACAGTAGTGAGTGTCATTTCCACGAAAAACTCTGCATTCTACCTCAAGCAACATTTTAATGGAGAGAAACAAAGTAACAAGATATCAGGAAATTATACTAATTCAATGACGTCAGTGTATCATTACATTTCCAATCAACAGTGCCAAAAACTCTCCCCTTAAGGTACTTAATATAGCGCAAAACACGCATATACAGCAGTACCTCACACCTGATAGTGCTTATATTAATCCTCAAACTGCAGATGCGGAATTTAGATGAAGTGGTTAAAACAAAGTGTAAGAGAACAATGTGCACACCACACTAAAGCCACGTTATCACTTTTCAAATCACTTTCGCATTCAAGCAGTCCAATATCAAAAGCCACACTAATTACATTTTCAAATGATGGTGTTTGTATGTCAATGTCATTAGCTGGTTTTCGCCAAGCATATTGCAAACATAGGTGCAGCAAATTGATTGTAAATCACATAGCGAAGATTCATAATGAATTAACGATCATGTATCTTCACTTGTGGTTTGGCACATTGTAGTCTTACAAAATCAGCAATCCTTCTGATATAGAGCTTATATTGCTGAAAGAAGTAAACACAAGTGCGGAGTTTTGCATGGAAATGACACGCACCAATTTTTTGTTTATGATCGCTTGTTATTGTAAACATATTTTCGTGTGGTTCCGAGCTTTCGAAGTCAATGTCCCTTGTAATACGCATTTCATGTTATCTGCTATCATCAGCGAATTATCCTGACTGCAGTATATGGTCACAACCGTTTCATTTTGCAACAATAGCATAAGGTATCTATGGGACCTTCGACTCTATGAATCATGGTTTTTATGTCGGTTATAATTAACCAACAAAGTCCATACAAATCATCAAATATCCACATTGGTACTGAATAAAGATAGTAACACAATTTACTTAAAAACGTAGCCATATTTGGACTTATACGTCACGAGAAATAATTCGCTCTGCACGTTCAGCAGCCGCTAGATTTTATATATTGTTTTTTTAAAAAATCAGTTTATTATAATAATATTGTCAGTATGCATGTTTAACTGTAACACACAAAAGTGTGATATGATTAAACAAATTAACTAGTAGTCAGGTACTAATTTTGAACATATTTAATTTGTTAAATTTTGACTGTTGGGTTTTTTAATATAATCCTGTGTAAAATTCTGTTTGAAGGTTTTATAAGTTAATATATCGTTAGTTACATAAATCATGACAACTATATTATTTCTTTCGACTATATTGCAACACTGGGGGAGGGGGGGATTTTTTTACAAATTAAAGCCTCTGTGAAATTCTAACAATTGCGTTATATCGCAACAGATCTGTAAGGTTGGTGACAACTGCAAGTTTAATACACCCTCGCTATTCGACAGATCTTAATCCTTGTGACTAAGATATCATTCTGTAACTGAATTAGCAGTAGAGAGGGTGAAAAAAGGGCTGCTAGATTTGTTTCTGGAAATTATCGCAGAATGTAATCAGTGACAGATATGATAAAGGAGCTGGAATGGGATTCATTGCAAGACAGGAGGAGGATGAGGAGGGTCATGGGAGTATACAGGGCGTATACTGGCGATGAGGCATGGCAAGATACTGCAGTAGGTATGAAAAGTAGTGCATGGAAGGGAAAAGATGACCATGACCACAAGCTGGCACTCGATTTCAGGCACAAGGATGTGGAAAGATTCTCTTTTTTAGGAAAGGGTGTCAGGGATTGGAAAGAGTTACCATGAGAAATGATGAATAATTTACCGAAAGAAAGAATTTAAAGATAAAATTTGTAGAGGGCAAATGTAGATGGGTGCAGGATAGGGGGAAGATGTGGGTGTAGGGAAATTTGAATCGGAGCCTGTGCTCCATTGCAAATAAATTAAATTTAACCTCTTCACAGCTAAACAGGAAATAGTAAAGGCGTTTTGATTACAACTGTATTACAGTACAAAACCACACACGGCGGTATTATTCAACGTTTTACACATGCTCGACAATCTCCCTTCTTGTGAATAACCAAATGGCACTTTGAAGACTGTTGGTTGTTTGACTTATCACTTGCTGTTATTGACATTACTGTGCTCATTTTGTTCATCATAATGAAATGAAACTGTTATTCCCACTTACGTATTTTATTTTTGTCCCTGCCGATAGTTTTGAGGTAGAATTGAGAAGTTCATTTCGTAAGGTTTTAAACGTTTATCCCTTCTGTCCATTGTTGCCACATGTTTGGAATACATATTTTGTTTGTGATTATATACAGAACGATTTCAGTATTTATATAACCTGCTACGGCTTTATGTAGTACCTGTCGATAGAATATGTTTTCCCTTGAGAAGCGCTGAACTAACTCAATATTCGTAATTCCTAATGTATGTTCACTGGTTAATTGTCGAAGAGTTTGGTTGTGTAAGCTATTAGACCTCAACTGCACGAATAGAAAATGCTTTCCTGTAGCGCAAAATTTTTTAACCTTCGATATTCGCATCGGTTATCCATGTAGTATTATGTAGTGATTAAAGAGTATTCAAACCTGGATTAAATTCAACAATAATTCTCCGAGTATTTATTGACTGCGCCTGCAGCATTTCTGCCGCAATCAGCACAGCACACCTGTTACACAGAGCGCCAGTTTGCAGGCGCACCGCTACTGGCGTATTTATGACTCACTTTCGCACCAGTTCTGGTAAAGAAACACGATGTTTAACATTTACTCGTAGCAAAAGCTGCATTACCTGCTTCGAGTTATACGGTTGCTGGAAGTTCCTGGGTAATGCGAGATGCCTGTCCGCTACATTAGATCTGCTACTAACGCCACTGCTTAAATTGTCTTTCGCGTTTCTCGATGGCATTACCGCAGTAGAACCAATTTCTCTGTTACTTCTGCTGAATGGAATTCATATTTTAATTAAGTCACGGGCATAAAGTATATTATTTATTCACAAAGTTGCTCACATGTTGAACATCACCGTAAAGTTAGAATATACCTCATGCCAGGCGTATATGCTCATTCCTCCACTAACTTGGTTATTTGTTCCGCATCAGGAAGATTCAAATATCCTGTTGAACGGTATGCCTGTTCAGCTAACATAAAATAGGGAGCGTATCAGTCCAAAAAATTAAAAACTTTTTAATCATAATTACAAATGTTTACCTTTTGTAAATTTCTAATGCCGTTTTTTTATATTTTTTATATTGAGAACGGAGTAATTCGTGTCTAACATAATATCCTGTTACAAATAAATCAACAGGAGCTAGTATTTTTTACTGTATTTTATAACATTCTTATGTCAGACAAATAGCCAGAAAAATATTAATAGAATTACATTGTAAAATCTGCACTTTCTTTCAAATCAGCATTAAAATATTGCTAATTATAACGATGATACTGTTTAACAGTAAATGTTTTGATGTATCGAATTCATATCACAAAATTTAAAAATATCATTGTACTGTGTAAAAGAGGAACCTGTGACTTGTATTAATATTATATTTTTTTGAACTATATTCTTGTGAGAAAACAGAAAAACTTCGGAAGTTATATGACAGTCTACAGCATTAAAGGAGTGAATGATAGATAAAAGTACATTCAGAGTTGATTAAATGAAAATTCTCCACCTGACTTTACCGAGCTTGGTGGGTGAACGATTAACGCTCTGGCCTCGTATTCGGGAGGACGCAGGTTCGAATCCCCGTCGGGGCATCCAGATTTGGGTTTTCCATGGTTTCCCCAAATCACTCCAGGCAAATGCCGGGATGTTTCCTTCAAAAAGGCCATGGCAGAATTCATTCCCGTTCCTTGTCCCCAGTCCCATCCCGCCTCTAATGACCTTAGATGTCGACGAGGCGTAAAAAAAGTGTACCTAACTTTCTGTTTGGAGATTAAGATAGTTTTTCTCTTCTTTTTTTGCTTATAGTTTTACGCCTCATTGACATAGAGTTCATTAGAGGCTGGAAAATACTGAGGTCTACGAACTGGAAGGAATTCGAACATGGCTTTTTGAAGGAAGCATCTCGGCATTTGCCTGGAGAGATTTGGGGAAACCAAGTGAAACCATAATCTGGATACCCATATGAGGATTCAAAGCCACGTTCTGCTGAATGCAAGACCAGAGCGTTACCGCTCAACCACCACGTTCGGTTTTTGGTAGTATAAATGTGAATTTACGGTCAAATACATATATTTGTCCGATAAAGATTATTGCTACTTTCCTAAAGATACAGGGCAACTCAAGCACAATGAAGCTACTGTCATCGTAACAATTATAATATTTTAAAACGGTTATTATTCCTGATGCATCCTAATATTTAATAATTTTGGTTTTTGATCTACAATCCTTGTTGGGTGGACATGGATAATTCCGTTAAATTTTATCTGGTTGTCCATACGAATTTAACTATTATTGTTGAAAGTCGGTGGTTTCTGCCGCTGACAAGTTTATCACGTTTGTAAGCATATTCCTTACAGCTTTAGTTCCTCTAACAGCTTGGAATATATTTGCCTATAACAGACTTAGCGTGGTGGGTGAGCGGTAACGCTATGGCCTCATATTCTGGAGGACACGGGTTTGAATCCCAGTGCGGTCATCAAAATTTGGGTTTTCCATTGTTTCTCAAATCACTCCAGCTTAACACCGGGATGGTTCCTTCAAAATGTCATCGTCAAATTTCTTCTCGTTCGTTGTTCCCATTTATTACTCTCCACTATTGACCACGATGTAAAGCCGTAAACAAAAATAAAAACATCTTTATGCATAGGTCAAAAACCCACGGCAGCTATAGTATTATAACCCTCTCTTCACGGGTTTGGGAATATCTTTTCTTCCATTAGTATGGTATTGTTGGGGAAGCTTTGAAAATTCGTCGTTATCCATCCCTAGGACGTAGTTCTTCCAGTTTGCCCTTTTTTTGGGAAACTCTTTCATTCAAAGTAGAAAAATACAGTTTGTGTCTGATTTTCTTATTCCTTCTTCAATCTTTCAGGAAGTATTCTTTAACAATTCCTAGGAAATTCATTTGATTGTACTAGTATGTACTTCACAACTGCAGACCCGCATAAAAGAGGAAACGTAATCTTTGTATCAAGCGGTGGTTAATTTTATAATTGTTTGTCTATTAACAAGCATATGAAATTAAACGATTAATTAATTAAAAAAAGATTTTCTTTAGTTAACTGCAAACTTTCTATTTTTCTTTATCTTGAATGTCATCTCCAATTACAAATCAATTGCAATTACACGACTAGCTGTACCTGCAATATCGTCCTTGGGGATTTTGTGCTAACAAAAAGCCGGTATACCATCAAATAAATGCTGATATCGAAGGAAAACACGGAAGAGCAACCATTCTTTTCTGTTTCTTGTATTTCGTGTTGTCCTTATGAGTCAATGTTTCATGTTAATGTTTTAAACGTGTAGGTACACATCATTTTTTTCTGCCACCCGTTGAAATTGGCACTAGTTCCAAAAATTATTTGGTTGTGGGTAACCAAATGAACACTTCATTTCAGCTTATCTATAAATAATATTTGAAGAGATTGTGCCTCCACGTGTACGATTAGATTGTTTTATTTGTTTTTATATTAACTATGATATAAAAAATGTAATTGAAACAGGCTATTATAAATTTGAGATTGAAACGCACGTTCAACGTGTTGAAAAGGGTAATGTTGATCTGTTGTGAAGTAATGAACTATTTCATTATATATGAAGGTAAGAGAATGAAAGTACCCAAAAAAGGCAAAAACAACCAATAGATCTTATCTTGATTATTGTACGAACTTTTTAGCGCGCACAGTGAGCTATTAACGTGCAGTAATGCAATAAAACCAATACATTTAACATTCCACATAATTTTGTTTTAACTCCGATTAATACGACGGCATTGGTATCGATACCGATAAAATTTCAATTACAAGAATTAACTTCCATTTAAATGGATATTAATTTTTGAAAAGTTTTATCTTACTTTTTCAGCTTAATGACATCGCAACGAAATGTTATTTTACTCCACTAATATACATTGATGGGAGCCTCGTAAATTCGATCAGTATTTCTGGTATTTAAGGCGTTCGAAAAACCCACGAGTCATTTTAGTAAGTCCTAGAACATTCTATAAGAATCTTAAAAAACTGAATTCTGCAACATTTTCACTGAGGGTAATATCTAGAATAGCTAATATAGACACCAGAAAGTTAGTATATTTTGCATATTTTCATTCCCTGCTCACTTATGGCATCTCATTCTGGGGAAACTCGTCACAAGCACAGAGGGTATTTAAATTGCAAAAAAGTGCTATAAGAAGTATTTGTGGAGCAAGCTCACAGACGTCATGCAGAAATCTATTTAAAAACCTGGGTGTACTAGCAATGCTAGCACAGTATGTATACTCCGTACTATCATTTGTAGTGGAAAATCCTGAACACTTCAATCTTAATGCTGACATACATAGCTATAATACTAGGAATAAATATAATATTCACAAGGATTACGAATCACTTTCAATTGTACAGAAAGGGTTAACACTTACTGGAGCTTCCTTATCCAATGTCTTACCAACAGAAATTAAATGTTATCTACGAAACCCAACTACTTTATGTCCAAACTGGAAGAGTTTCTTCTTCAGAACCCATTTTACTCTGTGAAAGAATTTTCTTCTTGTAATTTGGTAAGTAAGAATGACTGATAAAATAGTATATATGGTGTATGGAAGGGGAAGGTGACAAATTTGTCCACAATTACTAAAATGATATATGGTTTTCCTTTCTGTTGAAACTTTTGGCAAATGAAGTAATTACACTGTTTACAAATTAGTAACTAATATGGGATAGCATGCACTCACAAACTGCTGTGAAAAATTATGATACTAACAGGTTTTTAAGTAATTTACTGCTTATGAGTTGTTGGTAATATAATTGATATTGTTGATAGGTGTGTGTACTGTTCCGCATAAATAGCAACTAACATGATATAATATGTAGTCGGTATATAATATGGGTTTATGAAGAGTATTGTTAGTGCAGGAGGACCACTGACTGATGCATCTAGAAATTTCTATGGCTATATCAGGAAACTGAGGGGAAGGGAGGGCGTAGAGATGCTCATGGATAAGGATGGAGAAGTAGTTACTGAGGATTTGAAAAAGGCAGAGATTTTAAGTAACTGGTTTAGTGAGAGAATTAGGGACAATGAATCAGAAACGGGGAGGTCTAATTCGGAAAACGAGCTTAACAATACGATTAGAAATGAAGATACTAAAAAATTTGAAATTCATCCTGAAGAAATCATGAAGGAAATAAGAAAGCTGAAAACACATAAAGGGGCTGGTGCAGATAATATTACTACAGATATCTTAAAGATAGCCGGATGTGAAATTGTACCTTATCTTGAAATATTATTTAAATTGAGTCTGGATACTTGCTGCTTACCACAAGACTGGAAAAGTGCGATAGTAGTACCGGTACATAAAGGAGGGGTGAGAAATAGAGTCGAAAATTACAGGCCAACCAGTTTGACTTCAGTGGTAGGTAAATTAATGGAAAGATTGATATGCAACCAAATCAGAAATGTATGTGGGGAACGTAAGTGGTATTCAAGTAGGAAACATGGGTTCAGGCAAGGATATTCATGCGAATCTCAGTTGGAGGGATATATGCAAGATATTTCAGATGAAATGGACAAGGGAGGCCAAATTGATAGTGTAGCACTTGTTCTTTCAAAGGCGTTTGACAGAGTAAGCCACAAAATGGTAGTAAATAAGGTAAAAACTATTGGAGTGGATTAGAAAGTGATTTGCTGGGTAGAAGAATTTTTAAAAGGTAGAAAACAGAAAGTTAGGGTAGGAAATGCGGTATCAAAGGAAGTGGAAGTTGAAATGGGAGTGCCGCAGGGTAGCGTACTAGGACCATTGCTATTCATTATTCTAGTGAATAATTGTGTTGATTGTTTACTATCTGAAATTAGATTGTTTGCAGATGAGATAATGCTGTATAAAAGGATCAAAACGATAGAGGACTGTGAACAGTTGCAGGGTGATCTGGACAGGATATCTAGTTGGGTTGGTAAACATGGGATGCTGATAAATGCAAAGAAGAATCAGCTAATTAGATACACAAATAAAAAACAAAAGGGTAATTATGAATATAAGGTGGGGGAAGAATTGCTTGCTGAAGACTTGAAATGTAAATATCTTGGCATTACATTTGATAACAAGCTTAACTGGGCAGGACACATTGGACAGGTGGTAGGAAAAGGTTTCAAAATCCTGCACTTGTTGGAGAGAGTGATGAGGGGATGCATGAGAGAGGTAAAGGAATTGGGTTACAAATCTTTAGTCAGACCATTGCTCGAATATGGTAGTGTAGTATGGGACCCACATTTTGAGTATCAAATACAGTAGTTGGAGAAGGTGCAAAGAAGGGCTGCTAGATTTGTTTCTGGAAATTATCGCAGAATGCAATCAGTGACAGATATGATAAAGGAACTGGAATGGGATTCATTGCAAGACAGGAGGAGGATGAGGACGGTAATGGGAGTGTTCAGGGCGTATACTGGCGATGAGGCATGGAAAGATATTGCAGTAGGCATGAAAAGTAGTTCATGGAAAAGATGACCATGACCACAAGCTGGCGCTCGATTTCAGGCACAAGTGAGTGGGAAGATTTTCTTTTTTAGGTAAGGGTGTCAGGGATTGGAATGAGTTACCAAGGGGGATGATGAATAACCTACCGAAAACGTTAAAATAATTTAAAGTTAAAATTTGTAGAGGGCAAATGTAGGTGAGCGAAGGATAGCGGGAAGTTGGGTGTGTAGGGAAATTGCCACCGGAGCGTGTGCTCCATTGCAATTAAATTAAATTAAAAGTATTAATTAGCTCGGGATTGTATTTGTATATTACAAGAGATATTGGTTATATTAATTGGTTGTATCTAAGTTGTCAATATATAATAATATTATCAATTATATAGTAATATTGACATTACTAATAAGTGTATGTACTGTTCCACATCCCCGAGATTATTCTCACATTGGATCAAAGTGGACATATCTATCTTTCTACAAGCATTTCTTTTGAAACTCTGTGGTTGGAATACGAAAATGTCCTAGGTCGACCACTTTCAGTCACCATATCTCCCACTTCCCAACAGTTACCGACATGCAACCACCATAGTACATGAAGTCTTAAGGCCACTACCACATCAGTTGCCTGCGCTAGGTAGATGTTGTTGTAAAGTGATTTATAGAGACGAACACCTCTATTTTTATCCTCTTCTCGTGGACCGTTACTATTCGCAATTTTATGATGTATATCTTTGGTCATACCCTACGTATTCAGAGAACTTTCTCGCAGGCAATTATTCAATTTTGCTGAATAAATTCAATTTCCACTTGACACCAATTAGATATCAAGTGCAATACAAATGGTTTAACGAAGGATATACATCATTAAAAAAAGATATCAGTTAGTAAAAGTTAACGTTATGTAAATTTTTGATTAACATAATGTTGATTATGGAAATCTGAAAGCACCAAATATTTTGAGAATGATGTACCAAAGAGACAGGTAGAGGTAATGATATACAGATACAAACATCTGGGGCTATTTAAAACTACGACTGTTATTTAAGTGCAAGAGATTAACTCGACTTCATTTTGTAAACAATAAATAGTAAGTTTTAGGACATAAGGTTTGTCAGAGTTAAGTGGCAGAGCATCATCGCCCAAGATCGTTTGACGTGAAGAAACCTGCCCAAGTTCTACCTGAACATCAGTAAACGATTGAACAGGCTGATCGTGGATAGCGAATGATGGTGGTCTCAAGACTACTACCACACACAACACCAGTGGTCTGCGCTGGTTAGTTGTGGTTGCAACATGAAATATTGGGACTCACATGTCTATATATATGTATATATATATATCACTTGATTTGCCCGGCATGCGTTGCAATGCCTCTTTTTCTTTCGTAAGTGGATACACATGTACAGACACATTAACATGTACAAACTAAATGAAAGAGAATGATTTTTATGCGTTAAATTAAATTTGAAAAAAAAAAAATTGATCGAGTGCTTTGGGATACAATAGTTTTCTGTAAGTTGCATTAAACATTCTCCATCATCATCCTCCTCAGAAAAAAAAAGAAAAAAAAAGTTGCTTGTGTAAATTAGTCTTAACAGGTGTGTAGGGGCCGGACGGCCAGATACTTTCCTCTGGGTCCTATAGTTTACTGGGATTTGAACTAGTGACCAGAGAGACAATTGTTTGGCAGCAAGTGCCTTAACCACTGGGCTGCCGGACCATCTTGTAAAGAATACGCGTGCCAAGTACTATCAATATCGGATAAAAATTGTGAAGAATATTGGCAAAAATTAAGGGGTTGTTGTAAAGATAGAGAGGGGTGGGTTTTGCGAAATAAATATTGATAGAATGTTTTTGTTTGGAAGTACATGTATGCAAAATTCCATCAAAATCGATCAGAAAGTTTGAGTTTATACAAGGATCATTTGAAAAAATTAAGGAGTGTATAGGTGAAGAGGGGGTAGCAATAACTCAACAAAGTTTCAGCGTAATCTGATTAATGGTTTTGGAACGCTTCGAAGACGAAAAAAAAAAAAAAAGAAAAAAAAAACAACAACAACAAATAAACCAACATTTACTTTTATTAAGTATATATATATAAGATTTTTCGTACTTTTTTCTTAATTTCTTAGATTTCCGCATAATCAAATTACCTTATTTTATTTCCTTGGATCAGGGGCTTTATACTGTTTGAAGCCCCATAAAAATTCTACCAATACTTTTTGAATAAATCATGTTCAACGAAAAATGAAAACTAATTTCAGAAAATTTTATTCTTCAATATACAGCTTTCCGCAACATCAAATATGCCCTATATTATTTCTGTGAAACAGAATCAATATTCAACACGTGAATGGCGTTGAACGTACAGTAGTTCTTTCTCATTGTTCGATAAATATTAATAGTCTACATCCCAGTAGTCACCTCTCAAAATAATAATGAAATATCAAGGAAAGAGTGATTATTATTATTTCAAATTCTTGTGCTTAGTAGATTCAGCGTATCTAAATCTGAAATAAAGAGTTTAACTGCTGAATACAGAAATTAAGTCCGTCCTGAAAGTAAATTCTAATTTGGGTCTTTAAATACTAATCTGGGTTTGTTTCCTTAATCTTGTATTGAAAGCGGCCTAACAACTACTGAGGCAATTATGAGCTCTTTCATCGCATTTATAAATGCTTCAAATAGTTAAAAGTTGCTTTATAGATTTCATTGTACCTGCTTGCCGCGGAGGAAAGTTTCAAATTTGACGAAAAGTTCCGCAAGCCCCTTAGCTGGGAAAGAGACTAAGATGTCCGTAATTAATGCTATACCAACGAAACAAAATAAACAGTTCTTGGACGTGTAAGTATTTGACGTATACGCTTCCAGTAAATGTATTTAACTTGGCCTACTCTTGTCCGTTCTATCAGTAATGAATGGAATTAATTATGTTGGGAACTGGACTTCAGTGTAATGACTCGTTAAAAAAAAAAGAACTATTTTTTACGGTAAGACTCAAAGAACCTTCTGTATCATTTATCTTGTTATGATAAAATGTTCGAAGTCATTACTATTATTATTATCATTGGTCAATTAACGGTTGATATTTTACATAAAACAAGCAGAATGTACAAGAGTCCTAATTAGATGATAGCATCGAGGGGTTCAAGCCATCTTTTGGAGACCGGTTCAGCTTGATGCAGGGTGTTCATGGCTTCAAGTAGAATTTGTTTGGCCAGTCTATTACAATCTTACTCGAGATAGAAATTAGTAATAAGAATAGTGAAAACTGCCGAGTCCCCTGCAAACTAATTGAAGATTTAATTAGGTTTACATTTACAGATGTCGTACAGAATTTATACATTAATGTAAGTAAATACAACCCTACTCAAGGCTTAGGCAATATCTCCCGGATATGGCATTTTAGTGCAGACGTATTATCCATCAAGTAACGTGACGTCCTCTCCTACATGATTTTGGAAACAAACATGCTTTTTGACTACTAATAATATTCTGAGTGTTACAGATTTGTTGGTGTACCACAATACCTGTGCCGGGTAAAGATATGATACAAACTATTTAAAAAGTTGTAGGTAATTATGTGAAGTTTGTTTTTGTCTACCCGGAAGCGCAGAGCTGCAAAGTTTGCATCGCCTCCTGAGTTCAGCAACGGGCATGGGTGGTTTTAACTTCGAGCTGTGTCAGACTTGCGTTGTCTGTACTTCTTAGAATAATTATGGTATCGAAGTTCAACGTTTAAATATGGATACCGTCACAGTAGTAAAGCTGACTTTATGGACTAAAAGGCAATGTATACTGAAGAGACAAAGAAACTGGTACACCTGCCTAATATCGCGTAGAGCCCCCGCGAGCACGCAGAAGTGCTGCAACATGACGTGGTATGGACTCGACTGATGTCTGAAGTAGTGCTGGAGGGACCTGACACCATGCATCCTGCAGGGCTGTACATAAATTCGTAATAGTACGAGGGGGTGGAGATCTCTTCTGAACGGCACGTTGCAAGGCATTCCAGATATGCTCAATAATGTTTATGTCTGGGTACTTTGGTGGCCAGCGGAGGTGTTTAAACTCAGAAGAGTGTTCCTGGAGCCACTACTGTAGCAATTCTGGACGTATGGGATGTCTTGGGGTGTTCTGCTGGAATTTCCCAAATCCGTCACAGTGCACAATGGACATGAATGGATGCAGGTGATCAGCCAGGAAGCGTACGTACGTGACACCTGACAGAGTCATATCTAGACCTTTCAGGGGTTCCATGTCACTCCAACTGCACACGCCATACACCATTACAGAGCCTCCGCCAGCTTTAACAGTCCCCTGGTGACATGCAGGGTCCACGAATTCATGAAGTTGTCTCCATACCCATACACGCCCATCCGCTCGATACAATTGGAAACGAGACTCGTCATACCAGGCAACATGTTTCCTATCATCAACAGTTCAGTGTCGGTGTTGACGAGCCCAGGCGAGACATAAAGCTTTGTGTCGTGCACTCAGGAAGGGTACACGAGTGAGCCTTCGGCTCCGAAAGCCCATATCGATGATGTTTCGTTGAATGGTTCGCACGCTGACACTTATTGGTGGCCAGCATTGAAATCCGCTGCAATTTGCTGAAGGGTTGCACTTCTGTCACGTTTAATGATTGTTTTCAGTCGACGTTGGCCCCATTCTTGCAGGATCTTTTTCCGGCAGCTGCGATGTCGGAGATTTGATGTTTTACCGGATTCCCAATATCCACGGTGCACTCATGAAATGGTCGTACGGGAAAATTCCCACCTTATCGCTACCTCGGAGATGCTGTGTGCGCTGACTATAACACCACGTTCAAACTCACTTAAATCGTGATAATCTGCCACTGTGGCAGCAGTAACCGATCTAACACCTTCGCCAGACATCTGTTGTTTTATATAGGCGTTGCTGACCGCAGCGTCGTACTCTGAGTGTTTATATATCTCTGTGTTTTCATATGCTTGCTTATACCAGTTTCTTTGGCTCTTGAGTGTATATTTTGAGCGTTGACCATCATTCTTTTTCGTTGTAGGAAGAAAAGATAAGCTTTAAAACTATGAGCCAGAGTCTTAATTGATTAAAAGCATTTGCTTGTATATGATGGTTTAAATAATACAATATCTGAGATGTTAATATTGCTATTTTCTGCGCGGTCCTTTATGTTATGAACAATTCTGAATTGAGTTTTAAATGTAGCAAGTATAACTTAATTTACTAACATTTAGATCAATAATAGCCGTCGAATGCATTGTTGAATTCAGGTTATAATCAAGTATACTTTTACGAACCACACTTTTTTCCATGGTTCTGACGCCGCACTATTTGTCCACTATTACGTATTTTACACACGCTTAAGGTTTTTTTTATATATATAATTGTTAGGCTTTACGCCTCTTCGTTGCCATTAGAGCGAGAAGACTGAGCTAAGGAGCGTGAAGGAATTCGGTCATGGGTTTTTGAGAAACAATCCCGCCAGTTGCCTGCATTGATTTCAGGAAGCTATATACAGCTTAAATGATCAGACGGTGAATCTAAACCACGTTCTTCCGAATACCAGACCCAGGCGCTAATTGCTGATCCATTAACACGCTCCATAGCTTTCCTGCAATGAATTACTAGTTGGCATGTTTTTATACTAAGGTTATTTGTTAGGTAAAAAGACAAATTACGATATACTTTCAAAAAAGGAACCGATATGTGGTGTCAGTATAGTGTCAAATGTTGGTGTAATGGAATTGCTTCTTAGCATATAACGATGCAAACCAAGTTTAATATATAATTGTTTATTATAAATCTGATAACAACAGCATCAAGAAATTTACAACTGCTTTCCGTGGATATTCGTTTGATCCTGCTTTATTCTAGGAGAGGGATTTGACGAAATGCAATTATGACAACGTAATATATCCAATATTTTGGGGGCTGTTCCAAAATTCTGAGGGCGTATCGAATATTTTGTGGGCTTCTCGAGATTTTTTGTGGTCGTTTCCATTATTTTGCGGGTTATTCCAGGATTCTGTGGACATTTACAGTATTTTGCGTTTTTTTCAGAATTCTGTGAGCGTTTCCAAAATATTGTGGGCTGTTCCACTATTCTGTGGCCGATTCCAAAATATTGTGGGCTGTACCAGAATTCTGAGATTGTTTCAAATATTTTGCTGACTTATCCAGATTTTTGTAGTTGTTTTCAACATTTTGCGGGCTTTTCCAGAATTTTATGGTCATTTCCAATATTTTTGGGGCTTTTCCAGAATTCTGTAGTCGTTTCCAATTTTTGGCTGCTTTTCCAGATATCTGTGGTCGTTTCCAATATTTTACGGGCTTTTTCAGAATTCTGTGATCGTTTCCAATATTTTTTTGGCTTTTGCAGAATTTTGTGGTCGTTTCCAGTACTTTTCGGGCTTCCCAGAATTCTTTGGGAGTTTCCAATATTTTGTGTGCTTTTCCAAATTTCTAAGGGCATTTCCAATATTTTGCAGTCTTTTCTAGGATTCTGTAGTCGATTCCAATATTCTGTGGGATTTTCCAGAATTCTGTGGTCGTTTCCAATATATTTGGGGCTTTTCCAGTATTCTGTGGTAAATAATTTGTGGGCTTTCCAGAATTCAGTTGGCGTTTCCAAAATTTTCCAGACTTTTACAGAATTCTGTGAACGTTTCCAAAATATTTTGTCGACTTTTCCAGGATTCTGTGGGTGTTTTCAATATTTTGCGGGCTTTTCCAGAATTCTGTTTTTTGTTCCAATATTTTGCGGTCTGTTCCAAAATTCTGAGGGCGTCTCAAATAATTTCCCGGTTTTCCAGAATTCTTTGTTCGTTTCCAATATTTTTCTCGCTTTTCCATTATTCTGAGGGCGTTTCCAATATTTTGTGGGCTTCTCCAAATTTCTGTGGTCGTTTCCATAATTTTTCTGGCTATTCCAGGATTCTGTGCCCGTTTGCAATATTTTGCGTTTTTTTTCAGCATTCTGTGGGTTTCCAAAATATTGCGGGCTGTTCCAGAAATCTGTGGGCGTTACCAATATTTTGTAGGCTTTTCCAAAATTCTGAAGACGTTTCAAATATTTTACGGCCTTTTCCAGAATTCTGTGGTCGTTTCCATTATTTTGCGGGCTTTTCAAAAATTCTGAGCGCGTATCAAATATTTTGTGGGCTTTTCCGGAGTTTTGTGGTCGTTTCCAATATTTTGCGGGCTTTTCTAGAATTCTAAGGGCGTTTCTAATATTTTGTGGGCTTCTCCAGATTTCTGTGGTCATTTCCAATATTTTGCGGGCTTTTCCATAATTATGTGTGGGTTTCTAATATTGGAGGGGAGGGGCTATTCCATAATTCCGTGGGCGTTTCTAATATTTGGTGGGCTGTTCCAGAATTCTCTGGGCGTTTTCATCATTAAAGGGGCTGTTCCAGAATTCTGTTTCCAATATTTTGCGGGCTGTTTCAGCATTCTGTATGTGTTTCCTAAATTTTGCGTTCAATTCTGGTATTCTGTGGGTTATTCCAATCTTTTGCGGTCAACTATAGAAATCTGTAGGCGTTTTTAATAGTTTGTGTTCTTTTCTTGTATTCTGTGTGCGTTTCCATTATTTTGCGTTCTGTTCCAGATTTCTGAGGCTGTTGCCAATATTTTGCGTGCTTTTCCAGAATTCCGCGGGCGTTTCCAATCTTTCGGCAGCTGTTTCAGAATTCTGTGGGCGTTTCCAAAATTTTACGAAGTGTTAAAAAAAATGATTTTTGGGCTCCCAATGTTTTGCGGGCTGTTCCAGAGTTCAGTGGGCGTATCCAATATTTTGCGGGTGGTTACTGCATTCTGTGGGCGTTTCCAAACATTTAGGGCTTGTTCCAGAATTATTTGGGCGTCTCCAAAATTTTGCATGCTTATCTAGCATTCTGTGGGCGTTTCCCATATTTTGCGAGCTATTTCAGAATTCTGTGGGCGTTTCCAACATTTTTCTGGCTATTCCAGAATTCTGTTGGCTTTTCCAATATTGTGAGGACTGTTCCAGAATTCTGTGGTGTTTCCAAGATTTTGCTGACTGTTCCAGTATTCTGGCGGCATTTCCTACTAGTACAGTCAATTTAGACTGAAAAATAGGGATACTCTTGCATAAATTCCCAACAAGCTGAATTTTGCCGGAACGTTGGGGATACTATTGTAATGAAATTGGGAAAATTCCCCATCGATCCCGTGTGTGCAAAAATTTTATACAAGGTCAAATTTCCTAATAATTGGTTTTTCGTATTTTTTAGCGAAACGGTTAGTTTTAT
The DNA here is from genome assembly GCA_031002005.1 of Vandiemenella viatica. Taxonomy (NCBI): domain Eukaryota; kingdom Metazoa; phylum Arthropoda; class Insecta; order Orthoptera; family Morabidae; genus Vandiemenella; species Vandiemenella viatica. Next base: position 59,879,187 of record JARYHS010012519.1, on the reverse strand, counting down.
GATAAAAATAGCTCAGACAAAAATTGTAGATCATGTAATTATCTACAAAAATTGTTCTTATACTTTTTCTCCTAAGATTTACCATTTCTGAGAAAAAGCCATTCTAAAATTCTTTGGATTTGTATTCTCCTTAATATGTATGAATACGCTGTCTATGTCCATCATTAGACGCATAATACAAGTATAAATATAAGTCTGTGTGACTAGTATATTTATATTCAATGATAATTCTTGGAATATGAGATGAAAAGAAACCCAGTCCCACATTTTATGTGACCATGTGGCCTTGAGCAACATCTGTCTGCTGGTCAATTGTCTACTTGGAGTGCCCGTCTACCTGCTCTTTTTTCGTAGGTCCAAATGGTCCCGTTGGTCTTGAACGTTCGCTCGTATTGAAAACACGTGACTATTACTAATATCCGGTTTGTGCTGTATTCAGTTTTTAAAATATGTCGCAACTTTGCTTCATTTGTAGTAAAAATTTGTCTGCAGGTTAATTGGTTACTGTTGATCGTGGCATGACGACGTTGATTAACGCAAGTGTTGAAAGAAATGATGAATTTACTGACTACCTAAAAGGTAGTGTGCAGTATCGAAAAAACTACACTCGGAAGAGTACTATTGCTTGAGAAGTTGGGATTTCCACCATGTCTAAAACGTCAGCACTGACATTTGATAATATTAAACTCAAACGTACTGATGAAGTAATTCCTCTGTTAGCTGTGAGTAGCACCATAAAAGTTCATGATGAGAAAGTACTTGTTGACCCTGTGTTATTATTTCAATGCATGAGTATTACTACGGCATTTACGACGAAATTAAAAAATATTTTGAATATGAATGTTCCCTATCCGTTGTCCCTTATTCTATGAGCTTGGAATGCGGAAATCACAAAAATCAGTCATTTATGATTGCGATAAAAAAGTAAACACTGATATTGACAACATAAATACTACATATACTATCGATGGAGGATATTTATTGCACTGTGTGGTCTGGAATCGAGAAGATACCATACATTCAGAAACATCTGAGATAAATATGTTCAGTATATACGCAGACATTTTAGTCAAAATGTAACCATAGTATTTGATGGCTATACCGATTCTACAAAAAATATTAAAGCCGCAGAACAACATTGCCGTTTGACGAAAACATCGGCATCTTCTGATATTCTCTTTGACCAATTTATGAAAGTCCCAACTAGTCAACAATAATTTCTGTCAAACACAATAAAGTTTTTTTTTTTTTTTTTACTTATGGCTTTACGCCTCGTCGACGGCTAAAGTCATTAGAGAAGGGGTGGGACTGGGGACAAGGAACGGGAAGGAATTGGGCCATGGTATTTTTGAAGGAAATATCCCGGCATTTGTCTGGAGTGATTTGGGGAAACCATGGAAAACCCAAATCTGGATGTCCGGACGGGGATTCGAACCCGCGTCCTCCGAATGCGAGGCCACACAATAAAGTCTCGGTTCATTGCAATGCTCAAAGAAAAATTTACTAGTGATCATATTTTAGTCAAGCGAGCTGACAATGACGCTGATGTAGTTATCGTAGAAATTGCAATAAATCAATTTAATCCAGTTGATTTTAATGTTGTTGTTGGTGAAGATATTGATCTTACTTACCATTCGCACTCCAACTGAAAAAAAAATCATTTACTTTTAAAACCAGGCAAGGCTCAGCAACCGTCGGAATTTTTTTCAAATTCAAGATTTTATCGGTTTATCCTAAATGTAACGATCACATTTTATTTTTACATACTACGACTGGCTATGATACAACATCAGCATTGTTCCGGAGGGGTGAAACGACAGTTCTTAAATTATTTGAGAAACAAGATCTAATTGGATGTGCACAAGTTTTTGAGGATATGAACTCTTCTCCCAGAAACTCTAATCACCAGAGGAATTCGTTTTCTTCTTTCTGTGTATATAGCTGTAACAAAAATTACTTGTATAGATCAGTTACGTTACTTATATTTTGCAAAACATATACGTAATAAAAAACTGGTACAACTAGCTTGTCTTCCTCCAACCTCGGCTTCTGCCCATCAACATTTTTTATCGAGTGTATTACTAGGTTCAAGTACGGCTTGGTAATCAACTGGATCCAGAAGAATGGGGATGTTAGCTAACTGATAATGTATTAGAGCCAATCCACATTCTACTTCCACCTGCACCAGAATATCTCCTTAACACTATATTTTGTAACTGCAAAAAGGGATGTAAATCAAAATGCGGCTTCAAAAAAGTAGGCTTATTTTGTTCAACAGCATACCAGCTGTCAAAACCAGTCATGTTCAAATGGTGAATCGCCAACAGAAGAAGATACTTACATCTACAACGAAACAACAATTTACGTCGACTTAGGAGGATATAGACGAAGAAGAATAATAATAAGAAGAAGTTGACTAAGAAGACCTCGATTAAACTAGTAAAATAGACCATGGAGTAGGCCTATCGGGGAAACCATGTTGAAAAAAAACGGGCCTAGTACACTACCTCATAGGTTGCTCGGGAAAGCGTGCATTTAATGGAGAATGCAACTTCAGTGAATAGTAAATCTTAGGGAAAAAAGTATAAGAACAATTTATGTAGATAATTACATGATCTAAAAAAATTTCTGAGCTATTTTTATTATAAAACTAATTGTTTCACTAAAAAAAATACAAAAAACCCATTTTTGCGAAATTTGACTTCCTATTTTTTTTTTTTTTTTTTTTTTTTTTTTTTTTTTGCACACACGGGATCGATGGGGACTTTTCACAATTTCATTATAGTGATATCCCTAACGTTCATGCAAATTTTGAACTTGTTGGGAATTTATGCAAGGGTGAATGTCTGTTTTGACCGGACTATATATTTTGTTAGCTGTTTCAGAATTCTGTGGGCGTTTCGTATATTTTGCGGGCTGTTCGAGAATTCTGTGGGTCTTTTTAATATCTTGCGGGCTGTTTGAGAATCTTTTGGGCTATTCCAATATTTTGCCAGCTGTTCCACAGTTGTATCGGCGTTTACAAAACTTTGGGGGCTGTTCCAGAATTACATATGGTTTTCCTATATTTTGCCGCTGTTCCATAATTCCGTGGGCGTTTCTAATATTTTGTGGTCTGTTCCAGAAGTCTCTGGGCGTTTTCAAAATTTACGGGCTGTTCCAGAATTCTGTGTGAGTTTCCAATATTTTTTGGGCTGTTCCAGCAGTGTGGGGGTTTTTCTAAAATTTTATGGGCTCTTCCGGAATTCTGTGGGTGTTTCATAAATTTTAAGTTCAATTCTAGTATTCTGTGGGCTCTTCCAATCTTTTGCGGTCAATCTGTGGGTGGTTTTAATATTTTGCGTGCTCTTCCTGTATTCTGTGACCGTTTCCATTATTTTGTGGGCTGTTCCAGATTACGAGGCTGTTGCCAATGTTTTTGCGAGCTTTTCCAGAATTCTGTGGGCGTTTCCAATCTTTTGTCGGCTCTTTCAGAATGCTGTGGGTGTTACCAAAATTTTGCGAACCCTTCATAGAATTATTTGGGGGTTTCAAAAATTTTGCGTGCTCTCCCAGAATTCAGTGGGCGTTTAGAAATTTTTGGCTGCTGATCTAGCATTCTGTGGGCGTTTCCCATATTTTGTCAGCTATTTCAGAATTTTGTGGGTGTTTCCAATATTTTGCTGCCTATTCCAGAATTCTGTTGGCGTTTCCAATATTGTGCGGGCTGTTCCAGAATTCTGTAGGCGTTTTCAAAATTGGTTGCTGTTGCAGATTTATGTGGGGGTTTCCAATATTTTGCGAGCTGTCCCATAATTCCGTGGGCGTTTCCAATATATTGCGTGCTGTTCCAGAATTTTGTGAGCGTTTCCAAATTTGATGTGATTCTGAATTCTGTGGGCGTTTGAAATGGTTTTAATACTTTTCCAATAATCTCTGGAAGATCCATTACTTTGCGTGTCTGTTCCAGATTTGTGAGGCTGTTTCCAATATTTTGCGTACTTTTCCAGAATTCTGAGGGTGTTTCCAATCATTTGTGGACTTTTCAGAAATATGTGGGCGTTTCCAAATATTGCGAACTGTTCAAAGAATAATGTGCGGGTGCCCAATATTTTTGCGGGCTGTACAAGAATTCTTTTGGCGTATTTTGCGGGCTATTACTGAATTCTGTGGGCGTTTCCAACAGTTTGGTGTCTGTTCCAAAACTCTGAGGGCTTTTCCAAAATTTTGCGTGCTCTTCCAGAATTCTGTGGGTGTTTCCAATAATTTGCTGGCTATTCCAGAATTCTGTTGGCGTTTGCAATTTTTCCGGGCTGTTCCAGATTTCTGTAGGCATTTCCAGTATTTTGTGGGCTGTTCCAGAATTCTGTCGGCGTTACCAATATTTTGTGGACTGTTCTAGATTTCTGTGGGCGTTTCCAATATTTTTCGGGTAGTTCCAGAATTCAGTGGGTATTTCAAATATTTAGCCGGCTGTACCATAATTCTGTGGGCGTTTCAAATAATTTGTCCGCTTTTCCAGAAGTATGTGGGTGTTTCCAATATATTGTGGGCTTTTAAAAAATAATGTGCCTGCTTCCAATAGTTAGCGTTCTTTTCTAGAATTCAGTGGGCATTTCAATTATTTGGGGGGCTGTTCCATTATTCCGTACGCGTTTCCAATTTTTTGTGGGATTTTCCAGAATTTTGTAGGCGTTTAAAATATTTTTCTGGCTGTGTGGGTGTTTGCAATATTTTGTGGACTGTTTCAGACTTCTGTGGATGCTTCCAATATATTGCTGGTTTTTCCAGAATTCCGCGTGGGTTTCTAGTATTTAGTGTTTCCAGAATTCTGTGGGCGTTCCCAACATTTTGTGGGCTGTTCCAGAATTGTGTGCGCGTTTAAAATGTTTTTCTGGCTGTTTCAGGATTCTGTGATTGTTTGCAGTATTCTGGGGGCTGTTCAAGAATTATGTTGTCGTTTCCAATATCTTGCGAGCTGTTCCAGAATTGTATGGGTGTTTACAATATTTGTGTGTTTTTTTCCAGAATTCTGTGGGGATTTCCAACATTTTTCGGGCTGTTCGTGAATTCCGTGAGCATTTTCAATATATTGCGCGCTTTTTCAGTATTCGGTGGTTGTTTCCATTACTTTGAGGGCTGTTCCAGAATTTTGGCGGCGTTTCCAATATTTTGTGGGCTGTTCCAGAATTCTGTGTGCGTTTCCAATATTTTTTCGTGCATTTCCAGAATTCTGTGCATGTTTCTAACATTTTGCGTTCTGTTCCACAGTTCTGTGGTCGTTCAAAATATTTTGCGGGCTGTTGCAGAATTCTTTGGGCTTTTCCAATATTTCGCGGGCTATTCCAGAATGCTGCAAGTGTTTACGATATTATGCGGGCTGTTCCAGGATTCTTTCCGCTTTTGTAATATATTGCGGGGTGTCCCAAAATTCTGTGGTTGAAACCAAAATTTTGGGGGGATTTGCAGAATTCTCTGGGTGTTTGCGGTCCGTTCCAAATATCTGCGGGCGTCTGCAATATTTTGAGCGCTGTTCAGAGTTTTGTTGGCGTTTCCAATATTTTGTAGGCTTCCAGAATTCTGTGGGCTTTCCCAGTATTTTGTGCGCTGTTCCAGAATTCTATGAGCGTTTGCATTATTTTGCTGGCTGTTTTAGAATTCTGTGGTCTCTTCAAATATTTTGCGGTGATTCCAGCAGTCTATGGACGTTTCCAATATTTTGCGCACTTTTCCAGAATTTTATTGGTGTTTTCAATATTTTGCGTGCTGCTCCAGGATTCTGTGGGAGTATCCAATAATTTGTGTGCTGTTCCAGAAATCTGAGGGGGTTTGGAAAATTTGCGGGCTGTTCCAGAATTCTTGTGTGTTTCCAATATTTGCGGGCTGTTGCAGAATTGGTGTGTGTTTCCAATATTTTGCGGGCTGTGCCTGAGCTCTGTGGGCGTTTCCATTGTTTAGAAATCTATTCCAGACTTTATCGACGGGTTTCCAATATTTTGCGTGCTGTTCCAGAATTTTGTGAGCGCTTCCAATATTTTGCGCGCATTTCGAGGATTCTGTGGGTGATTCCAAGATTCTGTTGGCATTTTCAATATTCTAGGACATATTTTTCGGGCTGTTACAGGATTCATTAAGAGTTTCGAATGTTCTGTGGCCATTTTCTAAATTCTGATTGTTTTTACATGATTGTGCTGGCAGTTCTAGGATTTTTTGGACGTTTAGAATAAGCAGTTGGCGTTTCTATGATTCTGAGTACATTTCAAATATTTTAATGCAGTTTCCATAATTTAGTGGGAATTTCCAAGATTCTGAGGATATTTCCACTATTTTGTGAAATGTTGCAGGATTCTGTGGGCTTTTCCAACTTCTGTGGGCATTTCCAATACTGTGAGGACATTTCCAATATTTCATAGCTGTTCCAGGATTCTATGGATGTTTCCAATATTCTGTTGGCGTTTCCTAGTTTCTGACGACATTTACAATATTTTTCGGGCATTTTCAAGTTGCTGTTGGCGTTTCAAAGATCCTGTTGGTATTTACAATATTCTGAGGACATTTACAATATTTTCCGAGTAATTCCATGGATCTGTGTGTTTTCCAAGATTCTAGGGTCGGTTCCAGGTTGTTGTGGGATTTTTTAAAATTCTGTGGACATTTCAAATATTCCAATATTCTGCGGATAGTTCCAGAATTCTGTGGGCGTCTCCATGATTCTGAGCGCAGTTCTAAGCTTTTGCGGGCAGTTGCAGGATTCAATGTGCGTTTCCATGAATCTGTTGGCGTCTCTCAACATTCTGTGGCAATTTAAAAGATTCTGTGGACATTTTCATGTTTCTGTTGTTATTTACAATGTTTTGTGGCCATTTCAAAGTTTCTGTGGGGATTTTAGAATATTCCGACGAACATTTCCAATATTTTTCGGGCTAGTCCAGAATTCTGGGGCCGTTCTATCATTCAGTGGCCATTTCCAAGATTCTGTAGCCATTTCCCAGATTCTGTGGGAATTTCCATATTCTGCGTGCAGTTCCAGAATCCTGTGGCTGTTTGTAAGATTCTGTGGCTATTTCCTGGGAATTTCCTGAATTCTGAATGCATTTCCAATATTCTGTGGTCATTTCCAGTATTCTATTTGCGAATCCAGAATTCTGGGAGCATTTCCAGTATTCTTTTGGCCTTTCAATCTTTCTGTCACCATTTCCAAGATTTTGTTTGGGTTTCCAAGGTGCTGTGGCATTTTCAAAATTCTGATGGCATTTTCAACGTTCTGTGGGCATTTCCAATATTGTGTTGACATTTGCAAGTTTCTGTGGACGTTTCCAGGATTCTATGTGGATTTCCAAGATTCTGTGAGCTTTTACAAGATTCTGTGGAGATTTACAAGATTCTGTGTGCATTTCCAAGACTCTAATTGTCTATAGTTATATACGTTAGTTATCTTCGGTTAAAATATTAAATTTTACTAAAAAAAATAGATAAACAAGTTGGAACCGAAATGAACATATAAATACAACGACTCTTCACGCATGACTATTTTGAAACTTTAGGTAAAAGTATACCCTTTGCATTTTACATTTTATTCTGACTTATATTGTGCCACACTTATAACAAACGTTATTACGGTGTGGTACGTGAGGTGTCGTACTGTTTCATGTCCGCAGCTGAAGACATGTTTTTGTGCACAGACAGTACCATTTCAATGATTTTAAAGTACCAATTTATATTTCCTGCTTCGGAACTATTATTTATCAAATGCATTATTATATGTGTTTTAAAACTAACGACCACATGTATATGTCATAAAGTTCTTGATTTGATCTCTAAAAAGCTGTAAGTAACGTAAAAAGTAGAAATTAAACTCTCGCTACCGTCTACGAGGTAGTAAACGCTTTGGTGTTCTCGGAATGCGAATTGATAATGACAATTTCCAAAGAAACTATTCGTTTTTACGGCACACATAGTATCCTACATCACTAACCGTACAACATACTAACCTTCTTGCCGATCTTCATTTAAATCTATTGAGCAATTGTGTCGTGATTGAAGCAAGTAGTCTGAATATCAAAACATTCTCATTTTTTATATAATTAAGATACAACGCGATTGGCCCTGCTCCTCTTTTATACTTGTAATCCCATTTATTTTCAACAGAAGAGACTCGTAAGGTCCTATACAGGTCAGGATCATATTTCCGACAGTTCAAGAGACATAGTCAGGGAATTTGACCTTGAAAAAAATATTTGTTTGCCCTAAAAATCCAACAATGATCAACCTCAGGAAAAATTCATCGTCATGAATTTTGACCCTGAATACTCATTTCCGCCCATAAATTCTCATTTCTGTCACTTTTATTCTAGACTCGTGACCATACCCAATACTGGATCCTTGATTATACATAGTTTATGTATATATAGTTGTTCAACAATGGCTAAAAAATGGTGATAAATGTAAAACGTTTTTGCCTGATTTGTATGATTTGTTTTCGAAGACTGGTCTCAATCACGCTATACAATTGTTTACACAAATAGAAAAGTTGCAAGCAAACGAAAAGTATTTATCAAGAGGTCTGGAAAAACCGAGAAAGAAAGAAAGTTGTAAACTATGGAATGAGTTTTAATTAAGTCAAAAATTCATGTTTGCTTTCTATCAAATATTCTGTACTATCAGCTTTTTTGTTTAATTATTCTGTTACAAGCTATTAACGTCACGTTGAAATATTTCAATAGGAAACAGCAAGAAGCTTGCAGTGAAGTCAATTTTAAAACTATATTGCCTTCCTTAAGAAAATTTTACTGACATAAAGTATTGATTATTAAAATGCAAATTATATGTTATTAAATTCATATACGAATTAAAAGAATACGAAAAATATAACCTGTATAGACACTTGAACTCGTCTGCTAATTTATGGATCTTTTACGCTAACCACGGCACAACGATGAAAATTAAGCTCCATTACAATTATATATGCGCGAATCAAATCATTGAGAATTTTCTGGTTGATTTTCTCGTGAATGTTGAGAAGTGCACTAAAGGATTGTTCCACAGTATCATCACAGAGGTCTGCTGCAAGTCCCTAAAATCTGAGAAAAATCTGTGGTCCCCTTGTCCGCTTGTAACACTGGTAATGCGTCTTTCAGGTATGTTACATTGGTTGCATAACGTTTAGGCACCACTGTGACTATTATGACGTACTCAACAATCTGAATTAAAAGAACACGGAATATGAAATTATATGTATTGTTTTCGTTTGGCCCTTTTTTGTCGCAGTAATGGAGAATCTATTTAATTTGAGTATAAACATGCTTCAAAACTATGTGAACAGTGTTCTGGATAACGTTTCTGTTAGAATTGCTATAAAGAAGAGTAACAGATCATCTACATTAGAACTTCCTAGGCATTACTCGAACTTAAAATCTAAACCTTTAAGATAAAATTCACACTGCGGAATTAAACGATTTGAATACCAACTTCCCAGCGAACATGCATATAGTTTTACTCCTCGTGCACATCATAGTTAGTAGAGGTGGGAAGGTACTGGGAACAAGGAACGCGAAGAAATGCGATGTCTATTTTGTAATAAAAAATTGCGGTATTTGGCTGGGGTGACTTCGAGAAGTCTGTAGTGAGGAATTTTTCATCTGGCTGCTAAAAAGTGAAAAAAAAGAAAAGTAGCCAGTAACTTCTTGCTGAAGAAGGCAAAAAATTTCCTAAAAAAATATTAAAATCCTCTTGTATCACAGAAAGTTATTAGTCATTCTGTTTCCGGGTTCAGTTAAGTTTGACCACAAACTCCGCTAATATTGTTACTTTACACTCAAAATTTCACACAAGGTCAACAATACATTCATTGTATTTTGAAATTTAGATACGATGACCGAACTATGATCTGGACGTTATAAGCGCAGAGTGTATATAATTTTGCCTTTGATGTGAAGTACTAATTGACAGAAATGTAGTGATAAACCTTAACCAGAGTACGTTGAAAGATCTATGAAGGAACAAAAATGAAATAATGTATCCAAATTCAATTTAATGTTTACAAGAAATTACGTTTCTGTGATACATGCCCAGTGGTTCGATTGTGTGTCTACATCACCGCATTCCGCCTAATGCGGTTATATAACAATTCTTATTCGGTTTGCTAGATATAACGGATCATTAATAACTTCTGCCTAACAGATTTATACCATTAATAGGGGTATAGGCCTTCATGGTTTATATCTAATTTGAAAATATGTATCTGCTTCTAATTCCAAATTACACGTAATTAAATTTGCTACACTTTGTTAAAGTCGGGATTTCGTCTGTTTCCAGACTACTTTATGCTGTGAGCATGTTTCCACTGTAATGTTAAACGACGCATGCTTTGGCTCTTTATTATAATGAAAGTAACGGCGGACTGAGGTGAGGTTGTATTGAAAGAGCACAGTGACATAAAGTCAGAGAAGAGAAATGTATTGTCTCTCCCGTCTGAGTCCCTGGGGACAGGCGCTGGGTATGCCAGCGACAGGTGAAACAGCGAGATAAGAGGGAGCTCTGCTTTGTAAGGTCGGGCCGCAACCTAATCCTCAAGAGACCGTCCTCTGAGGCGAACCTCACTGTTTCGTCGGCATCTGCAAAAACGAGCTCCACCAGGACCGCCGAACTGTCGTCTCGATTCGGTCATGATGAAAACCGACCTTCACGTTAAAGCAAATAGAATGCGAAGGGGAAAATGAGGAAAGGAGAGGGGGAAAGAGGGATGAGAAGAAGGAGGTGACATGTTACGTAGCTAATGGGATTTTTATTTTCGTAATTACACTGCTGAAAGCCATAGTTTACCAGAATTGATAGAGTTGTTAGAACGAGTTTTTGACGAAATTATTAGTGTGAAGTAAATCTTGTGGTAATTAAGTGTAATATAATTTCGAATAAACATTCTTACTTTTGATGCGGCTGTTAAATTGACAGAAAAATCAGCGGATCGAACAGATATTGATTTAATTTAATAGGGCGAAGTCTGAAACAAGAATAACATATAAAAAGGAATAGAAGTAGAAATCACCTGTAACTTGTTGACTGCACAAAATAGCTGCAAACCGACTGCCAGATCTAAGTTTAAACCTCTCATACTGGTATATTTAATAAATAACTGTCCAATGACAGCGTAGTTATATTCTCCATCAGTGAAAAATTAAGGAATTTACTAAAAAAAATAATAATTAAAGGTACGAAGAATAGATGCAGATGTAATGACATAAGCATATTGGCACTTTCTATTCAGTTCGTCTGCCCACAAATATGCATATCTGATTAAGACTGAAAAACGTAGGTATTGCTATGACTAAATTTGACCATCGAAACTTACAATTATTTAATAGTGATAAAATGCTCCTGATGTGCCACGTGGGTATTCCATGCTAAAATAATAATTATATATAATCCTAACGATACGAAAATATTTTGATTTAACAATATAAATACCTCATGAAAATAAGGTAACCACCCAACTGAAACAAAATATGAGAAATTAAATACTAGAATAATTATAGATTCCACTGAGCGATCTTGTGGTTCTGTGATTAAGACATCTGACTATAGGTTGAAAGATTCAAGGTTGGAAATACGGTATCTGCTGCCCGACTATTCTTTTGGATCTCCTGGCCAACAATACAATTTAATAACTTTATTAATTTTCGACAGATTATTTTTTTTTTTTTAGTTAACTCGTTTAGATTACAACTTCTGAGTAAAAAATATTCAAATGTCCGTGCAGAAGTAGCCTACATGGTAACAACTCTACCATTAATTCCCCGTATTACACCAGACAACCTACTAATCTTCATTTATCCGTATGTTAACGTATGTATCCCCAGCAGTATTGCAGTGTACGAGAACGGGACGAGTGACCAGAAACAACAAAATAATAGATCGTCGTTGTGAGAATGACAGGAAAATCTGAGACACACGAGAGTTTAAAGTTGCCGTAGGAAATAAATTTTCTTTGAGAGTGCTATTACATGTACTGGTTTTTAATATCGTATTTTTCAACTGTTTTCGCTAATGCTGTTCCTATGTTCTGTATTTCTGTTATTTATTTTTTTTAAATTAATTTCCGAATTTTAAAGCATTGTTAAAAACAAGCTCACTTCAGATACTTTATTTTCTCATACACTGTAGTATAGACAAAATAATTTACTGGTGAAATGTTTAAATTTCACAAAATGTTTTGATTCGGTGATCTAATAAACCAGTTCTAATGTGAGCATCTGCTATGTGTGTCTTCTGAAGCAAAAATTTATTTTTAGATTATGAATATCAGAATTTTAACGTAGATGACGTTGCCTATAATTTTGTGCAAAATTATTATTAAAAATTCTCAGGATTTTCCTAATTTTCTGTCATTTTTTAATTTAATAATTTTAAAAAAACCGGCATGGTGCACATTATATAACCATTTCATCTTAAATTGTTTGAGCTAAATTTCACTACTCTCATACTTTGCCCATTAATTTAATTACCATTTAATTTTAAATTCCTCCAGTTTTAAGGTATTTATTGGTCATAGTCGTTAATTGTTTATTGGGTGTCTGACTCACTTAGCTACAAAACAAAATTTGCTCCATTCTCTTATGATCGTTACCATTTCTTCCCTTACATGTGCTACTCCTAATTCCACCACCTATGAACTGTACATCCAATGTATGCCTTATACACAATGAAATGTTTCTTCTTTTGCTGTATGAAAATAATATTATGCTGTGGGATAATTGTTCTGGGGAGAACACAAAAGCTCATTTGTTAATGTAGACAAACAGAAGTTCAAGGCTTATTATTTCCTTTTTTTAAAACACATGTATAATTAAAAAATCATTTCCTTGGCTAGTCACAGATAGGGGTAGAGCATGGGTAATTAAGGCGTGTTCCGGTCCATTGTCCGTGGTGAAGAGATTCTCGTGTGCGTTACCGTGTCATGCTAGCCGAGCCGCCGGTGCGAGACGTGTTGTAGACCACGCCGTCCTTCCAGTCGCCGAGGGTGGCTATTTAGACACAGCTGATGTCTCAAAAAAAAAAAAAAAAAAAAAAAAAAAAAAAACAACAACCAGCCGGGGCAGCCAGCCGGGGTGAGTGTCTGGCCCCGAATAACCTCCTCCTAGTGTGGCTGCTCTCAATTTTTTCCGTTGTCTACGGAGAGAGGTGGTGGGCAAACCAATCAAGTCTCGATCTGGCCTCCTCTTGCACTTGGTCGATGGCAATAGAACAATGAAACATTTACATAGGCGTTTAATTGAGGCCATGTATGATGTCTATTTGCGCGCCGAATTTAACATTATTTCACTGCTCAGAAGCTTGGGGTTACACCACAACTACCATCAATCTTTTTACTTTCCTCCTATGTTACATTTCTCAGCATAGCTCCTTTACCACATAAGTTACTGATCCTGTTCTGCAGTAATTTCCACACAAAAATGTAGCTGTCGTGCACCCCCGTTCTACACGCGTATTTCGTATTGTAACTTTGGATCACATATGACACTACCATATTCAATCAATGTTCAGACCAAGGCTTTGCAACTCAGTTCTCTCACTTTCCCGATGCATTCTCTTACCACCCCTTTCCTTAAATAAAGGATTCTAGAACCTTCCGGGACATTTACACTTAATAGCTTCAACAAGCAATTCTTCTGGCGCCCTCTAAGGCTACGACCACACTGGCTTGTTTTCACGCCGAATTTGTGCGTGAAATCCTGTCGAAAATATGAACTAGTTTGCATTATATGATACTGGCCAGACAGGCGTGATTTCATGCAGCAGGAAGTGGGAAAAGGCGCATGTTCAAGGTTTCCTGCAGCAGAATTAAGGCCCATTTAGACGACCCTTTCCCGATCACCCAGTCCCGTTCCCGATTTCACTTTGCTGCCGTCAACAGAGTGTTGCATTTAGACGACCCGTCGGCCGGCCCAATCTGGTACTACCGTACTAGCGGCCTACCACCACGCATATATCCCCTTGCTCTGCACATTCCATTCAACTGTAATGAAATTAGTTACAAATTTTATTAAAGTTCTAATATTTAAATGAAATATGTATTGCTCCATATTTATCAAAACCACAAATTCTTGGTGTAACCCTGACGGCTTGACATTGTGCGAAAAGCCTAGGAAAAAGAAAAAAGACATGTGCCAAAAAATTATATTTACAAAGACATGTAATCAGTCACTTTAGACTCTTAGATGTGTTGGATGGTGCAGATTTCAGGAATTTCTAGCGGATGACAGCTGAAATGCCTTTTTTCGCGTCTTTATTATGACAGAGGGCATGTGAGGTTAGGGTTGTCAACCATACTGTATTTTAAAGTATCATATTTTATTTTTGGCTGTTATACTTTTTCCTACGAATAAAGTATTTAACTGAACGTTCGTCGGCTAGCTTCACAACCTTCTGCAAGAAAAAGTGCCTATCGGCCAGCGATTTTTTGTTCGCTCACATGCTTTGATTACCGCATCGGAGTCAAGGCAATAATAGCGGACCATTCATATTGTTGTACTCCAGTCGACTCATGTCCGCTCGATGTAATTTCTGAACATAACCATAAAGTATGCGGAAACAATTTATTTTTGGTAAACTATAGAATTCAATTAATTTACAAACGATATGTTAGTGCTTATGATGAAACTAAATAAATGCAATAAGGTGGGAAGGGAGAAACAGAGAGTCCATAAATTTAAAAATGAATGTTCCTTTTTTGTTATACTAGATGTAGAATGTGGCTCCAACTGTAACATTGAAATGAAACCAACAATTAATAGCTAGTCCAGTACGCCCGAAAATATATGTATGGCAACCCTATTTGAGGAGTCCCATAAAAATTTGTGGGTCTTTTACACCTCCAGCAACTCTGTCAATACTTCTTTTTTCTTGATTATCGGATGCATCCATCTCAAAATAATAGAAAACGGAGTACCATGTATTGTGAGCACAACCGGGTAAGGCTTTACACGGGCAGTTTTCAGGGCACAGTGGTGGGGATCCGACTTACCCCCAACCTTTCGTCCTAAATCGGATGGAATTTCAACCCGACCTTCCTGCCTGGTCTCGCGGCAAAAACGTGACCAGGAGCTCACTTTAGACGACCCGTTTTCAGGGCCGAAGGGGCGAGGCCACGATTGAGGGAGAACAGGTCGGGTCGTCTAAATGGGCCTTTAGCCCTGGCCCATTTGTCAGCGGAATTTCACGCTGTAGTGTGGCCCACTAGGCGTGAAAACACGCCAGTGTGGCCGTAGCCAGGCGTAATTTTCACGCGCGGGAGGAATACGCCAGTGTGGCAATATCTGCAGGATTGACAATTCGCGTATTTTTCCCCGCTAGGTCTCGGCGTCAAAACACGCCAGTATGGCCGTAGCCTAGCCACATATTTTTTTATTTCTTTATCTGAGTCGCTAAAAATACTCATTATTTATGTCATTTATCTTAATTCCATGCTGACCCACAAGGCCAAATCTCCCTATAGCTGCTCGCGGTTCTGTCGTTTTAATCCTAATATAAACCACTATGCCATTTGCAAACAATCCTATTTCTAATTTAAACCGTTAACACAATTATTCATTAGAATAATGAACATCTCCGATCTCCCTGTACTGTAGCACACTGTTTTCACTATTAACTTTTAGATACATTGTTTCCTAATCTAATTCTTTTCTAACCAGTAGGTCACTTTTTCACACAATAATGGTATTTACTTTTTTATAATTATTTTGCAGCTCACTCCGTCAAATTTCTTGCAGAACTACAGTGTTCCACTATTAACCAGATCTGACTCGTCATTTAAATTGATACATCTTGCATGTATCCCACTAATTGAGATCTATGTTGCTGATTTTACAAACTAGTTCATTTCCTCATAGAAATATCAGGTACAGTTATATGATAAGCTCTCCATCAACGTATCTACCTTTTAACTCAAACTAAGCGGCCTGCCATTTTCAAACCCATTTGTCTTACCTCCTATAAAGACCGATATTACTGAACCACTTTTCCAGTCATCTGTTGAGTAGCATATCTCCATACTGAATTTGAATAAGGTATGCTACAATGGCGTATTCACCTATCTTTAATGCAGCACTGTTGTCCATGGTCTAGGCAGAAAAGTTTTTAGTTCACCAATCACTTGGAATAATGAAAAGACACATCTGTTATATTGGAACTTCTCTGAGTTAATTTTTATTCTGATTTCCTTTATTTCCGAATCTGTATTTAACATATTTTTCCTACAGCTCTAGTGTTGTTATCACTTAATATTCCTGTTTTAGATAAGAATTAATAATATGCGATACAAATCAAGCTTAATGGTTGTTATTACGTTGTACAGTGATTGATAATTCAGGTGATAATGCAAAAAATGTTCTCCAGCCTCGGAAAAGCGTATCTACTTAATGAAGTCGGGGAACGACTTCGAAGCGTGGCTTCAAATGTGATCTCGCGTTGGGTGTCTCGAGAACTTTTTACGTGCAGTTGATACATGGGGAAAGCTTTCAATCATTTATCAGATGATAGTGGTCGTATTTCAATGATATATCGTATTTAGCATATTATATTGATTTAAGAAAACTATTGAATTTGTGAATAAGGAATGACTCTTGCTTTGTGACAAAATTCTCTTAGTTTCATCTGACAGCTCTGTTGCTGACTTGTTCGTTTAAGCTTAATTGGGACACGAAAATATTTTTACATGTGCGTAATGTTTCTGATAAATACATCAGACATTTCAGCTGTTTTTGGATTATATGGGTTCATAATAAAAGAGAGGTAAAGAATTATTTGTGGAGTTGTTAGTCACAATTACTGTAGTAGATTTGAATAACAAAGAAGCATTAAAAATAACGCAAACTAAATATTTTATTAAGGAATATTTCGACTGAAAGAATTATTTCCTTTGTTCCGCTTTGCATATCAGATTTCAGTTAACACAGGAAAAAATGTTCAGAATGGATGAGAAACTCATGTTACGACGTTATGTGGCGTTGCTTTACGGATAGATACACCATAAATAATGCAGAATAAAGACTACAAGATTAACATAAACAGTACGAAAAAACGACTTCAGGCAAGGTCGGTGTGGGGTACATATGATGACATATTTAACGATTGTTAAATTTCTGATGGAATAGAACATTTAATTCATACGTAATCAAAGCTGCTGACTGAAAATTTCTGCAGTTGTGTGGTGGAAAAATAAAAACTGTTTATATTGATGGTGTCCCTTTTTTTTTTTTTGACCAAGTGTAGGGTATTCCTATGCTTAACTCAATTAATGTAACAACATTCTACGGAATAACTTGAAAATTATTTATCAGATAAATTCGTAAGTAATTAAAACCATATAATCAAGGATTTATAATATTATACGAAAGGGTTAAAGAAAGTGATGAGTAAATGTTTCGTCTGAAGCATGGTTCCATATTGAGCTGGGACTTGTACTCTAAGAAAAGAGTAGAAGCTTTATAGATGTGGCAGCATGGATAGACTTAAGATATAAGAGGGTCTGTTTAGAATTGACTGAGATATACTTTAACACTGTCAGAAATAGGAAGAAAACATAGTGAGGGCGTTTGATATTAGATCAAAGCATTATTTTGGATGCTTTGGAAGTAACCATAAATTGAAAAATAAAGAAATAACATCAAAAATTCCAGATAGTGGATGATATTAAATTGCAGAACAGCTGCACTAGAACGAGGAGATTGGTGGAACATCGAGAGAATCTTTAGAGAAAACATGTCATACCAAAATCTACCTAAGCGAAGAACATTGATTATTATTGTTATAACGATTGTATGGAATGGCTGCAACTTTAGAGAAGAGAGGTGCCACATTACTGTTAGCTTTGTGTTCACACTTATTGTAAAAAGGAAAGGTGATAACTGTTTTACAATCAGTATTTCTAAATTACTAAAAAGGTTAAAGTGCGTAAGTGTGGACTAGTAAGTAAAACAATACTTGTAATGAACGCATCTTGCGACCACTCGTTACATTCATAAACGTCAGGTTTTTTCATAAAAAGTGGAATATTTTAGTAGGCATATAGGCGCTGTAGACAGGTTGAAAGCGGCTGGTCAGGAATGCCAGCTGGCCCGGTTCCTAGAACTGGCGGGCGAGTTGAGTGGTTTTGCGATGCTGCGCGAGGGGCTGTCCTAGAGAGAGGGGAGTATTGTGCTAGCCAGGTAAATAAACAGGATGATCTGCGGAAAATTCTGTTTACATGTGGACGGAGGAACATTCGTTGTCAGCCGGCAAGGACGATCGGTCGATGTGCACTGTCTGTGCGTTAATTGAACTGTGCTGCCTGGAACGGGACATCAGCCACTTTGTTTGAGCGGATGTGCTCAGGCAAAGGATGTCCTGAGGAACTGTGCCACACTGTTCCGTAGCAGAGCAGAAAACTTCATCCAGTGTGTGTGGCCGACATTAAAATTCGGTAATTATATATCGCCATATGAAGGACATTGTGCTAGTTACAAGTGCAAGTTCATAGCATTGCCCAGCTACGACCCTGCAGATAAGAACTCTCAAATCCCAGAGCAATCATTTCTTTCAGAAGTGAACAGTCAAAATTTTGAATTTGTTTACTGTTTAATTTTGTGTATTTTATATAAAATACCCTGGCGCCCACATAAGGACAACTGATTAATTTTAACTAATTTGTTCTATATGTCATGTCAGTAATTGAAATAAAACCATTTGTGATTTCTCATATAAAGTATTCAAGCAAGTTCTACCTTTCATGATCATTCAATAAAATAATAACATTAATTACGATTTTAAATCAGGTAATGAGGTCAGAACGTTACATACTTCAAGAAAGTCAAATTAGATATAGGAAAAACGTTTTCGGGGAAAACAGTTCTGACATTTTGGTTAAATGAGAAAGTATGAATTTCCGAAATTCGTATGTTTTGAAAGTTTTTTGTGTTATTTAAAATGAGTAATGCCTAAAATAGTGATTACTTATCATCTTACTAACAAAAAGTCGGGAACTGTGAGCAACAAATACCAGATAAAAGGGCAAGGTGCTACGAGTACAGCTCATCATACTGTGCATAAGTGTATGTTAGGAATGAAAGAAGTGAAAGTAAATAGGAATATGGATAAAAGATTCAGGAAGAATGAGCCACACGTTACGTAATTCTATACTTAAAAACATAACTTAGTCCACATCCCGGAGGTTGGATGTATCCTCCGGAAGGAGCCATTTTATCAGAGTTAGGACGGCCAGTTCCTTTCCTCTGAGACCTACAGTTTAACGTGGAATTCGAAGGACGGAACATCCTGGCGTAGCTTATAAGATCGAATAAAAATCTGAAAAATTCCGGCATTTGATCCCGGGATCGAAACCCCAATTTACCAAACGCCTTCAGCACTGAGCCATGGGACGTTTTAGCTTCTTGCAAGATATTAATATTTGGTTCAATTTTTTCCAATCTATTGCAATTACTAAGTGGTATAGCTATACTTAACGAAGTTTTGAATAGTATGTAGAGTACAAAAACAAGATCTGAAAAGCCGGAGAATGGATGAAAATCGATTACGAGAAAGATGTACAGAAATGAATCCTATTCACGGCCAAGACAAGAAGAAATATCCATTATATTTACTGGATTTTAAATACGTTTTTTATACCAGTTACTGTAGAAAATTAATTTTAACACATTGACATAGAATTATTTATTCTTAAAGAAAGAAAAGGTTTAGAAATGAGAAAAAAAGAATCTAACGCGAAAACTTATTAAAATTCGTACGCCGTGTTAAAAAGAATTTACCATCAAAAGCTAGTTATAATTTCATGTAGGCAATAAATACCAGTTTACTAAGAAAGGGGCGCAACGGCAAAAAGCAAAAAATATTAATTCAAGTCACATGAATTGGAGGAGAAATACCAGTAAACAAGATTTATATAAATTTTTATGCTACCGTGAGGCAGCAAGTTTCTTCATAATATCAAGCACTTTCTCTGAAAGAAATCTTCAACTTCTCACAGAACGTAAAATGCGTTTAGACGTAATTTGGTTAGAGCTGTTAAGACGTTTTCGATTAAGGAACTTCTGCGGGTTAAAGGAATCGTAATTAATGGCTTGTCAAGTTCACACTCCTGGATTCAACTGCATAATGATTCTCGTTACTTTTAAAGACCACACACAGAACTAAGGAGGAATTCTGTACCTCAACAGGCGAAAATATTCAGTGTGAGGCCAATGAAATTTCTTTCCAACAAGAATATTATTTATCGGGATTGCTAAAAGGTTTTGTGATAATAGCTGAAAGAAAAGCCTTAAATTTATACGAAAATAATAGTAATGGTTCTGTTACTTAAAAAAGCGCGATTACAGCCTAGTGTATTCGGAGTTCCGTTCTCTAATGACGTAAATACATACCTTTCATGTGGAACATCAGACGGAAATCACTTAGCGCAAAAAAAAATATAAAAAAAATAAAAATAAAATAATGAAAACCTGACACATTTTTAGGTTATTCAGCAGATTTTTTCACAACTCTTCATCTCCGCAACACGTTGCCGCCAGTTTTTCAAATGCGATCCCTCAGTTAAAATCAAATTCGTTATAGGTACTTTAAACGCAGTGAATTCTGAAATTAGATCATCTACCTATATCTATAAAAGGAAAACCTAATAAATTTGTGTTATAAAAACTCGGAATCTACTGACCAGATTTCGATGGGGTTTTCACCGTTTTAAAGCTTATAATCTCAATTCAGTTGTTTGGCATGACTTATGTTTCAACTTTAAATAACGCAGAACCATTAAATGAAATTCTGAACGGATTATGAGAAATCCCAAAGATGGAAGGATGAGATGTTGAATATTTCGCACTAAACACGCAACTATAATGTCTGTGACCATTGCCTTTAATGAAAGCAATAAGATAACTTTACAATAATAACTATTTTGCACACTAAACAAAACTTGAAGTATTCTTTCCTTTAATTTGGGATAGTCAATTTTTAAACGGCATAGATATTCGTAAGAACAACAGAGATTTTCTTTAAACATGATCTCTGGCAGTAGGCCTAAAGCTATAATGTCTCTGGCCATCAGCATCAGTCTTCTGCTCAAGCAAATCATTTATTTACGTAAATATTATTCCTGATTCGCTTTTGATATTTGTATAAAAGGCTGAATCTGGCATTTAGAGAAAAAAGTATACCCATTCACTTCGCAATTGAATCAAATGTGAGCTTCTAACATAATCTAGCGTTGTTTAGTAATGTAGTAATACAATTTCTTAACCAAATTAATGACGCTTGATACACATGATTTTTTTCTGACGAATGGAAATAGTGTACGTGCAAATAAATTTCAACCCACCCGTTTCTTGGTAAGGCGTACGGATAGATCTGCGCCACCTATACCGGGCAACGCTGGGAACTCCGCTAGTTTTAAATAAAATAATACTAATATATGGCAAACATTTTACATTTATTGTGACTCAGGAAATATTAATTGACTCTTGTTAAAGGAAATCTACATTTACCAAGGCTAGTTACCTCGAAAAGAAACAACACAAGCAAAAATTTAATAACATGGTCTTCACAAAGCATATGCAATTAACACTAGGTCACTTACGGACCTGTTTGTGAACAGTTGTTATATCTGTTACTGCGATACTTTTTACCATCCGTTGAGTTGAGCTGGTAACTTGTTGCGTCTCTTGAGATGCCGTTACCGAACGTGGTGGGGAGCGGTTAACGCTCTCGCCTCGCATTCTGGAGGACGCCGGTTCGAATACCCGTCCAGGCATCCAGATTTGGTTTATCCATAGTTTTCCCAAATCACTCCAGGAAAATGCCGGAATGCTACCTTCAAAAGGCCATAAAAATATTCCGTTCGTCTGCTAGACTCCTCTAATTGGAACATTTGTGTTTGGAGGAAAGCGAAGTGACTTTGGCTGTTGTGGAGCTGCTTCTCGCTCCGAGTTCGAGTCTTCTGTTCGTCATGCGGTATGGTCTAAAAAGTCCATGACCGTACTGTATTCTCTAGAACAACGGAGTAACCTCTTTTATCAAATCGGTATTCTGTAACTTATTTAACGCCTTTCCTTTCTCCTCCAAACACAGCATATTAGAAACTTTGAAAGATTCTTACTAGGTTATATCACCTTATGATTCTCATTCTAGCAGAAATTTCGTGGAATTAACCTCGATTGCACCTCTGGCAACATGATCACCTTCCAATTATTTACGCATTCTTGACATGTTACTGTCCATGACAAAATGTTGGTTTTAAAAAAAATATTTATCCTAATGGAATGTTAGATACCTTCCTTATGTCACTTTTGAGTGCTTCTTTTAATACTGAGGAACGAACGTAGTAAATTTGAAGGCATACATCTGTATTCAGCAATATCCACGAGAGTTTAGATTATGAAACGTGTGCCACGCTTCTCAGTTTAAAGATCTTCTTCCAATACACATTTCCACACAGGTTGGGGTTGAACGATTGTAGAATGGCTAATGAAAACACTGTCATTCACGAAATATTGCCAGGATTCACCTCGAGAGTCCGTGGCATTGCTCATATTAACTTGTGATAAAGTATCCTATTTAAAATTACCCCACTTGGAAAGAAACGTCATATAGCTATGCGAGAAACTAGTTACAAAGCTCTTTTAAGAATCTTTTCATCTTTAATAAACTTCATTGGCAAGGTATGAAGAAAATGTAGTTAGTAAAGATTTCGTAAAAGAGTTACCTGTTTACGGTAAAAATCAATACAAAAGTTAAAATACAACGTTTCTATACCTTTTTCATCACGAGAACAAGCAAAACGTTAAAATTAATACTACGGGTCGCCATTTTTTACCCTATATCTATATTATTAACTTTTGGGACATACAGTATTGTCCGATTATAACATAATAAATGTAAAAGCATGTTTTGAATTCCTGAGGAGACACAGTTATCAAATTAGAAGTGAATTACTTAAACTGAATTATATATTTGTTTGTTTTTTTTTTTTGCAAAATGTAAAATAATGCTTTGAACTTAGAAAGGAAGAGAGTAAACTTCGGTACCGAGCGGGGCGGTGTAACGGTTAGCGTTCTCGCCTCGCATTCGGGAGGACGGCGGTTCGAATCCCCGTCCGGGTATCCAGATTTGGGTTTTCCATGGTTTCCCCAAATCACTCCAGGCAAATGCCGGGATGCTTCCTTCAAAAGGCCATGGCCGAATTCCTTCCCATTCCTTGCCCCCATCCTTGCCCCCCATCATTTCCCGTCTCTAAAGACCTCGATGTTAAAAAAGACGTAAAGCAGTTACAAAACTTCGGAATATGAAAAATTTATAATTTTGTCATTTTACCCACTTGTTATTTATTTTTGTTATAGTATCTTTTATTCAGTTAGAATTTTAAAGTTTTGATATTCTGCCTGCGGATCACATGTGCCATTTTCGCAGACCACAGATGTTCGGCGAACCACACGTTGAGAATCGCTGCTACAGTAAACACTTAAGATACAACAAATCAGCGAAATTTTAAATAAAAAACTATTTTATTTTCATTATTTATACTGGTTCCACAATTTTATTTATTTTTAAATAAAATGTTAGTAACAATGAATCTTTGACTTCTTCTGACTGTACGTGATAGTTGGATGTTACAAGAAACAGGCAGCTTTTCTTTGATCACGTTGTAAGGAAGCCATCACATTTTTCTTCTCGCCTCAAAGTTCTTTCATCGACAGTTTTCCCTCTTCCCAAGCCTCGGCCATACGCTTTGTTGTCGAGAGAACTCCTTTATCGACAGCTCTGGGATGACCGATTGTCAGTGAGTTCAACCTTGCCGTTCCTGGTAGCTGCCCTATTCAAGGAATTGTCAGAATCAACCGAGTAAAAAATACAGTTGTACGTGACTTTATCTGTTCGATAAGACAGAGTTTACAGAAGAAAAGCTTATTCTCTTGATGGTTACATTTTAATCTAATGTCTAAACATTTCAAAGAATTTTCATACAAATCTGTTATGCGGTCAATGGTGTTTTTCCCACAACTAATGTTCATAAGGGGACATCCATAAATTACGTGAGGTGAAATGGGGGAGGGGGGGTTCGGCAAAATCTCACCAGATCTCACCAGGGGGGAGGGGGGGGGGTCTACGGAAATCTCACGTGAGATTTTGCGAAAAATTGGGGACAGTAGAGCCAAAAAAAAGGTCTACAATTTGCGCCAAAGTCGATTTTTGGGGGGTATTTTGTCAAAAAAAAAAGGTCTACAAAAGTTTCCAGGACGATTTGTAGGGGGGGTTCTCACGGACCAGATCTTACCAGAGGGGGGGGGGGGGGTCTGGCCAGATCTCACGAAATCTCACCAGGGGGGAGGGGGGGGTCCAGAAATCCGGAAAAACACCTCACGTAATTTGTGGATGCCCCCTAAGTAATAACTGATAAGCGATGGTATAGACGATTTTATGTTAATTTTGGAATTATAATCATATGTATGAAGCCGAACAGATCGAAGGGAACGTCTCTTAACAACGCCCTATTTCTCCTAGTTAAAACATTTATAAATAATTATTCGGGACATTACCTATATAAAAATCATTGTTCTCAATATATTCGGTATTAAATTATTTGAAATATACTGAACATAACACATCTAAACATCAAATATTTACTATTTGTAATACCAATTTTGGAATTCTATGTGTCTTTGGTACTAAGCGTTGTTAAGTGCTTCAATTGTTAATAAGTAAATCACTAGTGGATTACTGTCGTAGTGCCCTTGTACCTTATTCAGGTAAGTCTTGATGTAACTTACGTTAATGCTACAAACATAAACCTATATTAAATCAACAGAAAACTTCCTCTGTTTTCTCTGCACTCTTTTAATATACATTTCATCATACACAGTTTACAGTTTCCTCAGTAATAAGCAAACTATAAACCCATCATTTATTTCCATCTTAATTCTGTAACCTTTTCCCGTTTTGTTCACCAATTCACTCTTAACAATAAGGCAAAAATAAACAAACGTCATCTTCTACTCTTCTTGCTGAACACAGACATTATTATTTTTTTCTTACTAAATAGTCTAAAAGAAAACTAGAAGTGTTAGTCAAATAATTGGAGCTCTTCTTATTTGATAATAATAATAACTAGTATCGTTATTGAATAAAATTATTAAACATATATGCAGAATCACATCCACTCTGATACATTCCTTACCCACTGTTTGCATATGTTAGAGGTCCTGTATGTCCTTCTCCAGCAGGAATATAAGGACAATAGTAATAAATAATCAAATATTTAAAAAAATTATGGTTAGGTACCACTTACGTTAGTATTATTTGTGTCCCTTATTCAATAGTGATCATAATAATTATTCTACTCCACGCACTTACTCTTTCACTCTTATACGTCTTACTCCATAATGAATTAAGATGAATCTAAACCACCGTATTCTTCTTTCTTCCTTTTTTTTTCCTTTACTTTTTTATTATTATTTTTCTCCACAGTAATCTATCTGTAGGAATGAAAACCACTAATTGTCACTCGACATGGTACTTACTCCCATTAAATACGACACGAATGTGTGTGAAATAACTTCTTTTTCATCAAATGTGACTACTGATTCGCACGCAGTATGCAGAACTATGCTAGTGAAACACGTGTTTGAGATCTGAGACCGCAATTTCAAAAAAATTAATCTTATGAGGTTTATACAAAGCTGCCGTAAATACCCGAAATAAATCCAGAAAAAGATTTGCACAGTTGTGTGATATAGTTCTACTTATGAAGTACAGAATCACTGGTCCGTTCATTACTAAATAACAGAGCAGAGTTATTACTCAACATCGTCCCATGGCTTATTACCGGCTAAGAGCTTAAATGCTTAACGAAACAGTTTGAATGTAATTACCTCTAGCATTAAATCAGTGTATTTATTTATTTCATCTGAAACAAAAGAAGAGGTAAGATTATCTTTGATTACCGAATTGAGGAGTTTAATTCCTCTAATTGCAGCGCTAATTATCAGCGACTTCCATAAAAAGCTACACCAATTAATTCTTTTGGTACACACTTTATTGATGCTTTCGACGTATTCACATTGTATTCGGTGCTACGATATATAGCAGAGGAAGCTTAATTCGTAACACAACAGAAATCTGTTTTTTTTTTTTTTTTTTTTTTTTTTTTTTTTTTTTTTTTGTACAGGTTGTACACCCACTAAAAAAATTTCTAATGAATCAATTGCAATTAGTTCTTCGCTAACCAACGCACTACGAATTTAAGTTAGATTGCCTGCAGATTACTTAATGCTGCATTACACGGTTCTATCCAGAGGAAGTGTTTAACTAGCTGACCTTGCAATGCTCGCTATAAATCAAATTAGATATTTACATACATGTCATTATTTTTATATTTTGGATTACATAAACTGTAACTATTGTTTCATTCAATTTTAACTTCATTGCAATTCTCTTGGATATACAGTGTTTTCAGTGATTCCGTCTAGCATATATACAAACTATTCGTGAAAAAGGGGTGGTATATTTGTCTATAATCCGAGCTTGGTCTAGAATTATTTTGAACACAGGAGGCAGCTGAGCAGAAAATTGAGGACAGTATGTGCAAAAGAAGAGAGAATCATGATTTAAATTAGAAATTTATTTCGACCAACTGCAAGAGAAAAGCTTTCTTCAGTAGTTAAGGATGCCAGGGATTGGATTAAGTTATCGAGGACATTATACGAGGTGTGTGAGGAAAGTAATGAGACTGATTTTTACTTATTAAAGTTTTTATTTTTGTTTCAGGATCCAACTCAGATATCCTGGATTCATCACCTATGATCACACGATTAAAGAATTCTTGGCCATTGTCAATCCTCTCAAGAGGATCAACGCACCAGTTTCTTCGATTGTTCATCTGTTCAGTTTGCTTTTTGCACCATTTCACCGCAAACCTTTTGCATGTCCAAATCGTCTGTCAAAATTTGATGTACGGTGAAACGGTTTAAGTTTAACTGTTCATTCACCATCCTATTGTCAAACAACGGTCTGATCTCACAAGAGCCCTCACACGATCAACGTTTTCGTCAGTGTTTGAAGTTGAAGGTCTCCTTGAGCGAGGTTGATCTTCAACGTGTTCTCGGCCTTCCAAAAATGATTTATGCCAGTTGAAACCTTGTGCTCTTGATAAGCAATGTTCCCCGTAGGCCTGTTTCAACGTTTTGCATATCACACTTGCGGATTCATCCAGTTTAACACAAAACTTGATTCCGGTGCTCCTCATTCGTAACACACAACTAAAACCCAGCTTCACTGACGGCGCTGTAAAAAAATATTGTGTTGGCTGAACGGAGTTGAAACTTGTACTGAGCATGTGGAAGGGATGAACAAACCGTTCTAGCACAGGCCTGTAGATACAGCGTTGCCAGATCTCTCGCAGTGTTACCAATCTCATTGCTTTTCTCACGCACCTCGTAAAGTGAACAATGAAATAATTTGAAGGAAAAATATTTACAATGCATTTTACTACGCGTTTTTTTACAAATACCAACTGAACTGGGAATGCTTGAATATTGCTAGATTTGATATATAGATCAAATGAACGAAATTGATTGTTTAATACCAATTTTAGTTAAAATTAGATAATTTACATATATGTCAATAGTTTTATAATTTTAATTTAAAAAAAATGTAATTATTGTTTTATTCAGTTTCAAGCTCATTGTAATGCTCCTGGATATACAATGATTTTGGGTCTCCATCTAGCATATATATAAACAAATCTCTTGGTTTGGTCACGAGATCATGAAACGTTTCACTGGCCATCAGGTCGAATATCCAATAATTTTATCGCAAAATGTTATACAGAAAGATTGTTTAGTATGTTAACATGTGTGTGTTTCGTCAATCAAAATTTTTAACATTTGTATGCAAATATGATGTTTTTAAGTAAGAACACCGAATAACACGTAATGTCTGTCGAAAAGCACCTGCTACTAATATTAGCGCAGCATCAAACGACCTCCGTTTCCACATAAGCCTTACAAAGTTCGATTGAATGCTTCCAACGACTTTTTATGCACCGTAGTGCATTCATCCCACAATATTACCTCGCATTGCTATAGTATTTTACTCATTACTGATGTAAAGAAATGTTGCAAGTTAATGCAACACTGTTTTGTATATTCAGTGGCAATTTAAGTGATGAATGTGCTGTTCGATATCTATCCAAATGAGTTGCCAGTACTACTGAAATAAGAAATGTTTCATGAGCCACCTGGCGTACGCAATGCACCTTTTTTTCCTTCTTCTGGCTTGAGAAAGAGGAAATGACTAAGGGCAAGAAACGGGTAAAAATTCGGCAATGGCATTTTGAAGGAACCATCCCGGCATTCTCCTAAAGGGATTTGGGGGAACCATTGTAAAACGAAAGGATTCGAACCCATATCCTCCCGAATGTGAAGCCAAGTTATTTTTTCTTGTGGGAGAGTGTTGATTTGTTTCTACTGGTATTTCAATAGCTTTACATCTTCTCCCTACAAAGCTAAAAAAAAAACGCTCGTAAATTGGTCCTGTAGTTTATCAGTCTACAGCGGACAAATAAAAGAACATTGTCTTTTATTTTCTAAAGAAAGATAGACAGATATAATAGGTTTTATTTATGTCGTAGTGTTTTCTTTCTACAATTTATAGAGGACTTCAATAGCTTTAAACCTCCAAACAAACCGGAGCATTTTGCAAAAACCACACGTAAATCGATTCAGTAGTTTTTTAGTCCACAGTGGGTACACATACGAATATTTTCTTTAATATTGCATAAAACTCTGTTGAAAACTATCATAGAAATTTGAGAAAAAAATTGTAAATGAGTAAAATAACAGCGAAAAAATAAGTTTTTTTTTTTTTTTTTTTTTTTTTTTTTTTAAGAATGGAAATTTCTAGCACAAATTTAACTTTATCAATGTTGAGCCAAATAAAATTCGGTGATACAAACCTTCGTAGCGGATTGTTCAGTGTTTTTCTGCTAGTTCAGTGTAATGTGAAACAGATAACACCTCTCATGTTCATTCATAAAATTGCTTTAGTTTTTCAGACATTCATTTTTAACAGATAAATGATTGGGGCATCATTAATCAGACATAATAAAACACATAAAATCATTTATTCCCAATTAATATCATTATGAAAATTTTTCATATTACAACAGTTGTCACACTAACATCAAAAACACGAATAAACTTTAATTTATCTTTGGTAATAACATTCACATTAAACACACTTTACAAAGCATAAGACATTGCAGTTAACACATTTACTGGAGGTTGGTCTCAATAGGTCTGAGATGACTCATACACTACAATAAATTAAATTTATAGGAACGTCGGAAAGGAAACAGTTTGATGGTAATTTACACTTTGTCCCGAGTCCAAGTTATCTGAATTTCTTATGAAAGTTATTATTACATCATTCTAAACAGCTGTTCAGTATAAAACTGTAACAATATTCATTACATGAAGCTTTTACGATTCTCTCTCACTTGTACGAGACAACACTTACAAAAAACGGATAGATATTTATATTCGTAAATAATTCGGTTCCTAGCAGTTCACTGTTCTTTAAGCAGAATTGCTTGGATCTATTTTCAAACATTACCTGTTACGTTGTCAATCAAATGAGACGAATCTCTTGTTTTTTTTCCGTGAACACAATAACAGGTACAGGAGTAATCTTCTGAATCCTGTTGATAATCTGTAAAAATCTGTTTCCTTACATTTATAACAACAAATAGAACTTACAATCTGAATGTTTGAGTGTGAAATAGTTTCGTAAAGAAACAATGGTATAAACATATTTTGTTTCCAAGTTGTTGAAAATTAATTTCACTGCATTTAACGTCACCTGTATTTTAGTTTAAGGCAGATAAATCACACCATTCAAAGTCCAATAACATCAGTTGAAAGATGCGAAGATGCATGTTGGTGAAACAGTCGAGAAGTCTAAAACGAACTGCAACACCATTGGTGCAATTACTACTTGCACTTCACTCATCCAGTGATAATGCCTGCATAACGTGTTAAAATGCTACTGTCCGGTATTATGATGTTGAGTAGTCAAACACAGAAAATGTGAGGTAACACTGAACTGAATCACTGAGTTCTTTTTAGACTGTTTGATTCATACCGTTGTGGCAATAAGTAAACGAGAAGTGGTATCCACGCTACATTAAAAGTAGCAAATCACTTTTTGCTCATTTATTCTTAAATTATAAGTCGTATGAAATGTCCATTCTCACACATAATTGCAAGATGAAATGCTTAAATCCATTCCTTATTAACTGCTTTCACTAAAAAAGACTTCAGCAGCAACTGAAGTGCAAAACATTGACTTAACACCACTTTAATAGTTCTTTTCTGTTTAGTTAAATAAGGAGATTCGTGAGTATATCAAAACCACTGACTTGTTGTGGATTGGATAATATCAGTCTTACAAAATTAAATTATATACATCAAATAGTGAGACAAAAGAGTTGTCGTCTTATGATAGTTTTGTTGACCAAAATCTCAAAACCCTTAAACATGAAAAAGTTGTACAACCATTTCATTTGTTCACAACACCGGCTCAGGAGCACAATCATAACACCTGTTTCAATGAGATCGCGACATATTCAGTCACAGTTATACTTTCACCGCACTTTGTTCGAGCTCCAGTATAGTCGGAATTGACTCTGGTGCGTTCAGTCACAAGATCACAATAACATCGTCGATATCTTGTGCTATCGTGGTGTTGCTGGTTATAATACCCAAGTCACAGTATGCTTGTTCATTCTGTCAACAATAAATGTTGGAAGTCCCTGTAATCGACAATACCATCACTGACAATTGTTCATTAAAAAAACACCTAGCAGCATACAGCAGCTTCTGATGGAAGTATTCGTAATTAAATAGGTATATGTTAAAAAGACCAAAAAGGTGTATCAAAGTGCAATTACAGTCTTTTTCTTCAGCAAGGACGATGAAAGATAACTAACAGTATGCTAAGTGTAAACGAGGAAATTGGTTGAAATAATATTAAATTCCAAGTTCTGATATTTATTTAAAAGTTGAGCGAGTGTTTCTTGAATTAGATGACGTACAATTTTGCCGATTGAAATTCTGGTTACAAAAAAATAATTGAAGAGTAGAATCATTGATTGTAAGGAGAGAATTTTTTCTATGAAGTTGATGTTTTTTCTTAAAGAAAATCTGAGATAGTACTTAACAACGAAGATGAACGATTCCAATTTTTTTATATGTTAGGTAGCCCATGAAGTTATTTCAGTGGTTGGGCATTAAACAGAGATAACTTTTATGTTACGATGGCTCAAGAAAATTTCACACTCTGAATTTAAGACCGAAGCACTAGTTTCGTTGATAACAAACATCTGTTTAATATGAGATTTCAATTATTGAGGATCTAATTCTAATCAAAGAATTTTGCTTTACGAAATTCTTTTGCTGCTGGATTAGATCCAATGCTCTATGGTTACCAAAACCGTATTCCATTCAGGACCACATTT
Source organism: Vandiemenella viatica (assembly GCA_031002005.1). NCBI lineage: Eukaryota > Metazoa > Arthropoda > Insecta > Orthoptera > Morabidae > Vandiemenella > Vandiemenella viatica. The sequence goes on along the minus strand of JARYHS010012519.1, from coordinate 59,847,659 downwards.
AACAATCTGACAAAATAGTTTGTCTGATTTACTGACGCACGTATGAAACAATATTTTCAGTGATGGAGCAAATGGTGAATGAATTATCTGTGCGGTGCAGGTTAGCTTTATATCTATTAGATACGCAGATCCAACGATAGCAAATTTACGTCATCAGGTTTCGTTAAATGTCATGATGCATACGTGTATGTCAGATACATGAATAATGGTGATGATTGTAAGCATTCAAATGTCCACTGTCGTAACAGCAGCATGGTGATATAAAATATTTTTGATTCTGACTTTATTACTGGAAAGCTCTGAGATTAATTTCAAAGAATGAACTATATTGAGAGGGAGAAATTTGTCGCCAGTTAAGTACGGGGTGTCATAAACTGGTTGAATTTGTATTGAATATTCATAACCCATTAAATTCATAAATACCCCTGTTCTACGTGTTGGTAATACTCCAAAAACAGGTGGTGCAAAGCTAGGGGCCTATACCGAATATTGCAGGCTTTCTCGGAGGCCATTGATGGAGTCGTGTTATAGTCTGTGATCCGGCTACGTTATATATACGCTCGTCTTTCATTTTATCGAAATGCGATTTTAATTGAAGATTAGTTATACAGACATATATTGGGATCTGGTGGCCTAGCAAAACTCTTCATAACAGCTGTTTAGTAACTTTCTTCTTAATAACTACGTTAATTCGTTTGAAAATTAAAGGAGGTTTTCTTTTTTGTATCAAATTCAACCCAAACGTTTTCGCTTCACGACGCAACATGGTTTCCTACGTGAAAGCTGCCAGCATTTAAATGATCTAAGGTGCGATCGTTCTGAGAGTAATTAAGCCTTCATCGACAATCTGCATTTTTCGTCAATATCGTATTTCTATAACTTGACAGATGAATGTACGATCCACGCGTCCAGATCTCTGACTATAAGATCAGCTGAAAAATCACCATCTGTCTATTGTGAGTATTCAGGTCAGGGATACCTATGAACATCGACGCTTGATTGCGTCATAATAGTAAGCGATAAAACTTAAAACATTCGTGGCACACTGACAACAACGCCGATACGAAATAAAGAAATTTAATCCCGTTACTGTTTCGCAATGCATATTGTATTATTGTGAAAATATCTGGTGTAGATGAAATGACAACTTTCGGGACTACCCCGTAATTCTTGGTGACACGTTCAAAATGTTGTACAATGATTAAACGTGGCCACAAAATAATTGAATCTGTGTATAATGCACGTGGCAGCGTGTGTTACGACACCACCACACAGGATCAAGGGTCAATTCCTGGTCCCGCGCACCGTCTGTCCTAATTGCTGTTTTTAGGCAGTTTCACACACTTCAAGGTCATGGTGGGGCGTTCCTAATCTCCGCCTCATAATTTACACACATCACAATCAGAAAAACACTTACCACACGCAGAACATAGTTATACGCTTCGCAGGTATATGGCAAAACCATATCACTCCAATATAAGTGGAAAGTAACGGGATACTACCACATTATTATCTCCCTAGTAGTGCATGGTAAGACTCTCCATGTGGAAGAGAGCATTGATAGCAACCATGAGAAAACCTGCCGGAGCAGAACACTGATGATGATGCTGATGTATATAATGCGAATGTTGATCCTTGTTGCTCGAAACGACTGAATTGTTTGGTTAACGATGCTGTACATTCAAAATCATCTTGAATTCGTCAACAGGAAGAATTGACAAGATGCACCACACTCATCTGCACAGCTCATCTTACAAGCGCCAATAGATCAGCTACTGTTCCTTCACACATCAGATGAAGAGTGTTTTCAGGCAGACAGTAACGTCAGTACATGTCTTTCACTACAGGAATTTCTTTTCACAATATGAGATGTCAGCAGTCATTTTTGTGGTGCTTTCGTGTAAAATAAGATTAACGGCCGATGATAAGGAACGTAAAAGTTGCTTCTTCGGTTATGGAGTTTGTTGCAAGATGTCTTCAACATCTGCTACTTCAAAACACTTAACACTTAAATAAATTGGCACCCAGAATTTTCTTTTTTATGGGAACGCCTCACAGCAATTCTAACGTCCACTGTAACGTCCAAGTGATAATACCAATAAAGCCAGATTAGAATCGTCTGACCCTAGGTCTCCCCCATGGCTGGGGAAGAGTGTCTGAAACTTTACCAACTGGCTATCACAAGGGATTGCTGGTATGGAGCCTTTGAAAAGTCTGAGATCAGTACTGGGAAGCTCCACGGTTAACCTAGCAAGATGCGGTTATGCTAAGGTCAATAATATTGCGTGTGACTGTGGAGAGGATCAGACTGTTCACCACATACTCCAGTGTCGACTGTATCCAATCTCCTGCAAATATATTGACCTGTAAAATTCGTTTGAAGTGGCCAGGTTTTGGTCAAGACAATTTTATGATTTTTAATGTGTAAATATGTATATTTCTGACACGACGCAAAAATTAAAGCACTTTGAGTAGTTGGGCACCAGTTCATTACCACAGTGAGCACAGCATTCTCCCAGAGGCTGTGTGATTGTGGTAGTTGCATCGGTATTGATTCTGCTCTGGGTAACACAAGTGACTTTATCCGGTGATGCAGCTGGGATGATCACACTCCGCTACGTCTTGTGAAGCGCAGGTTGTTTAGACGGCGGAAGTGGCGGCGCTGTTGGAGGACCTGCGGTTGAGCCTGATGGTGACGGTGGGGACTCTCGTCCTGTAGAGCACGGAGGCGGAGTTGGCGCGGCGGGACGATTGCTGTGTCAGCGTCTCGGTGACGGTGGAGGAGGTGTCGGCACCGCCGTAGCGCAGGCAGCGACTAGCGTCTCTGGCAGCGTCCGTCGGTATGCACGCTGCCAGCCAGCTGAACGGCGGCACTTTCCTGCAGACACACAGCACCAATATCTCAGCAGATAACAGTAAATACGTTATAATAATTATGAACTATTAGCTCATAAAACCTTCGACAGTTACAGGTTGAACGTAAAGTTCTGGTAATTCATTTGTTCGTAGTTCATTAGTTAATCAGAATCATATCATATACTGAGCCGTGCTCGGCTCGCATTGTTTATTTTCCTCGCCCGCGATCGTCCTCTGATGCTGAGCCCGCGTGCTAGTTTTGCCCGTGAGAGAGCGCTGTGGTGCCCTCTAACAGCTGAATGAGTTGATATAATCGGGGACACGAGTCCGGCAAAGGGAGTCGGTCGGCAGCGGCGGCTTGGTTCGTTGGGCCTAATACGTTCCTCAAAGGAGTGCGACGTTAGACAACCGCTGGTATAGCGAGCTCTTGTTATTTGCCCAGGCAGCCCGGAAGTACTACTTGAGGTGGATGTGTGATTCCACCGAGACTGTTCCTCGCTCGCTTTAATCGAAGGAATACCTCTGCTGCGCCCCATGTTCGTGAGCGGTTTTCCGCCGATGCGGGAGTACGCTGGTGGTCGGGACTGGTGGTGACTTCGAGGTGATAAATTGCCATTTTCTAGCCCTGTTGGGTATTTGAGACAGAATACCTGATAACTCCAACTACAAAGTGCGTCGCTTACTGCATTCTTGTTAATTGTGTTACGGGACTGGACAAAATTCCCCGATATTTGGTGCAGATCGTTCCCGCCACCTTATCAGTGTGTGTGGGTGGTAACGACTTATGCGCCGGTGTGCACACACTATAGTGTGTCAGAACCTTGGTAAGGTTAAATTTAAGGACGCTGAGGTAAACTGATTCCTCTTCGTTTGAAATAATTGGTGTATTTGCCTCCTCTGTACAAATTATATTTGATACTAGTTATAGATTTGTTACATGATGGTAAATTGGTGAGAGCCTGCCCTGTTATATTACGTTTCCAAGCGTGTAAGGATTTTCTGTTTGGATGTTTAATACAAGTGGAGATATTGTGATTAGGGATATTCTCATGGCTTAACCTGGTTGTTATTGCATTGACTTATGTATTATATTGTATTATATTATTTGTGATTACAGGATTCTTTAAGGTCATAATCTGCAAGATAGAAGTTTTCTTAGGTATTGTATTATATTATTTGTGATATTCTCTATAAGTTCAATCGTTGACCATGATTCTTGCAATAAAATGTTTGAACAAGGCTTGCTCTTTATAACCATGCTCCCACATGCTTCCCACTGAGTCCTTAGTGGCTACCACACATATCATATACTAATTACCTGTACGAAAATTTAGTGAATACGGTAAATAGCAATGTTGGTAGTTCGTATTTGGACGATTGAAGAACTGCCTCATTTGTATCAATTGTTTACTGTAACAGGTACGTGACAAAAGTTGAAGCAGTTAATTAATATATATGTGATACGTGCTGCTGTAATCTGGCGGCTTGGCTGTGAACTCTCATCCACACGACATTACTTTTGTCCTTCATGGGTCAAATTCAGAAATATTTCATTCTCAGTTTATAAGATTGCCTGAGTGGAGACCCGAAACTTTTAAATGATACATCTTTTATCGATTTCGGTTACGTATCAAGGAAAACAAACTATTTGAGTTAGATATCAAGAAAGATAAATGGCTCGTGGCAGAAAAATACATTATGCAAATCATGATACTTTTGCTATTTAAGGATCGCATTCCAAAAAATCCCTTTCTTAAAATATGATGCGACCGACGCGGAGACCTAAATCCCTAAAATAATACCTCATTTCTCGATTTCTGTCACATCTCGAGGGTGATAAATACTTCGTGACAAAAAAAAGTTATAGAAATATTGATGCTTTTGTTCTTTTAGGGTCGAAATGAGAAAAAAAATTTAAAAAAAGATGGATTCCCTAATCTTTAAAATAATACCTCATTTATCTTCATCGGTTATGTAACAATGGAGGTAAATGGCTCATGACACAAAAACGCGTTGTAGAAATATTAGTACTTTCGCCCTTTAAGGGTTCAAGTCAGAAAAATTCCTTTCTTAATTTATGACGTCACCAAAGCAGAGACCTTAATCTTTAAAATGATACTTTATTTATCAATTTCGGTCAGGTATCCAGGGAGATAAATGGCTCGTGACACAAAAAAAAACGCTTTTAGAAATATTGATATTTTTAACCTTCAAAGGTCGAATTTGGGAAAATTACTTTCTTAAAATATGATGTGTCCAAAGCGGATACCTTAATCTTTAAAATCATACCTCATTTATCGATTTCGGTTATGTATGAAGGGAGATAATGGCATGTGACAAAAAAAAACACACTTTATAGAAATAATATATATGATAATGAGAAAAATATTAGGTCCCAAGATCCAAGATGGTATCTGGATGCGGAAAAGCCCAAAAGAACTGTGTTCACTTACAAATCGATTTATCTCACTTTCACGGAAAAGATCCATTACATTCTGCGGACTAATAACATGACTGAATGACTTGTGACTGATCAAGAAAATTGTACACGTCATCAACGAACAGACCAAAAACACACACACACACACGGTGGCTTGTAGAAACTCAGAAGAAGTTTGCTGAAATCAACCTAGACCCACTGACATCAATACGGACTACGTATAAGTAATTAATCACTTCTCATAAATTTACACCTAAGACACCCACAGCAAAAAATTGGAAACTCAGAAATGCATGGACTCATAGAGACGTCAAGCCCAGAAAGAAAGGATGAGGTTTGGGGAAGATAAGAAGAATAAGGAGGACAATGCAAATTAATGGTTTTACGCGCTCCTTAGTCGACTGAATGATAAAATAAAAAATATTGGGAGATATTACCAGATTACAGAAGGCAGATGGAGTTGAGAGGGATAGAGAATGTCTCAAAGGATAAAAACAGAAATGTAAACATCATGTAAACATTAAAAGCCGACGCATTGGAAGAGATGTTAACAAAGTAGCTGGGGCATAGAAGGGAAGGAAGCCGAAGTTAGCACAGTTGAATAATTTGACGGGAAGGAAACAATTTGGAAAGCCAAGGACAAAAAGGATGGATCAAATGAAGAAAGACGTCGTGATGATGGGAGTTGTTTGGAGACAAGTGATGGGAGAGGGTCAGACATGGAAGAGGATATGCCGGACGACCCACGAAAGTGAAAACATCTAAGGTTGATGATGATGATGATAATAATATGGGCGTCGGTGTCTCTCTTTCATTTTAAACTAAACAGCAAGTCTTCAAATTTCTCAGAGCGGACCCTATGGCTAAAATACAAGTCAAGTTTGTAAGTCAGCCTGATATGATAAAGGTATGAATAGCTTAGATCCTTTTCTAAATCTATCATTGTACATGTTGGTGGACTAGCGGTAACCAGAGCTATTCAACAATATTGTGGTTATGAGGAAAGACTTGGCAGAATACTTTCATCAACTTTACGTTTCATTGAATTTCGCTTTAAATTAAATACGTCCACGTATTTATAAACATATAGTTTGAATTTAATGCTGAACGTGGGATAAGACTGTAATTTTCAATTCATTAAATCCCTTCCCATTGTTGCCTTTTTCAATCAATGTGAAAATTTAAGTTCGTACTTTAGTCAGGGAAGGTCAATCTGTGATGACCTTTGAGCTCGAAAACGGGAATTCTAGACCCGTGATCATGCCAAAACACGGCCACTGGCTTAAATAATCCTCATAACTGATTTCTTTAATGATGTAATGTTGTGTACGTTGCATGATTCTATTCATAATTAAAATATAGATTTAAAGGAAATGAATACCTTTCTTTGAGGTTGGTTTAAAATTTTAATTTGAAGAGAAAAAAATAATGAACCAAGGAAAAAAAATAAATAGTGAACTTATTTTCTATAATATCCACAACTGTGACAAGAGAATATAACTAAAACATCTTGATCAGTCGAATATAAATAAACAAAAATAATTCATACTTAGTATTTGTATTTTAAGGTAATACGTATCTTTCTTTAAGGTTGGTATACAATTTTAAACATATTAAGCCATTATAGAGAAATAAATAGGTACCTAAATTCTTATCTTGCTATAGTCTTTGGACAGAGTTCAAGCATCTTTGGCCGTTGTTAGCACGACAGCAAAAATTTTGAGCATGACTTCACAACTTTAGAAACAATAACAGATCATAACCAAACTTGTCTTTTATTCATTCTAGCTGGTTGTACAACGTGCATAAATAGAGTAAAAGTTGCGAGATTATTTTCGTCTAGTAACCGTATTACAATATATTAACCAATATTCCTTAAAAATATAGTAAATAGTAACTCAAAAGCACACCTAGTAAGCTAAAACGCACTTTAAATAATTTGTTGAAGTAATTATTTTCTATAATGGTTAGATGGGTCAGATTGTTAATGCTTAAGAACTGAAAATAGGTCTGCGGTACGAATCCCTGTGGTGGCCGGAATTTTTAGTGGCCTTAAATCTGATCTTCCGGTCTTGTAGCTCAGTAATTAAGGTCCTAGTTCTCAATGTTCGGGGTCTCGGGTTCAAATTCAGGTGAGACCTGGAATTCTTAAGAGTTTCTATTGATCCTATTAGCTACGCCAGGATATTCCGTGGTTTTGATTCCACATTAAACTGTAGGTCCAGCCAAGACTGAGGTGGAATGCGAGGCAAATCGAAACTTTGTCAGAAGTTCAGAAGACCATGTGAATTTATTTAAAGTCTGTGGTTCCAATTCATAGCTCAGGCGGCTACGACAAAGGCTGATTACGCAGCCTATGGAAATTTAGAAAATATGATTATATCAACAATCATAATAAGAAATTCTTGCCGCGAGTCCCGAAAAAAAAAGATGGCAATGAAAAAGTAAACTTAAAACTCTTTGTTTTCCTACATTATTTCTTAACTGGGTTTCCCCTACATCTGGAATAACAGCATAATTCATTAATGGAAGTGACGCAAAATAACACGCTTGATGTAGAATTGAAATACGCTGGCAGAGATACCGACAGAGATTTTTCCAATATCCAGTGCATACAGACGCCAGCTTTTTCCGTTCTACCAAATATCGGGCGGCAATAATTCAAGGCAGCAAACGCTTTGGCCAGTATTGCAGACTCACAGAGAAGGGATCTGTTGCCAGGCAACGCTGGAGATATGCGGCAGATAATAAAAGGTGCTGCAGGGCCTGTCCAGGTACCGGGAGGAAACAATCACTTACGTGATCAGCTCGGACTGGAATGTTCGTCCAAATTACATGTGTTTGTCGTTCACTCTACACCCAGCAAACGGAGCCGTTTCAACACGTCATATGTGAAGAAGGGATGATAAGCTTGGTCACATATAAGGACTAAACAAAATTATAGCCAATGGGAAGCATGAGCGTTGCAATGAGGACATCGTAGAACTGTTAAAGTAAAACTCCAACAAACATTCTTTGTAACGTGAGTAATTAGCTAGTTTAATTTTCCCAGTTCATCCTTATTTCATGATGTAATAATTTTTTTATGCAATCCTCCATTTCTTCCGATCTTGCATTAATCTATTCATGTCAACTTATCTGCTTCATTTTTTATAAGCAGTCCTTATCTTCAACTGTTCCCTCCCATAACAAAAATAACCAATTTTGCGTGTATCAAAATGTGACCCACCACCATGTCCCTTCTTTCTGTAAGACTCTTCCACAAACTTTTTTCCTAACCCATAATTTCCAAAACAAGTTCATTTCGTACTGGTGTATGTGAAGTGTATAGAAATTGCCGGGGTGGGGTAGGGTTGTCTCCACCAGCGAAAAACTGTTACTGACTTATTGAAATTTGGATTAACTGTTTCCTTATAATGTTCTTTTCACGTTTTGCACTCTCCTTTCCCGGAAAAGTAGCCACGAATTAAACTAAAAATTCTTAAATATGACATTGTAGCACAGCTTTTAGATGCCGCCGGCGATGCGAAATCAATGATAATCTCTTGAAATGTTGGTTTAATCCTTTGTCGTAATATCTTCTTGCCCTTTTAGCTTCATTCCATTGTGAAACGTCGCATAAATTAACAGATACAAAATATTTATCCGAAATGCATTACAACAACGCTCGCCATCTAAGAGTCGATATAAGGAGTCAGATATAATAGATTGCTTCCTTTGTAAACGAATGTACAGTTTCCGAGATGGCTGCCACAGAACGAATTTCCCGTAAATTTTTTATGGTCCAGGCCGAATTTCAACATAACCACGATCACTATGACAAAACGAACCTGTTTAGGTTGATATGATCCCTGTACCGATATTTTTGTGTCATTTTTGCAGTGCTGCTAACATTTTGCCGTCATTTTTAATTTAATTGGTGGCGACGTTTCTGGAAAAGGAGAGTGCAAAACTTGAAGAGGACATTGTAGGAAGCAGTTAAACCAAATTTCAACAGGTCGGTTTTTTCGCTGGTGGAAAATATGCTACCCCACCCAATTGCAGTGTTTAAATATTTAACTGTTTAGTTTTATTTTCCTTTTTATTGATTCCGGAAGATTCCCGACTCATTAGCAATATCTGCGCTGGCAAGCCTGTCACAGGACCATAGTTTTATAATATCTTTGTCTTTTCTATGTGTGGATCGAAGAGGGTACAAGCAAGATGCACCTAATATCAGTGGAAATGCGTGGGAATTGTGTAAGAATTTATTTGCAAAGAAGCGGTAACACTTTTGAAATTGTATTGAAATGTAGTAAAATATAGTAACTGCATATTAACGAAAGAACAATGTATATCAACAATGTAGTTACGTTAAAAACTCAGGTCTGGCCAGTTAATTATATAGCAGTAAACTGATTAAATAATAAATCAAGAGAAGCACTTTAACTTTTATGTTTTGTGCATGAGTGTAATGATCCATCTCATACTATATCGTGCGTAGACTTACTTTTATTTATTTTTGATGCAGAATTTTTTTATCATTCTTCTGAATTAACAGTTATTACTAAAGGTGGTTTGGTTTATACATTAATGGGCACATAATGGCTCAATAACCTCATAAGTATAATTAATATTGAAATACTGGATCATTTCCCGGTATATAGATTACATTAAACGTTCTCGAATATCCCGCTGAGAAAAAGCGTCAATTTGATACGATTTTACGAAGTCTCTTTCCAACTTCATCTTCAGATGAGGAGTTGGGTTTCTCTAGTGCCAGCAACTCCAGGAACGTGTCGCTTCATTGGAAAATGAAATCGGATAGAGACATCGAAACGTCACATCAAACTGACGCACTCCTCCGTAAGGAAGCCCGAAAACGTTTCATTTCATTGATGTTACCTCACACCACTAATATTATTTCGTATCCTTTGCTGATGATAGATCCCGACTTGGTCATCGGTCCTTTACTAAGCAATATTAACAGTGACGTTACCGAAATTTTTTATGTTTTTATTTCTGTTCTTATTACCAAAATGTAGGGATGGTTTTTCTTTTCGAGGGTTTTCAAACATTCGTTACAATCCAGCTTACTTTCAGATCTCTGGATATTTGTTTTTGTACCCAGAAAAGTAAATTTTTATAAATTTCTAGACGGGAGATGCAGAAGGGTGATGCAGCAGCCGAGTCATAGAGTTTTGATTTTATGCACTCGGCCTCCATCGTGGACGACCTTGCAGTTCCAAGGTAAAATCCTTTTTTCTATTTGGATCAGTTAAAATTATTTAAAATGTAATAATTAATATGTCTCCCAAATCAGTTCCCGTAAACTCAGTTAATTACGGCACCGTCGTGGTGTGCGGCACAGACACAGGGTTAGGTGGTTCGAGTCCAAGTGGTAGAAGAAATTTTTATCATCACATCTTTGCTGGCAGGATAGGAGAGATGATGGTGCATAATTCTCAATCACCAGATTGTTCACCAAAGCCCGGAGTTAAATCATAAACCTCATACGACACTGTTAATGGTGATTTTATCCTTCCGATAGGTATGTTAAGCCCTGCAGTCCTGGTATCTTTTAGAAGAGCAGGCCTGAATAGACCGGCACTGGATTTCACCCTCTTTTTTCTTCATCTTTCATTTCATACAACACAATAGTCACCCACACCTACAAATACGCACTGGGGGGGGGGGGGGGGACAGGAAACCATTCCAGTTCATCTTCCAAAGAGAGTTCTCCGTGGTAACCGCCTGCGTCCGTAATCGGTTATGACATCGTGATAAGAAGAAGAAGGAGTTGAGTTTTTCGTTTTTTAAGACGGCTGGAACAATTAATTGTAATTAAATTTCTGCAGGTTAATTACAACCATTAGGAAAGGAGTTATGAACTGTTGGGATAGACAGTAGTCTTCCATGCAGGCAGCGAGAGAGGGTGGTTGGCACCTTGTTGTCTGGGGGACATATTTTGAAGAGGTCGTGAAAATTGTAACTTGCGAGAGAGTCTAACTCGACCCAAATGTTAATGGAAAGCCTTACAGACTTGTTGAAACTGTCGGCAGAAGACCATTCAGCATAGCTGTAGAAGAAGAGGCCCAGAAGTTCGGAGGAACATTGCAAGGGATTGGGTTTCTTGCAATTCTCCTCAAGGTTCTATATGAGGATGAAGATGTACTACACGCGTTCCAGTTGCATGCCAGCGAAATGTAACTATAACGTATGTGTTTCCTCATGTACCACCCTCTAACAGAATGAAGGTCTCTAATATTATAGTTAAAAAAAAAATCAAATCAACGTAATCTCAATTTAACTGACAGCCTTTATCTTATGTATTTTCTAAACACTGCTCAAATCAAAGAATCTCTAATTAAATGAATTTTTAATATGTAAAACCACGTGTTTTTAATCATTTTTTCCAAAAAATTCTAATCGTATTAACAATTAATCACCGAATTAGTTGCGAAGAACAGAATTTACCAATACAGATGTCACTGAAAACGTCCATTACTGACAAATATACTCCCCTCTGCGCATCTGGCTTTTATTTCTATGAGTGTAAAAATTGCATTTAAATTTAATTAATGATAACGAAACATTTTCAAATGCCTTCCGGGAACGTATAACCGCAAATCCACATAGTTAATTAAAATTAATTTACGGAGGGAAAGAATTCGTTGTTGCACCAAAATCCACAAGAAACTTAGCGGATTCCAAAATATAATGGTAATAATTGCTTTCACATTGTTGCGATGAAACGAATAGAAACTCTCACTAGCAATAGCTTACCACACAAACACTCTTAATTTTATTTTTATTTCTAGAAGTTTGAATGAGATTGACGAATTCGTAGATTCAATTTTGGTGTGGTTCTATTAAGCAGTTTTTATTTGCATTACATGGAACAGTGTTATCAAGTACCTTCAATTGTTCATTTATATTTTCGTATAAAAGGTAATATTTTCTTAGCTTTTCATTCTATTTTTACAAACAAACAAAAATTGACTATTAGCAGGAAGTCTTTATTTGAGGAAGTATTACTGGAGTTTAATTAACAACTTGGACGGTGATCTGAGATAGAATATATTGACATTGAATCTTCCCAAAACACTAGCTGTGCGAAATCATACCCCCAAGCCGCAGATACTTTTTACGAAAAAATAACGTCCTGTCGAAGTTGCTAGCGGCTATAGAAATAACAAGAAACGAGAGAGAATTTTAGTAACAATATTGTACAAATTTTGAGAAACAATAGAACTGAAATCTGGATTGCCGGCAGTCAAATCAGCATCTTTCAAATCCTGCAGCGGACGTTACCACTCACCCTGCTACTCGGTAAAAATTTGCCAACATCCCATAGTCATTTTATTCTACTTTTTCGTGCACGGATCTATTATTTATCAGTCAAATATCGAACAATGTCTACGTTATTGTCGCTGGCAAGCCAATAAATCTTCAAGGTCACAAAGATTTTGACAGTGTCTGGATAATGTCCAGTTATCCACGTTTTGGATTTAACCACACTAACAAAATATGTCCTGAGCATTATTGTATCCCCATATTATCTTTCTGTTTTTTACAAGGCCAACTCCAGTTCTGATGTGTTAGAGGGTTTTTCAAGTATTCCGATCAAGATGTTGTCCATTATTTTTCCTCTGATGGAGTGGATAGTTGTCGCGTGGGTATTTAGTAAAATACTTATTTGCTGTATTTGCTCGAACATTGGGTATTGCCAATCAAATATTTCTCTGAGCCTTTCTGTATACTCTGTGGCGTTACGTCTCAGCAAACCATGCGATCTTATAACCCAATGGAAGAAATTTTGTTGACATTTGCCCCATTATTATTTTTTTATTTCAGAGCTACATCTACTTGATTGGCATGGTGAGATCTACAATATAACTGACTAGAGGGCCCGTGTGAATATTTCGAAAATAAAATACAATAAACAGCAAACTGGAATACAACTAAGCTGAACAAAGCACACAGAGTAGGTTTATATCTCCGTGATATGTGCTGCAGGTATTTAGTGGCTTGACTATGAACTGTCTCATACATGTTGTAACAGCCCTAATACCTGTATTTTGAATAGTATTGGACTGTGTGAAATATTTGTAGTGAGCCAAAGTTTGCTTGAAAGTGATTTGATATGTTTATTTTGTAAATAAGTGTATATAGACTTTGTTTTAGGTAAGAAAATTATTTAAAGACCATTTAATATGTTTAAGAACCGAATGGTGCAAGAGAATTTCTTAAAAGTTTGTAATTCCATGTATTACTGTAATTTACAATGTCTACAGGACGATTTTCTACCGTTTGAAAGGATTTCTGTAAATAATTTTGTATTTAAGTATCTCTAATTACCATTTCTAATCATTTTGTAATGTTATTAATTAATTTTGTATCAATTCCGATTGTTTTTAATATGTTTGATTGTTTGAGTGATTGTTAATGATCGAGAAATATCGGGCGGAAGCCTTTGAAGAATTCTCGTAAATTCGATAGACTCTATATTGCCGCATGAACGCCAGTGTACCGTCTGCCAGCATGGCGCAGCGGGTAGCGTCACGAATTGCGGTACCGAAGGTCGCCGGTTCAATCCCGCCCACTGACAAAAATTATTTAATTCTGTTTATTATTTCCAGAAGATTCTACATGTTTCCTAAGGTCACTTGTAACTTCTACACATTTCATTTGTTAACTACTCTTGTAATCTCTAGTACGTTCTATCTGTGTATAAATAGAGGAGCATTCTGCCCAAGAGGCAGTCAGTGCTGCGTGTATGTTTGAGTTCTCAATAAACCTGTTCTCAGTTTAAGTGCTGTGTTCATTGACAAGTAACCTTCGAATTCACACCTGTCCCGGTTCCAACGCGACATAGTTTGGTGGAGACGCCGGGTAGAACTGTTCGGATGGCGGACGTCTTGCGGCAAAATAATCGTCAAATACTCGTCTTCTCTCTCTGCAGTAGCGTATGACATGTCCAGGGCGCCCACAGTGGAAACATACTGGCGCGTTGTCTTCTGTCCTCCAGACGTCCGTTCGTCTGCGGGACGTCATAGGTGCCGGAGGATTTGGTTGTGGCCGTGTCGGCCGGTTCCTAGGCTGCCGTTTGGCAGCTGCAGCATACGTCATATCAGGGCGAGGCCATTCTTCACGTCGAGTGCGATTGGCTCGGCAGACAGGAGCTATTGTCTGAAATACCTCTTTTTCCGCCGCGTCGGCTCCTTCATGACCCACTGGGCTTACATCCATGGCCATGATCTGATGCTCACTCGGTTCAAGAGTCCCAGCTGCCATGAACTGTTGTAATTCTTCTCTCACAATTTGTCGTATGAGAGACGCAAAGTCGTGCTGGTCTTCCACAACTGCCATAGGGACTACGTTGGGAAGTCTGTCATACTTCTTTCGCCCAACCCTCCTTTGTTGCATCTCCTCAATCCGCTGGCACCACTTGATGAACTCTTCCGTCGTAGCGACGTCTTTTATCAGAAGAGCTTGGTACATGTCTTCTGCAATACCTTTCATTAGGTGCGTGATTTTGTCGGCTTCAGTCATATTCGGGTTGACTACGTTGCATAGGGCCAAAACATCCTGTATGTAAGATTGCGTCGGCTCCCCATGTCGTTGGGCCCGGTTCTTCAGTTGTTCTTCCGCCGAGCGGATTTGTCGCTGGTGGTCCCCAAACGTTTTCTTAAGTTCCGTCTGGAACATTTCCCAGTTATTCAGTTTTTCTTCGTTGTTCTCGAACCACTGCTGGGCGGTTCCGTCCAGATAGAAATAAACATTTGCCAAGCACATGGTATGATCCCACCTGTTGTACTTGGCGACTCGGTCGAACCCTTTTAGCCATTTGTTAGGATCCTGTCCAGCGTCTCCAGAGAACACCGATGGGTGTCGAATGTGCAGCTGGCTTGCCGCCATGGGTTTCCTAATGACGCGGACTTTCGGAAGGACGTACTGAGTATATCCTTTGTAGTCCGGTTCCAGTCCGTGTAGGCGGCGACTTTTACGTTGCCTAATCGGAGCCACGACGATGCAGCTGTTGCACAGGGTACCCGGCGTCTCCACCAATCTCATCAACGTTATAATCGACGGCCAACCTGTCGGGGCGCTGGTTGATTCAGGAGCTTCTTTCTCCGTATTGTCGGACAATTATCGTCGCACACTAAAGAAGACAATGTTCCGTGATACGGGGGCAACTGTGCTAAAGGTCGCAAATGGAAAGTACGTCCAGCCAGCTGGAGCTTGTGTCGCGAGAATAACCATCAACAACAGGACCCAGCCAGTTGAATTTGTCATTTTAACAGAATGTAGTCATAATGTCATCCTTGGATGGGACTTCCTTAAGGCATCCCAAGCTGTCATTGACTGTGGAACGTCTGAGCTGCAAATTGAAGAAGTCGTTGCGACGGGTACACGTAACACAGAATCTTCTGGGAAGTTATTCGCCGTTGACAACGTGACAATCCCGCCGTTCGCAATGAGAAGAGTCCCAGTCAAAAACACGGACGACCGCAACCTTGAAGTGCTTGTCGATAGTAGAAAGTTTATTAGGCTCACGAAAGAAATCTACATACCAGCGGCTATCATAAGCATTATCGGTGGTCGAGGAGACATTTGGATCACCAACTGTCACGAGCAGTCACAAATTATCCCCAAGGGAATGTGCATAGGGACAGCTGAACCAGTCCAGGAGGGCGAGCTCAACGTCATTAACGAAGATCCATGCTCTGTTACTAGTACCGACAACACGCTGGAGGAAACAACTATGGAACTGCCAATAGGGTCCGGCCTGACCAAGGAACAACACCACCGGGTGTTAGCTATACTACGCCAATTCTCTGGTGTATTCACACCCCAGCAAAAAAAAGGTCAGACGAAACGGCCCACGATAAAGCATCGTATCAATACTGGGGATCATCCGCCCATTAGCCAGCGCTCGTACCGATTGTCACCAGTCGAAAGGCGAATAATTCGAGAGGAAGTGGAGAAGATGTTGCATAATGACATTATTCAACCTTCGGAGAGTCCTTGGTCATCTCCGGTGGTCCTCGTAAAGAAGAAGGATGGTACGTGGCGATTCTGTGTCGACTATCGGCGGCTGAACAAAATCACAAAGAAAGATGTCTACCCACTGCCGCGCATCGACGACGCCTTAGACTGCTTGAAAGGAGCTACATACTTCTCAACCATGGACATGCAGACAGGCTACTGGCAAATCGAGGTTGACGAAGCTGACAGAGAAAAGACGGCTTTTATTACACCTGATGGCCTCTATGAATTCAAAGTAATGCCATTCGGATTATGCAACGCTCCGGCCACATTCGAACGCATGATGGACAACTTACTTCGACACCTTAAGTGGACGACGTGTCTTTGTTATTTAGATGACATTGTTGTTTTCTCGAAAACATTTGAAGAACATCTGAGTCGCCTGTCAACGGTGCTGAAGTGTGTTCAGACTGCAGGACTCCGCCTCAATCCGAAGAAGTGCCTCTTCGTCGCCAGAGAGATAAAAATCCTGGGGCACCTGGTCAACGGAGATGGCGTCCGCGCTGATCCAGATAAAGTAAGGGCAGTCATGGAATTTCCAACTCCTCAGCACATTCGTGATGTGAGAAGCTTTCTTGGGCTGTGCTCATACTTCCGGCGTTTCATAAAAGGATTCTGTAACATGGCACGTCCACTGCAAGAACTTTTGCGGGGAGACGCCAAGTTTTACTGGGATGAAACTAAAGAAAGATCTTTCCAGGCACTTAAGGAGGCTCTAACTTCCGCACCAGTTCTAGCCTTATACGACGAGAATGCAGAAACTGAACTTCACACTGACGCCAGCGGTTATGGGATCGGTGCAGTGCTTGTGCAAATTCAGGAAGGTGCTGAGAAGGTGATAGCCTATGCATCAAGAGTATTCTCTAAGCCCGAGATAAACTACTCTACAACCGAGAAAGAATGCCTCGCAGTTGTCTGGGCTATCAACAAGTTTCGTCCGTATTTATTCGGCAAACCTTTCACCGTCGTAACAGACCACCATTCTTTATGTTGGCTAACCAGCTTGAAGGATCCATCAAGTCGACTAGCAAGATGGGCACTTAGACTTCAAGAGTACGACGTCACGGTGGTATTCAAAAACGGACGCAAACACAAGGATGCCGACAGCCTTTCAAGGAATCCTTTAATAGAACACAACAGCATGAATGGAATTTCAGCCCTCGCTGAATTAGGTGACGTTGCAGCTGAACAGAGGGAAGATTCAGAGTTATTAAGAACCATAGACGCCTTGGAGAAAGGAGAACCGGCCAAAGGAGGGTTTCAATTGATAGATGGGACATTGTATAAGAACAACTACGATCCACTAGGCCCCAAGTGGCTTCTGGTCGTTCCAGCTCATCTCCAGCCAGCTATTCTCAAGTATTTCCACGACGCTCCAATATCCGGTCATCTGGGATTTGTGAAGACCCTGGACCGAATCAGACGCAGGTATTACTGGAAGGGTCTCTACCGATCTGTCAAGCATTATGTGAGTCACTGTAAAGAGTGCCAGCGACGGAAACATGTGCCGCAATTACCTCCAGGTCATCTAGTACCAATTCCACCTGCAGCAGTTCCATTCCACCGAATTGGGATCGACCTTTTGGGGAGGTTCCCGAAGTCGACAACCGGTAACCGATGGATAATAGTCTGCACCGACTACCTCACGAGCTACGCTGTCACCAAACCTGTGCCGACTGCAGAAGCTCCAGAGGTTGCAAAAATTTCTAGTAGAAGACATTATTTTGAAGCATGGAGCACCACGTGTGATGATATCCGATCGTGGAAAGGTATTCCAGTCAAGACTAGTATCAGAGGTCATGTCAAGATGCGACGTTGTCCACAGGATGACAACTGCATACCACCCTCAGACAAACGGTCTCACAGAACGCTTCAACAAGACATTAGCCGATATGCTGTCGATGTATGTGGATGTTGAGCAGAAGGATTGGGATACAACACTGCCAGTGGTCACATTTGCTTATAATACAGCAAGGCAAGATACGACAGGCTTCACTCCGTTTTTTCTGCTCCATGGCCGTGAAGCTGAGACCACAATGGATACGCTGTTCCCATTCCAGCCGGACGACACTCAGGATGACTATATAAAACAGCTCATTACCAGGGTCGAAGAAGCAAGACAGCTGGCTCGCATACGAACACTGGCCACCCAGGAGAGGGACCGTCAGCGGTATGACGGCAAGCACCGACCTGTTGCGTACAACCCAGGAGATCTCGTATGGATTTTTACCCCTGTCCGGAAGGTTGGGCTATCAGAAAAGTTACTGAAGCGGTACTTTGGTCCGTATCGTGTCATACGCCGCCGGTCAGACGTCACATACGAAGTCGAGGATTATGAGCCGTCTTCGAAACGACGAAAGCGAAGGGACATTGTTCACGTCCTCCGCATGAAGCCTTACTACAATCCTGACGAGCAGCTAGGCACAACCAGCTTCTTGTTCAAGGACTCTGAGGACGGTTTGGATACTGAGGAAGTCGGACAGGAAGATAATAGTACAAACAGGAGGGGCCCTCCAGAACTGCCTTACAGAGGACCCACGACAAGATCAAGATCCAGGACACTTCAGCGTGCCCCAAAAGAAATCTAACAGCGGGACGCTGTTTTCCTCAGGAGAGGGAGCAATGCCGCATGAACGCCAGTGTACCGTCTGCCAGCATGGCGCAGCGGGTAGCGTCACGAATTGCGGTACCGAAGGTCGCCGGTTCAATCCCGCCCACTGACAAAAATTATTTAATTCTGTTTATTATTTCCAGAAGATTCTACATGTTTCCTAAGGTCACTTGTAACTTCTACACATTTCATTTGTTAACTACTCTTGTAATCTCTAGTACGTTCTATCTGTGTATAAATAGAGGAGCATTCTGCCCAAGAGGCAGTCAGTGCTGCGTGTATGTTTGAGTTCTCAATAAACCTGTTCTCAGTTTAAGTGCTGTGTTCATTGACAAGTAACCTTCGAATTCACACCTGTCCCGGTTCCAACGCGACAATATAAACAGATCGCCTGCACAGAGAGTTTAGTTTGCATTAAGTATAAATTCAGTGTTGCAGAGACATTCATGCAAGTATTCAGTAAGTCAGTATTGCATCTTTGGATTGTAACAACTATGCTTGTGAATGTCGCAGACTTGTTTTGATTTGTTCAAAATAAACGAACATCTCAACATAACCTTGTTTTTGGTGGACTTTATTAATTAATTAATGCAGTAATTAACCCACCAAAGAACCTTAACATGGCGACCGTTGACATGACGAGAAGTTCTTAAACATCTGTGGGATGTTTATCTTCTAAAAAGAATCTGCAGAAATTGCGACGGAGTATCGGCGATTTATGCGAACATAACCTGAGAGGAAATTTCGACCGGCGACGACACGGATTTGACGGCCTAAGGCGGAGAATTTTCATCGGGAATCGGCTGTAATCTTCCGACGTCGAGTGGATTTCCTTCGGCCTCAAAATCGTCTTCCTACGGTGAATTGTGAAAAGTGTGGTTAAGTGTTTGAAGTCAGTGTGGTGCTTAATGATCAATTAAGTGCTTCTAAGTGAAATTTAATGTGATACAAAATTGAGGAAGAAGTGTAAGTACTGCATTGAAATATTCAAGTGATTTATTTTTGAATGTTATTGTGTGGCAGATTGGAAAGATTTTAATTTTTCCTTAAGTTTGTTTTTTATGTTGATTTTGCTCATTACTAAAAATGGCTGATAGTCAGAACCTGCAAACTTTTCTAGAGTCTTTTGTAGCCAGTTTTAATGCAAAATTTACGGAACTTGATGGCAAATTTGATAATAAATTTTCCAAATTGGATAGCAAATTTTCTGAATTTAAAACTGAGTTAAATCTTGACAGCAAATTTTCTGAAATTAATGATAAGTTTTCTCAACTGCAACAAAGCAATGATAAAACATTCTCTGATTTGACTAAATGTTTTGATGTTAAAATCACAGAGCAATTTCAGGGTTTTAGCTCTCAGTTCAAAGAAGATATTAACAATTTAGATTCTAAATTGGGGAAGGTAGTAACAGAATGTCAGGAGAAATTTGAGAAAGTTACAAAATTTTGTGAACAGAATAAGGCTGAATGTGAAAATTTGATTTATAAAAGAGGTGAAGGAAGTCAGTGAAAATTGTGATAAGATGAAGGAGGAATATGTTGCTTTGTTCCAAGCTAATGATGTTAAGGTTAATGAGTTGAGACAAGAGGTGGGATTAAATATTAATACATTGGTGCAGCAACAGGAACAGTTAGCGCATGGATTAGAAAGTAATGTAAATCAGTTGGAAAAAAGGGTTACTGGGCTACAGGTTCAGTTAAGTCAGATTCCCTTAGCAGGTAGTCCAGTTATCAGTGCTGATATTAAGGAAGAATTTGAATTTTATGATGATAGTGGGAGGCTTCACCCTATTGAATTTATAGATAATTTTGAAAGATCAGATTATTTTAATTTATTACCTGATAGTAAGAAAATTGCACTTGTGGGTAAACATCTAAAATCTTATGCTAGGGCATGGGGTGATAGACAAGCTAGGGAAGTGACTGACTACAAGCTGTTTAAAGAAAACTTTTTGAAACATTTTTGGTCGACAAGCAGGCAAATTCAAGAAAAGAGGGAGTTGATGACTGGTAGGCCGTATAAACCTGGTAGGGAAACTCAGCATGACTTTTTTCATAAATGTTGGATCCGTTGTAAGTACCTAGACCATCCTTATGGAGAGGAGGAATTTATTGATTTAATAGGAGCTAGGCTACCTCAGCAAACAAGAAATTTAATTGCCACTCTGGATGTAGTAAATGTGGATAGAGTTTCTGAATTGTTGAGACGCTTGGATGCCAGGAGTCAGTCAATGAACAACATTACCACCATCAATACCATAGGAGGGGCAGCAGGAGTCCCCCTAGAAGGGGTAATGGGTCAAGGGATGGTAGATCGAGGGGACGGGATCATAACAATTATGCAAGAAGGAATGATAATGGGGGAGTGAGAGAACAGAACCCTCAATCTGAAATGGAAAGGCAGCATGGTGGGCAGACAAACTAAAGACCACCCCTGTGATGGGCCCCGCAGTGGTGGACAAGAAGGTGGGTCCAGGTACCAACTGCTATAGCGTTAATTCCATTTTTATGAATAATCCCCGAGAAGATTTATTGGAAGAGGTGGGGGTAGCAGCAAGTGAATTTCAGGATAAGGTTATGATAGATGTAATTAATGATGTTGATGAGGTAAAGGTTGATAATAAGATAAAGCGGGAAGGGGACCACCATAGTACCTTATCACTAGAATCAGTGTGCGAAAGTAATAATTTTCATGTAGAAGATTTTCGAAATGGTCATTGCTTAATTACAAAAAGGGGTGCAGAATTTATAGTGCATACTACGGTGTGGCTATCGGAAACTTGTAAGGTCCAGAATGGCATAGTTGGGACTATGTGTGCTAGGATAGGTGGTAATGAAGTTTGTAGAAGTGCTGAAATCGAGGAGTTTCTCAAATATCTTGAAGATGAAGGTGATACAGTGGTGTGGATAGGAGACCCAGATGAGGAGGAGAATTGTAAGTCAAAGTATTTGTCTTCTGAAGAGAGAGAGGTTGAAAAGCCATATGTACCAATCCCTAAGTTAGAAAAATGTCCTAATTTTGACCTAGCTGATACATTATTTAGCTCTGTATTTGGTGTAGATAATGATAATGAAGAAATGGGTGGGAGTAAGGATTTATTTGAACCAGTTTCTAATTTAGAAAATTGTACAGAATGTGACTTAGATGACACTATGTTTTGTACTCTCTTTGATGTGGAAGCTGATAGTGAAGTAGTAGTTGCTGAGAAAAATAATTATTTGGTGGATGAAGTCAGTAAGCCAGAGGTTAAAACAGTTTTAGGTACTGACTCAGATAATTTGGTAAGCTTAAGTAGTAATCAGATGATGAAGAGTGGGGTTGGTAGTAATGATGGACTAAACTGCAGTAGTGAGAATAATAAATGTGTATTACCAGTTGAGTCAACAGCATTGCTTTTAAGTGACAATCAATTTGCTAAAACGGAACCATTGTATGTCTCAGCTGTTGCTTGGTTGTACCAAAGTCTGTTGTCTGAGATGATTGGAAGTTTGTGTTTCTGTATGTATATAATGAAGCTTTTTGTATATAGAAATGTAATATTAAATGTGTATACAAAAGTTGAAGAAAACTGGAAGGTTAGGAAAAAGTAACTTACATGGTTCTGGGTTTCCAGGGAAATCCTGAAACCCACTTATGAGAATTAATTGAAATGCATGGTTTGGGGAGGGGTCAATAGCCTGTAAATATCTAGTTTTGTAAATAAGTATGTCAATTGATGCATGTAAATAGTTTGTGTGAGCACTTAAGTTCAGATGCAGATGTAAGCATTTCAATGTATAATTTGTGACAGTTTTGTGTAGAAACTTTTGGTATTTTCATGATGTTGTGATTTTCTACATTTTGGTGACAAATTATCAGTTGTAAAATGTAAACAGACTGGTGTAATTAACAAGCAGACATCAAGTGTGTAATTTGAAGTGAAAATATTTGTAACTTAAGGTGATGGCATTGAACGTTGTTGTGTAAAAACAGTAAATGATAAAATGATTGGACCTAAGAAAAGACAATTATTGTAAACAAAATCAGTGTCATGTACTATGTGCAGATGTTGTATGAAGAATTGTACTTGTTCATTGTAAAAGTTATTATGGTTGATTGATTGTAATCTGTTCGTGTCTGCATTATGTGTACATTCAACCTGCTTAGATTCGTGACGGATTCAATCAATTTTATCTGTGTAAAATTAAGTGAATCCTGGGGAGGGGTTGTAACAGCCCTAATACCTGTATTTTGAATAGTATTGGACTGTGTGAAATATTTGTAGTGAGCCAAAGTTTGCTTGAAAGTGATTTGATATGTTTATTTTGTAAATAAGTGTATATAGACTTTGTTTTAGGTAAGAAAATTATTTAAAGACCATTTAATATGTTTAAGAACCGAATGGTGCAAGAGAATTTCTTAAAAGTTTGTAATTCCATGTATTACTGTAATTTACAATGTCTACAGGACGATTTTCTACCGTTTGAAAGGATTTCTGTAAATAATTTTGTATTTAAGTATCTCTAATTACCATTTCTAATCATTTTGTAATGTTATTAATTAATTTTGTATCAATTCCGATTGTTTTTAATATGTTTGATTGTTTGAGTGATTGTTAATGATCGAGAAATATCGGGCGGAAGCCTTTGAAGAATTCTCGTAAATTCGATAGACTCTATATAAACAGATCGCCTGCACAGAGAGTTTAGTTTGCATTAAGTATAAATTCAGTGTTGCAGAGACATTCATGCAAGTATTCAGTAAGTCAGTATTGCATCTTTGGATTGTAACAACTATGCTTGTGAATGTCGCAGACTTGTTTTGATTTGTTCAAAATAAACGAACATCTCAACATAACCTTGTTTTTGGTGGACTTTATTAATTAATTAATGCAGTAATTAACCCACCAAAGAACCTTAACAATGTGACGTAAATAGTTAATATATTTGACCTTTAAGAATCGAACTCCTAAAACTTAATTTATGATGTTACGAAATGAGCGACACTAACCTTAAGAAAAATTCATTTATCGATTTCGATTAGGTGCGAAGGAAAATAAACCGCTCTTGATTTTAAAAAAAACCACACGTTTTAGAAATAATGATGCCTTTGCTCTTTAAGGGTCGAATTCCCAAATTGTCTTTCTGAATTTATAATGATACCTAAACGGTGATTTTAATATTTAAAACGATACTACATTAACCGATTTCTGTTGGGTATAAAGGGAGATAAATGATTCCTGACAAAAGAAGTTGAAGAAATAATCGTATATTTTCCCATTATTTGTCAAATTCCAAAAAATTCCTTTCTGAAAATATGATATAACTAAAGCAAAAATCTTAATGTTTTAAATGATATCTCCTTTATCGGTTTTGGTTGGGTATAAAAGAAGTTAGTGGCTCATGATAAAAGAAAATTCTAGAAATAAGATATGTGATAGAATTGTTAGCCCATCAAAAAATGTAGAGCCTGTACGGTATTTTTAAGACCAGTTGGATTTGAACCCTATTTAGTTTCAGTTGCGTTCCTTGGAATAGTATTTCTGATCACAGCTTTTTTCCTTGTGTTCAGTACTCCGTTGTTTATGTACCAGTGATTTGTAAGGCATAATTCCATTTTTTCCCCTTCTTTTACGCTTCCTCCGCATGTGACATTCACCTGTCAGTTAACCTCTTTCGTGATAAGCGTAGACTTGTGTGTTCGAGGGATTGGGTTTCAGTGTGTCGTGATCAATGATTTGATTTGATCACGTACTCGCGATTGAAATCTCGTGCTTAAACCACGCACCAACTGCCACGAGCGCAAACCTGCATTTCCACATTGCGTCCTGTAAATTGCGTATTTCATTTTCCATATAGCAGAAGCGGTTAACGTGGTATTACCGACTGTCAAGTGTGTCGGTTATTGAATAGTTTGTTAATTGTGGTGCCATATTAAACTGTAAACAGCATCCAACTCCGGTAACCCACACCAGTGTCTATCACCGCTTCAAGCCCTTTTCAATTTCCATCACTGCTGCATATCAGTTGTGCCATGAATATTCGCCAAAGTGATTTCTCGATTAATCAGCAGACAATGAGCAGCTTCGTGCTGCAGTGGGTTTCGATTAAATGCTTTTCGACTCAATCCCAACCGCGGAAGGGAATTTACAGCTTTTTCTAGCACGCATGGTGACCGAGTGTCGTAATAATCTATGACTTGCGTTTATTTACGTCGAGTGGATTCCTTACACAGTCTCAGTAATCACTCTCTATCGGTTTTCAAACCTATGTAAAATTCTTCTTACTTATAAAAACCGTCAGCGCCCACCAGTTTTTACTGATTTAAGGAATTAAATGCCTTTTCAAATATTTTACACCATGGCCACTGTTATCCTGGAACTAAATCAATTTCCGTACTATTAAAAGTTGTTAATATCATTTTTACTGTGTATAAATCTAAGAGTAAAGCAGATATATATATTCTTTTAATTTCTCCTTAAAGCTAGGTAGCACTCGTTTTTGACACACAACAGTATAAAATTATTGTGTTTAACAATAAAACACTAGATAACCATTTTTCTCATATATTTATTTCTGTAATTCATTATCATATATATATATATATATATATATATATATATATATATATATCTGCTTAACTTCTCTCTAACAGCGAGGTCTTTAGAGACGGGAAAGGATGGGGCCCATGGAATGGGAAGGAATTTGGCCATGGCCTTTTGAAGGAAGCATCCTGGCATTTGCCTGGAGTGATTTGGGAAACCATGGAAAACCCAAATCTGGATGCCCGGACGGGGATTCGAACCGCCGTCCTCCCGAATGCGAGGCCAGAACGCTAGCCGTTACACCACCACGCTCGGTGTGTAACTCATTTCACTGTTGGAGTAACCTTAAAATGATTTGAGCTCGTGGTGTTATTTCTGTTGGCTGTTGTTTATTTCTGGTTGTGGTTTGGTTACCTTAGAGTGCGGCAGATGTGAGTCGAGAAGAGACAGTAGATGAGAGGGTTGGCAGCACTGTTGAGAGGTGCCAGACTCTGCACAAATGTGGCCACAGCCACTGAGGTCTGCGTCTTGGGCACGTGACCGTACACCTGTAGCAGGTCGAACACGAAGTACGGGCTCCAGCACAGCACGAACACTGAAACACCAACACCAAAACATACCTCCAGAATCTGATACAAAAACCAAAGATGACACACAAGGTCTCCCCCGAACTTCTTAAACACAAATATTTTTTAAATCTTCCACAAGTAATTCTATGCTGTGTTATTTGTATTAGGCAAAACCAGAGTCCTTGCACGCCATGAAATAAGTATCCCCGTCAAGAAAGGAAATAGCTCCTGAAACGTTTCTTTTAGAACGCTTCGCATATGTTCATTAACAATTTTAGTAATCTGAAACAAAAAAAAAAACAAAAAAAAACATGATCTTCCCAAGCTTTGTTTAGTTTTTTAAACGGAAAAATCTCTTTGAAAGATCTCTCATGAGGGTTTGCAAAAAATGATATGAGAACAACAAAAAAATTTCGGAACATTACGAGTATTGTAAGGTTAGAGGTGTTTTTACTTTTGTTAAAAATGAGACTAGAATCGATTAAGTCCCCACCACTGAATGCCAGTTACAGAAGGCAAACTGCCTCTCCTAAATTACTACGGCAGTAGTAGTAGTACCTTCAAGTAATAGAAATGAATATTTTCCGAGTGACGAAGTCTCTATATAACTTGAGCCATCAACAATGGCTATCTGCCCAATAATGAACACTAGTCTTGTGTAGTTCGCGAACGAACTAGTTCGGAAGAGCGCTCCCACAGGCGAACTACGCGAACTAGTTCCCAGATCTCTCGCTCCTTAGTTCGTTAGTTCGTTCGATCCTTTCCCGAAGACCAACTTTTGTTTTAGTTTATTATCTAAAAGGAAACACAGTTCCCTGTGGACACATTTCACTGAAGACACAGATATAAAAAGATAGATAGATAGACATGTTCACTTTGATCCCATGTGAGAATAATCTCGGGGATGTGGAACAGTACATACATTTATTTGTAATGTCGATATTACTATATAATTGATAATATTATATATTGACAAGTTAGTTACAACCCATTAGTATAACCAATATCTCCTGTAATCTACAAATACAATCCCGAGTTAATTGTGGAACAGTGTATACACTTGTTACCAGCATCTAATAACCAGTTATTTTCTTACCAACCAGTTACCATGATAAGTTTCACTGTAATTTGCGACTACACATTATATCATGTTAGTTTCTATTTATGTGAAACAGTACACACGCCTATTAACAATATCAATTATATTTCCTACAACTCATAGGCTGTCAATTACTTAAAAACCTGTTAGTATGATAATTTTTCACAGCACTTTTTGAGTGCATGCTATCCCATGTTAGTTACTATATATGAGTGAAATTTTGTAAACAGTGTAATTACTTCATTTGTCAAAAGTTTCAACAGAAAGAAAAAAACCATGTATCATTTTAGTAATTGTGGACAACTTTGTCCCCTTCCCCATCCATACACCATATATACTATTTTATCAGTCATTCTTAGTTACCAAATTCCAAGAAGAAAATTCTTTCACAGAGTAAAATGGGTTCTGAAGCAGAAACTCTTTCAGTTTGGACTTGCAAATGTAGGTAGGTGCAGGATAGGGGGAAGATGGGTGTGTAGGAAATTGCCACCGGAGCCTGTGCTCCATTGCAATTAAATTAAATTAAATTAAAGCAGTTGGGTTTTTGCAGATAACATTGAAAAGAAAAATAAACTGTTCAACATTAATAATTATTGCAGAAGTCACAAACGGAAATTTAACATGGAATGTGAAAATAAAATACACTTTGATCCCATTAACAATTAAAAGACAACCATCGATAACCTCAACTACCATAACAATCAAGAGAGCGCGTGCAGTAGCGCTAGCAAAGCGAGCGAGCGAGGGGAGCGACCTAGGTCGCGAACTAAACTGAGCGCTGTCGGTCGCGAGCTGAACAGAGCGGTACAGTTCGCGAACTAAATTGAGCGGTACAGTTCGCGAACTAAGCTGAGCGGTACAGTTCGCGAACTAAACTGAGCGGTACCGTTCGCGAACTAAACTGAGCGCTGTCGGTCGCGAGCTAAACTGAGCGGTACCGTTCGCGAACTAAATTGAGCGCTTCCGGCAGTGAACTAGCACCATTCGCCGCTAGGGTTTCCAATATTTTTTCGGTTGATGGTAGTATTTTTTTAAAAAAGAATAACCTATAAAAATATAGTACACTTCAAAAATATAATATTTTACGAAAGAATAGAAAAGGATAAAAGGTATGTTTTTACTATTTCATTTTTTAAGCTATATTTTTTGCACTTCTTGCATCTTTAATTTTTTTTTTTTTTGTCTATAGTAAAATTGTCATATGCTTTATCGCTTTCAGTTGTCAAATTAATTTCGAGCAAAAGCTCATTTTTTATTCATGAAATACTTCTCCTACTTTTACCTGGATTTCGTATAATATTGTTATTTCAGAGTAAAGTTTGTTCACTTCGATACTCATTTTTTCTCGTAAATTTATAACCTCTAATATAGTCTCACAGTCATCAAATGAAACCCTGTGTTTTGAATTTAATTTTTGGATTCTGTATAACCAATTGCTTTCATTAAAATCTAACTATTTACTAAGATACTCCAGACATTTATCAACGAATACTAGGGCATTATTTTTTACATTATCAATTTCTGTGGAGAATATGGCTTATAAAGGCTTTTTCTTGTTTTCTTAACCAAAGAAACAGTATCTTTTACATTTTTCTAGCGCTGATTTTAAAGCTGACATAATATAATACTTATCTCAGTCTGTTGGTTAACAGATTTGTGAAAGTTATGTAAAGAAATGACATTGCGAAATTCAAAAAGATTTTAACTTTTGTGTCTTCATCAGTTTCATTCGTCGCCAAAATATTGTGAATGTGTGTTGGATTTTCCTCCCCTACACTAATAAAAAAATAGCTCAATGACTTCCAATTTACTGGAAATTTACGCACTTTCGTTATTGTTACCACTTTCTCATTCAATGGTCACTGTCATTTTTATATGTCTAATTGTTAGGTATCACATTGGAAGTATTACTGTTACTTTTCTTAATAATATAGGTAATATTGTTTCTGTCATATAGTACTTAACTTGTAGCCAATAGTAGAATTATATTTTGTTCATTATTGCCAAAACTTTATTTAAATAAAAAAGCCGATTACTTATAAACGGGTATTTTAATTCATCAAAATAAACGCATTTATAATATTTTATAAGTAATGTTGTGTTGTTGGGGTTTAAGGGCGCGTCGACTGCAGGGTCATTAGCGCCTTTTATAAGTAATGTTTCTTCCATGAACTAATAAATAAATCCATTTAAAAAATTAATATCCTACGAATGCATGTAAAGTAAATAGTAAAAACAGCACAGTTATTCAATTTACCAATTTGTGTAAAGGACAATGAGCACTTTGGTTTATCGGCGGCAACTGTTCATGCTAATGTAATTTGAAAGGGCTATTATTAAGCAATAACTTTTGTTAAGAAGGTCATATTAAATTCCATTTAGAAACGACAAAAAAATGATTATGTCCTAATAAAACTGACATAACAAACAAAATAGCGCGTGCAGTAGCGGTAGCAAGGCGAGCGAACGATCTGTTTCTCTGAATTCGAGACGCGAACTAACGAACTAAAAGAGCGAACTAGTTCGCGAGGGAGCTGCGAACTAAACTGAGCGCTCCCCTTCGCGAACTATTATGCGCAAGTCTAGTAGAACACCGCTTGGCTAGCTTACCGCTTATAAAGCCGGCAAACATTCTCATAATCTGGTAGCGTTGTGAATGTCAGGCAAATTCAGTTGTCACAATCAACTAATAGATTTAAAGTCTCCTTAGATTGCTGGGAAAAAAATTTGGCATTGAGAAGTATGCATCGTGTCCATTGGTGACTTATATGGTCGAGAAATTGTTTTATGTTTAAAGGTCCTGAAGGCTTGCATATTTATACTAAACGCTTCTTCAAAACGCATGTGGCATTTGGGATTGTGGCGTGCTTGCTTGTATAGACTATGAGATCAAATGTTATGAATATCGGAGAATATTACACTTAAACCATAAAGGTTACATAGTGGCAGAAGAAAATCCAAAATACTACGAAATAGTAAGAATCTCGCTAGAAAATTTCAATACCTATAAACGGAAAGTGGAAAGTTAAAACGAAATTAAAACAAA
This sequence comes from Vandiemenella viatica, assembly GCA_031002005.1. Classification (NCBI taxonomy): domain Eukaryota; kingdom Metazoa; phylum Arthropoda; class Insecta; order Orthoptera; family Morabidae; genus Vandiemenella; species Vandiemenella viatica. The sequence continues at coordinate 59,817,481 of JARYHS010012519.1, read as the reverse complement.
AGACATGAGTTATCCTCAACCCAGAAGACCAAAGATCAAATAAAAACTGGATTACAAAATTAATCCAAAGTATTGCAAAAATATATTGGTTCGTTAAATATTTAATCACATTTATGCCAGCAGTGAACAATGAATATGTAAAATGCATGAAGTTGATCACAGTGTGAAGAGAAACAACGAGTTTGCGTGTTTGAGCGTATCGGAGGACAATAACCCCATTATCACGGAGAACAACGCATCTGAGTAAGTACCTGGGATAACGCTTGGGAAACTAATGTTGCAAATTAACTTGAATGACCGCCACAACCAGCAAGCTAGCGTCCACTGAAGTCTCGTTTTTCTTACTAAAAAACAAGATAACAATTTTGACTAGTGTGTGAGGTCTAAAACGAGTTACTTGACTTTTGATTGATTATAGAAGTGTTAAAGCGCCACCAATGAGAGCAAAACTGTTTCACTGTAGGGAGAGAACAGCATCAGACCTGACTTTGTAGTGGACGGTTGTGCGGAACAGACTTGCTGGTGTCTTCTCGTGAGCTTTCCGGGTCATAGTACATCTCGTTCAGTGTGTTACTTGTTCTTATTCAATTACGCAACATGATGTGCTGACTTCAATAGCAGAAGGAGACTTCGTCCGAATGCTGAATTGACCCGACAGCAAGATGCTGCTTTCCGAAACTGCCGATTGTATCTGCGAGCTTTCGTGTCCTAGACAGCTTGTAACGAGATCAGAGAGTCCAGACTTAATCGCATCGTCACTAAAGAGGTTCCTAGCGATCTTGCCGATCATACCCTAGAGCACATCAATATTTTTCACTGCTAACTAACATTTTATAATAATAATAATCTCGTGTGGTTATAGTGACCTGGTGATGGGGTTTCCTACATAAATTGCAATCCTCCTGTAACATAGCCACCTAGCCTAACCCAGTAGTCCTACCGGGTATAGCGGACTTACAGCTTAACGTGGAAGCAGAACGGCGCTAACGTTCAGTGATTCAATAGAACGACATACCTGTTTTCACACTAGCAAAATTACTTCAGTCCATCCAAGCGACGTCGGAAACAGAAATCATAGAAGTCACTAGAAAAACGTGGGTTACGCAGAAAGCGTGCATGGTTCTTGACACATCTTTAAAGTGCATATTAATAACCACCTCATAAGCAGCTGTAATTCATAAAATACAAGTGTTTATTTGCGGTGACTCTGCACCATATAACCTTTTTAAATAAACACTCCGTCAAATGTTGAAATTTTTTTTCTTTAAATAGGTTACAACTTTCCGTTTTTCATTTTAAGAGTGCGAAAGTAAAAGTAGCCTTTCTGCATAATAAAATGCCGCTCTGTCCGCTTGTTTGCTACTTCTTTCTGTGCATTTATTTCTACAACAGTCAGATGGGGCCAAACAGAATACACAATGAATAAGATTAGCAGCGGGAAAATGAACATTGCATCTCTGCGTCGCATTATGATATTTCTTCATTTTTGTGCTACTTGCAATTATTTCCTCAAAGCCCGTTAAGAAAGACAGACATTTCTTATTTTCTGGAAAAGTTTCTAAGCGAAATATGATTTCAAAATGAATAACTCTTTAATAAACTTAAAAGTATGTTTTAGGTTATTTCGATACCTGTTTTTAGTAAATGCTCTACAAAATAGAGCATAAATATCGCATGCAACAATTTCCGCTTTTAACTTTCGTAAATAAACAGAAAATAACTTGTAGATTTAAACAAAATACATTCCTTTCTTGGGCATTTATAGACGGAAAGCGAAATCATTTCCCACCATTCAACCTGCCAAGAAGGCCAGATGCATGAAAAAAAAAAACAGAACTATTGTGGTCACATCCAGTCGCCAGCAACCAAGGTTTTTGCTAAAGTAGTTTTTTCATAGCCAGGAGACATACAGATGGCAGTAAGCTACGGTTTTATAATAATAATTTTCAACATATATTTTCGTTAGTTTTAGTAAGTTTCGTTTGCTTTGAATTACAATAAAGTTACAGATTTATTCCACGGAAAGTTTCAGAAAAAGTTCACAGCTTCATTCAGTAATTTCAGTTAAAGTATCACCTCGTTTCGAGATACGAGGGTGAATCAAATGAAAACCTTAAATTTGTAATAAAAAATCGAAATTTCGCGCCGTTATCCTGTAAGTTGGTAAGCGTGCTACAAGCAGCGTGCAGAATGGCCTGTAGGTGGCAGCATTGTACAGATGCACAAATACCGTCGCAGTATCAGTATAAAGATGGCTGCCCCACTTGAGACTTGCACCAGGGAAGAACAGCGTTCTGTTATTCGGTTTTTGAGTACTGAAGGAGTGAAACCTATTGAAATTCATCGAAGAATGAAGGTTCAGTACGGTGAAGCATGTTTGTCACAGCAGCAAGTCTACGAATGGAGTAGGAAGTTCGCAAATGTTGTGACTTCAGTGGAAGATGCTCCTCGTCCACGTCAGACACAATGAGTTGTGACTCCACAGAACATTGCAGAAGTTGAAGCCATAGTGATGGAAAACCGCCGAGTGACACTGAACGACATTGCAGCATATTTAAAGATTAGTCATGGTTCAGCACACCACATTGTGCATGATGTGCTCCAGTTTCACAAAGTGTCTGCAAGATGGGTGCCACGGCAGCTGACTCCTGAAATGAGGGAACGACGTGTTGATGATTGTGAAGAACTTCTTCGGTTCTTTGAACGAGAAGGTGATGGCTTCCTTGCAAGAATCGTCACTGGGGACGAAACCTGGGTTCACTTCCACCAACCGGAAACGAAGAGAGCGAGCAAGGAATGGCGCCATTCCTCATCACCAAAACCAAAGAAGTTTCTAACAGAACCATCAGCAGGGAAGGTTATTCTGACTCTCTTTTGGCACGAAAAAGGCGTCATTTTGGAGCATTACATGCCTAGAGGAACCTCTGTCACCTGTGCATCATACACAGATTTCCTAAAAAATCGTCTTCGGCCTGCAATCAAATCAAAGCGACGTGGATTGCTGTCATCAGGTTTCCTTTTGCAACATGACACTGCCCGTACAACAGTTGCAACAATCACAGACCTGCATTTTGAGTGTCTTCCTCATCCACCATACTCACCAGACCTTGCCCCAAGTGATTTCCATATGTTTGGACCACTCAAAGAAACAATGGGAGGAAAGAAGTTCCGTTCCGATGAAGAGGTACGCCACGCGGTGCATGAGTGGTTGCGCGTACTACCAAAAGAATTTTTTCTAAAGGAATTTATGCACTTTGTAAGCGCTGGAGGACTTGCATTGAGCGTGGGGGAGATTATGTTGAAAAGTGATACAGCTTTGTACCTCTTCTGCACAATAAATAATATTTAAAAAAATATTTAAGGTTTTCATTTGACTCACCCTCGTATAATAGAAGTGATAATTTCATTAATTATAATCGAAACAAGACAGTAAAATTTTACTAAAAAAACTGCTATATTACAATGTAGAACGAAAAGGAACAACTAATAGTTTTTGGACAGATTGTTAGTGATGACTGAAGTGAGGATGCAAGGTGTGTATTTTGTAGACGATCGTTACTTGAAAGTTGTGGGTGTTTACCGTCCACTCGCTGATTGCATTATTAACAGGGAATACCAAGGCTCTCGTAGGATTTTGCCATGCGGAACATACGCGTTATTATAGGTCGCAGATTCCGATATTGTCCGGAAATATCTCTGCAGCGGTATTTAACAGTGCTGACATCCGTAAAATTGGTGTGCAACGAGAAGAAATTGTAGCGTAACTTATATCTAGATTTTCTGCTGTTAATACCGCAGGAGTTTAGGTCAACTCAACCCGAGTTTAATTCCCATCGGTACTAGAGCGAATGAAAATTCACGCATGAAAATACCTAAATGAGATCGGTACCTGTTTTATGCTTCGTTGTTCAGAAGGACTAGATTAAGAGAACAACAAAATATTTGGACCATCCCCCCTCCCCCCCCCCCAAAAAAATACTGTTGATATCTTACTCTGTTCGTCTTAAAGATGACAGAGGTGTCTAAAATTTATAATTAAGTATTTTGTAGTGGTGTTGTTCGTGAAGAAAGAGTAATTTTAATCAGCCAAATAAAAATGGTGTTTTGCAATTTATACTTAACCAGCTTTGCCCGGCATGCAATGACTATTTTAATTTCTTAAATGGGTACGCATACAGAAAACAGATACACTAATATGTACCAAATAACTGCGACTAAAGGGGGAGAGGGATTGGCTTTTTGTAAACAAAAGGTAGACAGTAATTTTCTGTTTAAAGTATACGTGTGCACATTTCCTTCAAAATCGGATAGAAACTGTAGCCTTGTGTAAAGAATATCGACAAAAATTAATGGTATGAAAGAGTGAGAGGGGTTGGATATCTGAAAATCAAGTTTAGACAGTATTTTTCTGTTTGTTTCATAGTATACGTGTGTAAAGGACCATTGAAGTCGGATGAACTTTGTGGTTATGTATAAAGAACGTTTACAAAAATATGGAAGTGGAAACGGGAAGAGTGGTAGGGTTTCTGAAAACCAAATGTAGACACTATTTTTCTGTTGGTATTAAAGAATACGTGTGCAAAGTTCCGTCAATATTTGATAAAAATTGTGGGTATGTGTAAAGAAGATTGACGAAAATTAAGGGGGTGGAAAGAGAGAACGGGGTTGGGTTTTCGCAAACCAAATGTAGGCAATATTTTTCTGTTGGTATTAAAGAAGACGTATGCAAAGTTCCGTCGATAGTGGATAAAACTGTGTTTATGTGTAAAGAACATTATAAAAATTAAGTGGGGGAAAGGAGAAGAGGGGTTAGGTTTTCGCAAATCAAATTTATACAGTATTTTTCTGTTTGTTTTAACCCTTTAACTGCTAAGGTTCGGCCGGCCGAGCCCTCGCTGAGTGCGGCTTTGTTTACGCCTAAGCTGTTTACCTGCGCTGGAATGCCGCATTAGACTGGACCGCTGTGTGCTGAATACTTCTGGAGCGTTGAGTGTGGAGTTCTTCTGCTGTCGCTCTGCGATTTGAAACCGCAGATACAAAATAAATACAGTTAATATAACATCTAAAGTTTTTAAACCACTTCATAGTGAAAATATAGTGTGAATTGATTCTCGCGTATCTGTTGGTCTCATCAGCATTAGATATCATATGATATTCCGTTAGAAATATCAGGAAAAATGACAAACTGCTGGAATGTTAACGTAATCCACACTTGTGTCCTGCAGCTTAATCGACAAGCACATGCTGTCAAACACGTCACTAAAGCATTCTCTTTTTCCACACATATCGCTCGAACAATCTGTAGCTTCAAACTCTGAAAATGGTCATTTTCCACTAGCTGATGTACACAGCTTAGGAAAATTACATCGAGATCCTGTCGAAGGGTTATCACTGTCATCCATATTAAAGTGATTATATTCACTGTCGCTTCTAGTAATAATCTCCATGATTTCTTCCGCGGTACAAACACGACGGCGTATTCGGGAGGACGATGGTTCAAATCCCCGTCTAGGCATCCAGATTTGGGTTTTCCATGGTTTCCCCAAATCACTTCAGGTGAATGCCGGGATGCTTCCTTCAAAAGGCCATAGCCGAATTCCTTACCATTCCTGCCCCCCATTCTTTAACATCTCTAAAAATCTCGCTGTTAAGAGACGTTAAGCAGTTTAAAAAAATAATGACTGTATGCCATTTTCTCAGCGAAAACTAAAAGGAAATGAGCAACACAAATTAGATCACAGCTGCCAATGCTCAAGGGCCGAATGAGGAAAACAACTAACCACCCTGGGTGGAAATATGGCTTCATAGCCAGGCCGCTAAGAGGCTAGCGCGTTAACACGCCTGGAGCACAGACAGGGTGGCGAGGCGGCGCGTGTATACACGTCTGGAGCAGAGACAGAGCGGCAAGGCGGCGCGTGTATACACGTCTGGAGCACCTGGGCGCAGTAGTAGCCACGCGCGTTAACGCGTCTACAGCAGTCAAAGGATTAATGTATACCTGAGAAAAGTTCCATAGAAATCGGATAAAAAATGTGGACTCCTATAAACTTAAGGGCTGTAAAGCGGAAGAGGGGAGATTCTTTTGAATTTTTTCTGTCAGAAACCTAAGTACGTGTGCACACAATTACTCAAAAAGTTTCATCGTCATCGGATGAAAGATATAGGAATGCATAGAATACGAACATACAAAGAAACATTCATTTTTAAATATGAGATATGAAGTTACGATAACGCTTTTTGGCTGCAATAACTTCTCCTCAGGTTTTGGCAAAACTGCAGAATTGCATGGTTAATTATATTTTCCAAACTCTGTGATCTGATTATACTTATACACTTAGTGATCTATCCTGCGCTGCCTCTCTCACTCGAGAATAGACTTTTCTTTGGAGAGGAATTAGTTGCCTCTCATGAAGGCACGTTACGGAAGCTAAACAGTAAAACACATTTCAGTTCTTGCGCCAGGCTTCCTATGTAATAATGGAAATAGTGATTCCTTTGATACAAGTAATAATAACGAAACTGTAAGAGAATCTGTGTTTGCTTCACTCTATAAATCAGTGGGATACGCGAACCCCTAGGGGTTCGCAAGTTGATCATAGGGAGTTCGCGACAAGATTTACGTAATGGCGGACTGGCTCTCTCAACCGTATAACACGCACGATGGTAAATATCGCTCATTGTTGCCAGTAGTGGAGCTAAAAAATAAAAACAACAAAGTCGTGGTTTATGGTTAAGGGGGTTTGCCATAGCCTGGAAAATTTTTATAGGGATACGTGAAGCTAAAAGCTTGTGAAACACTACTCCAAATCAAGGCTGCCCAACCATAGGCATTTGTGCGGTCTAGAATATACTAGCTCAGAAATATGTGCAAAGTTCTCATTGTTTCTTTTTTACTTTTTCACTATAATTAAAAAATTCACTTCAAAGATCTCATTGATGTTTTTTACTTTTTGATTATAGATAAACTGTGTTACTGATAACTTTATTTTATTTAAATATCACTTTTTAACTATAGGCAAATATTAGGTGCCCCGCAGCCTAATATACAATCGCAATTCTGGCCAGCAGGCTAACTTAGAACTGTAATCGTGGCCAGTGGCGTAGCTACGTCAACAAGGGCCCCGGTGCAAAAAAATCATTTTGGGCCCTCAGGCCAGATGGGCGACCTTTTTTTTGCTTTGTGTTGCTGGTAGGGGCCTCTGAGCTGAGGATGGGAGCCCTTGAGTTATGCTTAGGGGGCCCCACTCAGCAGTAAGGGCCCTTAGCGAGGGATTTCCTGGGGCCCCTTAGACGACTGTAGAGCTAAAAAAAAGTGCGCTTTGGGGCCCCCAGAGGTATGCTTGAGGGCCCCCTGAGCGTAGGGGCCCCGGTGCACTGCACCGCCTAGCCCCATAGTAGCTACGCCCCTGATCGTGGCCCATATCCAAAATTGGTTCAGCAGATTTGTTCTAAATCACCTCTGTTATATGATATAACTTACAGCTGTTATTCTAAGTGCAAACATAGGCATCATAAATACAGAAATTATGTCTCTTTGAGGCGTGATTTCCGGATTACAGAACAGAGATACAGATTTTTTTTTAAATTCAATTAAGTATTTTCAATAAGCCATTTTCAGTCATGAGCAGATGAGACGTCTTAGAGTCATGACTCTGGTTATCACGAATTTAAGGATTCGTGAAAGAAATTTTGACCATCCAAACATTCGCCTAGGTAAAACGGGGGTGTGGCATTGTTGGACTGGAGATCCCGAAGGGTAGTTCGGCCGCGGGTCGACAGAGTTTCGACTGGCTGTAGCTGCGTCTCTTTGGTGAATACATTCACCTATAGTGTGTTCACTTAACAGAGGCGGCTCAAGGTCACTATGCTCTATCCCCACTCCGCTGCCCTTACCCCTACATGTGACGGGGAAAGAGCTGCCACGCATGCGCAAAGGTCTTCACAACAAAGGTAGTACAATATTTTGCATCTAAAGCGATTTTTTCTTTAGTAAAATGGAGCATTATAATTACTTTTCAAAAGAGAATTGAGCGAATTGTACGTCGTAGAAAATGCGTGGTTACCAACTACAATTTCATATCTTAATAAATGATATCAATCAATAAAAATGATATCAATGAATAAAGATTACTACTTCCTTTTTCTATTTAAAAATTGCATGAAACATTTCGAGCATGAAATCCAATCTTTTTCCTTGGAGAAGTAACTCGTGGCCCTGAAACAGTTTCGCTTCCCTATGTACACGCTGCACTTTTCATAATGATACGTCACATGCCTCTGTTGTCAGATTTTGATGTTCCCTGAAACTTATAATAACTTTCTCCTAGGAGTTTTCTACTGTCTTAAAGAAACTATACACACCGAAAATAATTCCTTTTCACTGTCACCTGATATAAATAATTATGAGAAGCCATTTTACTTACAGTGTTTTATAACGATATATTCGTATAAGCACGACAATACTGCAACAATACCTCTTGTCTTCCTGTAGTCAGCGGTCTACTCGGAGGGGAAGGCTACGGGAGGGGCTAGTGAGCCGAGCAGCTGCGCGAGGGTAACGTGACCCTGAGCCGCTAGTTGAGAGTGAACAGAATATAGGTGATTGCGGAAAAGCGCCTAAAACCGTTATCAAGACTGCCGGTACGTGGGGTCCACAGCGTGAACCTGCTTCCGTTTTATCTTCCCCATCCACTGCGGTAGCTCCTTACTTATGTAAATCAAACAGTTCGCTGTCGATATGTCACAAGATTTAAAATCAGTGCACTAGGAGAGTTAAAATTTAAATTCTGATACGCCATTTATAAAAACAATGCTCAATGATTAATTTCAATTCCGGTAATTATTTAATCATTTTTTAATGCACTACTGTCATTTTACTGTACCAGCTGAACAGATATGCGTATATATATATGATGTCGATGATTTGGAACGTCTCGAAAGCAGGTCATACTCACACGTTCTCGGTCATTTTTGGAAACTTCACGTCTCTTACAGAATTTTTATCTAAACCAACTTCCTCATCGAACAGATTTTCATGGCTTACGCAGATACCTGGTGGGATCAAATATTATTTTGAAAAATTAAGCCTAATACTTCTTTTAACAGTTTATCTGTTTAATTCCTTTCAGTAACAAAACTACGACGGCAAGTAGAGTTGAAATGAGGTCACATAACTTTCTCGATGTGCGGTAACCTTCATTTTGGCATACTATAATAATAATTGCGTGTGGTCGTAATGACCTAACGACAGAGTTTCTACTGGCTGCGCATTCCGCCCCTGTCGTAGCCTTCCTAACCTAGCCCGGAAATACTGCCGGGTACAGAGGACCTACAGTTTAACGCAGAATCCGAACCACGGAAGCGTTCTAGCGTACTTCACATTAGCATCAAGCTGTGCCTGAGGTGAAGGATGGGTTAAGTGCCTGTGAAAATCTCCGCCGATACATGGATTTGAACCGGAGATCCTATCGATCTGCAGCCAAATGCCGTAACCACTGAGCCACCAGATAGCTCTCTAGCATACTGGATGACGTACATGCAAGTTCCGAGATTTTGGTTTCCCAGTGTTTCTCGAAACAGCTTAAAAAAACTTATAAACCATAACATTCTTCTAATTCTTATGACCTTGACGGTTACAAGTCGTTTAGATCAACTGAAAGTTTTTTTTTTTTAAATGGCATTTGGCAACGGAGGCCATACAGCCAGCTCAATGTAATTATTATAGCTTTCAGTGTATAAGTCGTCATCCAGTATATGTATTGAATTTTTCTAATGTATGGACGCCACAGGACTTACAGGACATTCACACAGACAAACAACACTTAAACATCCATGCTAGCCCCTCTAGCCCCTACGCTACGCTACCGAGGCCGGCCATCTGAAAGATTTTTTATTTTTTTTTAATGGCATTCGGCTACTGGGCTATACAGCCAGCTCAGTGTGATTTGTTGCTATCAAGTATTGACACAAGGACACTACAACACGGACAAGACATTCACACAGACTCACAACACTTAAACACCCATGCCCTCGGCCGGACTCGAACCGGCGACCTTCGGTACGTGGAGCTAGCACTCTAGCCCCTACGCTACCGAGGCCGGCAATCTGAAAGATAGAAATAAATAAATGGGTTATCCTGATTCCACGGATCAATAAGTTTGGTACCAGTTTCCTTTATTACGAGCTAATTTAATTATATATTGTAGTATTATTAAAAAAGGAGGAGCAGATTTTGCATTTTTATTTCTTACAAACTGTAAAAGATACAATTACGTGCCACACCACACTGGATATGGAGCGTACATAAACTACGTGGCTCGGTCTAAGGGGGGGGGGGGGGGTTGGCTAGAAAGCTACGCTGGGTTATGTGGAAGGGGGGGGCAGGATTTCCGAGCTTTTCATTCATATTATTTGTCACAGTCAAAATGAGGTACAGAACACACAACAGCATGTGAATATTTATTTCTGTCATCTAATTATCTCCGTATGCAATTTACGATAGTCTGACATGAGAAATCAGTACAAAATGTTTTTTATTAATTAATTGAGAAAAAACTACGTAGGGGAGGGGGGTTAGAGGCAAAAGCTACGTTGGGCTACGTAGGAGGGAGGTACCCCCACCTATTAGGGAGCATTAATAAAATAACGTGACTCTGTCTGGTCTAAGAGGGGAGCGGTTGGGTGGAAAGCTACACTGGACTACGTGAGAAAGAGGGGGGGGGGGAAGGGGGGGTCACAAACAAGGCCACGCAGATTTTCAGTAATATTATTTATCAAAGTTAAAATTACGTACAGAACACACAACATCATGCGAATGCTTCTTTCCGTCATTTAATTGTCTCCGTATGTAATTTACGACAGTTTGTAAAGAGAAGACAGTACAACATGTTTTCTGAAATCAGCAGGGAAATAGGCTACGTGATACGCCGAGGTGGGGGGGGGGGGGGTTAGAGGCAAAAGCCACGTCTAGTCCGGGGGAAGGGGTGGGAGGGTTTTTACAGGAGATCAAAACGGTGCTACGTGGTTTATGGACACTCCCTTAGTTTCACGCACTGCTGCATGCGCTGATGCCTGTTTACGCAACATCACAGAAGTCATTTCGTGTGCCACAGTATGCAAAAAGTGAATCCGTTGTTTATGTGCAGCGTGTATTTCATCGTAAGCTCAAAAAGTGCCACCTCATCAAAACAGATCAACGATTGGCATTAGAGATTCGTAGAAGATGGGTGTAGATGCAAAGGGAAACGTCAGATGAAATTTTGAGTGCATCCGAAGTGCTTTTGCCATTGGTGCTCATGTCGAATGCATACAGTAAAACAACACTGCCAAACCACAGTGGGCCGTCAGTGCATTTGGATTTGCCCGCCAACGGCAGCCAGCAACATCTGCAAAGGTCTCATGTCTTTTTACTGCTTGATTAAAATTAAGAAATCCTCTGCACAGGTCTAATTGATGGTTTTTACATATTGATTGTAATAAAACTGAGTTAATTGTATCTTTGTTATATTTAAATATCTACTGTAACCATAGGCAAATATTATGTGGCCCGCGGCTAACTTAGAATCGGAACTGCGGCCCACAGGCTATCTTAGAATCAAAATTGTGGCCTATCTCGAAAATTGATTGGGCAGCCTTGCAGTAAAACTTTGAGCCTTCCTCTGTCCCTTGGTGTGTGGCACATATTTGTATCTTTTATAATTTGTAGAAATAAAATTAAAAATGCAAAATCTGCTCTTTCTTTTCGAATAACCCTAGAAATAAAATTAGTATTTTGTCATTCACGGAGCTGGTAGAAGCCTATGAAATCCGCAGCATGAAATACGCCTGGTTTCACTATCATTGGCCGCGCCCCTTGTCTTATTGTGAGGACTGGTGAGAAATGGGTCGCATTTGACGGCGCCTCGGCTGCCCCACGTCCCGCAGGGCTGCCAACCTCTCACTGGCTGAGGGCTGAAAGCAGCGCGGATAACAAAGGCAGCGGCGGCGGGAGCAGGGCTGCCACAATTAGCCGTCGAACCGAGCGCCCTGTGGCGAGCGACGCGCACAGTGCCACAGGGCAATTACCGAGCTGGTTTGTCCCTGGTAATTAACGGGATACGGCGGCTCTTTGTGCGGGTCCACCAAGCCGCGGCTCTCTGGTAACCGAATAAACCTGCTTCGCTCCACTGGACCTCACGGTTTAGACTAGCCTTCTTCGTTTCCCCAGATTGAGGCTGCGACTCAACCTTTCCCAAGATATACTCCATCATCAGCCATTTTTTTAAAATCCTGATAACTTAAGGTTTACTTGGATCTTTATGCTAGCAGTGTCAAATCTATTTACTTAAAACTTAGTGAGCATGTTATTGATTTTGTTAAATAAAATATAGTGTTAAAAGAATGGAAACTTTCCCGGTGGGTCAACTGCATAATAAACATTTTCGAATCACCCATCGACGAAGCGGGTGCTAATGACCTCGTTGTCGACGCGCCCTAAAGTCACAAACAACAAGTACAACAACAACAACAAGAAGCCTGAGAGACCGATGTAACATTACACGCTGTTCGTCTGTCTGTCACCGTGAAATAAGCTTCCAAAATTTGTTTAGAAAATACACTGACGAGCCAAAGAAATTGGTACAAGTATGCATATCCAAACACAGAGATATATAAACACTCAGAGTACTGCGCTGAGGTCGGCAACACCTACATAAGACTATAGGTTTCAAGCGCAGGCGTTAGATCGGTTACTGCTGCTACAATGGCAGGTTATCAGGATTTAAGTGAGTTTGAACGTGGTGTTATACCTATGTTATTTATGCCGAGAAAGTGTTCTTTAGCAAGTAAGATCCCATTTGTAAGCAGACTTCTGCCCGCAATACCACCTCCCGCATATTAGGATCGCTGAAGGCTTCGTGTGTTTCTATGTTTGAATGAGAGGCCAATGTGTGATAATTTCCCGATCCACGCAGCTAATACATGTGTCTCGGATGTTCCATACTGGGGTCCACATGAGTGACGACGAGGAACTTCTGCCTTCCGCCGGGACCTCACGGGCAGGACGACGAGCCATCGCTTCTGGGGCGACCGGCGTTGGGTGCTGACGTGTATCCGATAGCCACAGGGTCCTACGCCAGTAGAGGACCGAGCCTGGAACGTGTCGAATCTGCCTGCAGTGTGTGACCTACACTGTATTAGTGTGTGAAAGTTTTACACTTCTTATCCGGGCTTTAGTGTAAAAGTGCTTCTGTAATCGACCGATACATAACGCCGTACTCAACAGCAACCTCACGCTGGTAAGGTAAATTTGGTGATTCGCGACCACTGTGATTCATGTGCTCACTCAGAAAGCGGCCTGTGCCTATTAACATAGGTGAATTGCAGACTGCCTTTACAATATACTGTTGCCTGCGGTGACGTACTGCGAGAGTACTGACGCTCCCGCCGACTGTTCGTGTTAGAAGGTAGTGGCATACAGCTTACAGAGAACAATAACATTACGCGATTACTGTTCGCTACTTCTTGACCTTGACCGTTATATTCTTGTATATTCTTGCTTGTCTGTATCAGAAATACTAGTTATGTCACCATAATGTCATTGTAATCATCAGAATTCTTTGTTTAAAATTAAATGTTGCAAAGTGTAGTTTTCTGTAGTTATTGGACTAAGGATAAGAACCCTTCTATCCCTAATATAAATGTTAACTTGGTACATTTCTGAACCATTCTTATCAGCATTAGAGGGAATATTAGTGGTTATTGCTTTAAAAGGTCCGTTTCACAGGTTGAAACATTACAATATAAAGCTACAAAATAAATATGTAGTAACAGATTATTACCGAGGGAACATAGTTTTTAAGCTACACAAATGTTACAAAAAATGCTCATTACGATGTAGAGTGTGCCAACTACATGCCTCTCACCAAGAAATCTTGTAACACATCCTGCACCATGGATGACTTTACTATATATACGAAAATCAAAATGGTGACTCATCTTTTTCATAATTTACGCCTGTGCGCTAGTACTGCTGTTAACACAGCCTTGAAGTTTTAAGACAACCTTGCAAGCTTTGCACTTCTGACTGGGCACATGATCACTGTGAGGCAACTCTCAATGAGTTATCTACAGACGAATATACGGTACTATACGAAAATTAACAGCCTGTTTAACCATTGATATTTTGCCCACTACAAATTTTTTTCTTTTACGATATCTTCATCATATCCTTTTAAAGGACGCGTATCTCATCAACTTTCAATTACATGCAAAAATACTTTTATTATTGTTATTAACAGTAAGAATATTAGATACTAATTGTTTTTGTGAGAATCTTTGTAGCAAGAAGCAAACCACGTTATTAAGGTTCTTCGGTGGTTTAATTACTGATTAATTAAAAAGTCCACCAAAACAGGTTATGTTGAAGATGTTTGTTTATTTTGATCAAAACAACAAGTCAGCAATATTCACAAGCATAGATACAATACAGAGATGCACTTCTGAATAGTCGCAAAGATGAAACTCTATGTAACACTGAATGATGTCAACTAAACTAACTAACTTCCTTACTTACTTCTTCTCTGTCCAGGCGATCTGTTTATATAGTCTCTATCAAATTACGAGAAATCTTCAAAGGCATCCGCCCGATATTTCTCGATCATTAACAATCACTCAAACAATTAAACATATTAAAAACAATCAAAATTAATACAAAATTACTTAACAACATTACAAAATGATCAGAAACGGTAATTAGAGATACTTAAATACAAAATTATTTACAGAAATCCTTTCAAACTGTAGAAAATTGTCCTGTAGACATCGTAACTTACATTAATACATGTAATTACAAACATTTAAGAATTTCTCTTGCACCATTCGGTTTTTAAACATATTAAATGGACTTTAAACAATTTTCTTACATAAAACAAAGTCTATATAAACTGATTTACAAGAATTTACAAAATAAACATATCAAATCACTTTCAAGCAAACTTTAGCTCACTACAAATACTTCATACAGTACAATGCTATTCAAAATTCAGGTATGAGGGCTGTTACCACGTGCCAAGGAGAAACCAAAGAAGATTGTGGTAAATGGACGGACTGAGAGGGGAATGCTGATTTAAGATGGATCGCTTCTGACTATAATGATGGGTGTATTAAGAAGGATGATAACATAATTGTATGAATAAGCATGACCAACACTGATTAGATTGGTAGGTGCTAAGAACGAGCTGCGGAAGTATTATGCAAATAGTTTGACTTCAAATATGAAGAAGTTACCATATGTTAAAGTAGTTGAGCCTTTGACCAAGGAAAAGTATATTCTTGTAAAAGTTATGTTAAGATCGTGGTATAATTGAGTGAATGTAGAAAGTTTAATAATTATTGAATATAGACTAGATGGTTTCCAAGAGCATAGTATACGCTTTCCTTTAAAATAAAAAGGAAAGGTACAGATGATAAAATTATAACCATAGGGTGAACTTTAAAAGTTATTTCAAGTATAAAAGATGGTATAAAAGCGTACTTATTCGTGAAACCAAAACAGATGATTAAGGAAAAGTAGAATATTTTAGAAATAAGTTGAGCAGGTTAATTTTTAAGTAACAAAAAAAAAGAGAAACTTTCGTAGAACAATATATCTCACTCAATTGTTTAAATAGACGTTCCATAAACAATTGAAGGTAGCTTAGCTTCATTACAATGATTAGATCTGCGCTTATGCTATGCTCTTTCTTTGTAGACGCGCAAAGAAATAATAGAATAAGCAGATAATAACCAACGTTTTACCACCACTCGGGAACTAAGGTGTGTTTGACAGTGAATGTGTGATGCAGAGCGGCAAATTTGAAATGTGGGGCATCAAATCGTTAACTGCAAACGAAATTATTGTTTATGCATCTCAAGGTCTAACTTCAAATTAAAATTTGCACTCGGAGAAATATCACAGATGGAATCTGTTCTTAGTAAAATGCCAATGCCACACTGTTGTTAAAATAAAAGTGTTAACACTGTAACGGAAGGACAAAAGAGGGCCATCCCGTAAAACTTTTAATAGTAACTAGATGACCCGCACGAATGTTTCGCGAATACAATGAATATTAAGGTTGGAGGTTTGTAATAGGATGAAAGAAAAACTGCCTCATTTGTTTATTTGTTTAGTGTAATAGGTATATAACAAAAGTCGATGCAAGTGAAGCAATTTAATAATATCTATGTGACATGTGCTACTGCTACCTAGCGGCTAGGCTGTGAAGTTTTCCATACGCGCGACTTTCACAGTTAGTACTTTTGACCTTTAAGGGTCAAATTTAGAAAAATTTCGTTCATGAGAAATGATTTGAGCAAAGTAGAGACTTAAATGTTTAATATGATAGCTCATTATCTATTTCGGTTAGATATCAAGGGAGTTAAATGGCTCATAGCTTTAAAAAAAGTTGGGGAAATAATGATAATTTTGTCCTTTAAGTGTGGAATTCTAAAAAAATCCTTTCTTAAAATATGATTTGATCAAACTGAAAACCTTAATCTGTAAAATAATACCTCATTTCTCAATTTCGGTTAGATATCAAGGAAGATAATTAGCTCGTTAAAAAAAAAAAAAAAAAAAAAAAAAAAAAAAAAAAAAAAAAAAATTCGTTATGGAAACAAGGACACTTTTGCCCTTTAAGTGCGAATTCACAAAATTGATTTTTAAAATATGATGTGACCACAGCGAAGACTTTAATCTTCTAAATAATATCTCATTTATCTAATTTGGTTAGATATTAAGGGAGATAAATGGCTCTTGTTACAAAAACGCCTTGTAGAACCATTGATACTTTTTCCCTTCAAGGATTGCATTCCCCCCCCCCCCCCCCCAAAAAATCTTAATACATAATGTCACCAAAGAGGAGACATTACTGTTCATAATACTACTTCACTTGTTGATTCTGGTTAGGTATCAAGGGAGATAAATGTCTCAAATCGCAAAACCGCATTTTATAAATACTAATATTAGTGCCCTTTAAGGGTTAAAGTCGGAAAAGTTCCATTCTTAAAATATGATGTGACAACAGCGGTGAGCTTTATCTTTAGAATGATACCAAATTTATCTATTTCGGTTAGATATAAATGGCTCGTTACACAAAAACGCGTTTTAGGACAATTGATATTTTCCCCCTTTTAAGAGTTGAATTCAAAAAATATTTTCTTAATATGTCACTAAAGCGGAGACATTACTCTTCATAAACCTACTTCATTCATCGATTTCGGTTAGGTATGCAGGGAGATAAATGGCTAGAGACACAAAAAACGCATTTTAGAAATATTGAAATTTTATCCCTTTAAGGATCTAATTTGGAAAAATTAGTTTATTAAAATATGATGTCACAAAAGCTGTTACCTTAAGCTTTAAAATGATACCTCATTTATCGATTTCGGGTCGGTATGAAGAAATATAATGTCTTGTGACAATATGCAGGGTGTTACAAAAAGGTACGGCCAAACATACAGGAAACATTCCTCACACACAAACAAAGAAAATACACTCCTGGAAATTGAAATAAGAACACATTGACGCCGGTGTGTAAGACCCACCATACTTACTCCGGACACTACGAGAGGGCTGTACAAGCAATGATCAAACGCACGGACACACCAGGATCAGCAGTGTTGGCCGTCGAAGGGGCCTAGCTGCGCAGCGGTTGGGCACCGCCGCAGTCAGTGTCAGCCAGTTTGCCGTGGCATACGGAGCTCCATCTCAGTCTTTAACACTGGTAGCATGCCGCGACAGCGTGTACGTGAACCGTATGTGCAGTTGACGGACTTTGAGCGAGGGCGTATAGTGGGCATGTGGGAGGCCGGGTGAAACGTACCGCCGAATTGCTCAACATGTGGGGCGCGAGGTCTCCACAGTACATAGATGTTGTCGCCAGTGGTCGGCGGAAGGTGCACGTGCCCGTCGACCTGGGTCCGGACAGCAGCGACGCACGGACCCACGCCAAGACCGTCGCATCCTACGCAGTGCCGTAGGGGACCACACCGCCACTTCCCGGCAAATTAGGGACACTGTTGCTCCTGGGGTATCAGAGAGGACCATTCGCAACCGTCTCCATGAAGCTGGTCTACGGTCCCGCGCACCGTTAGGTCGTCTTCCGCTCACGCCCCAACATCGTGCAGCCCGCCTCCAGTGGTGTCGCGACAGGCGTGTATGGACGGACAAATGGAGACGTGTAATCTTCAGTGATGAGAGTCGCTTCTGCCTTGGTGCCAATGATAGTCGTATGCGTGTTTGGCGCCGTGCAGGTGAGCGCCACAATCAGGACTGCATACGACCGAGGCACACAGGGCCAACACCCAGCATCATGGTATGGGGAGCGATCTCCTACACTGGCCGTACACCTCTGGTGATCGTCGAGGGGACACTGAACAGTGCACGGTACATTCAAACCGTCATCGAACCCATCGTTCTACCATTCCTAGACCGGCAAGGGAACATGCTGTTCCAACAGGACAATGCACGTCCACATGTATCCCGTGCCACCCAACGTGCTCTAGAAGGTGGAAGTCAACTACCCTGGCCAGCGAGATCTCAGGATCTGTCCCCCATTGAGCATGTTTGGGACTGGATGAAACGTCGTCTCACGCGGTCTGCACGTCCAGCACGAACGCTGGTCCAGCTGAGGCACCAGGTGGAAATGGTTTGGCATGCCGTTCCACAGGACTACATCCAGCACCTCTACGATCGTCTCCATGGGAGAATTGCAGCCTGCATTGCTGCGAAAGGAGGATATACGCGGTACTAGTGCCGACATTGTGCATGCTCTGTTGCCTGTGTCTATGTGCCTATGGTTCTGTCTGTGTGATCATGTGTTGTATCTGACACCAAGAATGTGTATATAAAGTTTCCCATTCCTGGGACAATGAATTCACGGTGTACTTATTTCAATTTCCTGGAGTGTATGTTATGTGGACATGTGTCCGGAAACGCTTACTTTCCATGTTAGAGCTCATTTTATTACTTCTCTTCAAATCACGTTAAACATGAAACGGAAACACACAGCAACAGAACGTACCAGCGTGACTTCAAACACTTTGTTACAGGAAATGTTCAAAATGTCCTCCGTTAGCGAGGATACATGCACCAACCCTCCGTCGCATAGAATCCCTGATGTGCTGATGCAGCCCTGGAGAATGGCGTATTGTATCACAGCCGTCCACAATACGAGCATGAAGAGTCTCTACATTTGGTACCGGGGTTGTGCATGTTCTGTTGCCTGTGTCTATGTGCCTATGGTTCTGTCTGTGTGATCATGTATTGTATCTGACCCCAGGAATGTGTATATAAAGTTTCCCATTCCTGAGACAATGAATTCACGGTGTTCTTATTTCAATTTCCAGGAGTGTAGAACTTGTTTGAATTGCGTTTGAAACATTGCTGATCTTAAAGAAATAGTGCAGAGAAATTTTTTCGCGCAGTTGCTTTATAAAATTAGTTTTATAAGTAAACTAAGGGAATTGTTACTAGTATTTGGTATTTTCAAATTTGTCCTGCACATTTGTGGTGACCATTTTAAACATATTCTGCGTGAAATAATTATGTCATTCCTAGATTTTTGCCGCTCATTAATAGAACATTTTCATGCTATTTATTTTTGTATTTTTTTGAATAAATATACATCTATATCCACACTCTGCAATTCACAAACATTGTGGGTGACAGACGGTGCTAAGCACCAATCTTAATTCTGCGCATTCCAATCCTGAATACCACGAGGCAAGAAAGAATACATGAAAGCATCAGTACGGCATCTTATTTCTCGAATCTTATCCCTCCGGTCGTTGCGACCCAAGTAGGTAGGTGGAAGAAATATCTCACTGCACTCGTAGGTGATAGAATTTCGCATATTCTCCAATAAATTTAAACCTAAATGACGTCGTCTGCTTTACAAACTAGCCCAGCCCATTCTATGTATCAATTATGTGGTGTAACAACCAGTCATGAATCGAGCGGCTCTCCTCTGTACCCTCTCCAAATCTCCACTGAGTCAATCAGGCCCTTGCGATAAGGATTCCACCAAACTCCACAACAGTAATCCAGATGCGGACGCACCAGTGTTTTTGAGAGCGTGCATAAACCACGTACCTCCATTTTGGCCTCCTGTTAACCCCCTCCCCCCTCCCACGCAGCCCTATGTGTCTTTTGCTGCTACCCCTACCCCCTTTATTCCCTTTTTATTCCAGAAGACACTGTTTTCTCCTGTAAGGCTATTGTAAATTACATACGGAGATAATTGACTGAGGGATAGTAATATTCACATGGTGTTGTGTGTTCTGTTCTTCATTTTGACTGTGAAACATGTTATGAAAGGAAAGCTACGTGGCCTGGCTCGGAAACCCCTCCTTCCCCACGTAGCTCAGCGTAGCCTTCCAGCTAACCCCTCCCCCCTCCCCCGCCTGGACCGAGCAACGTAGTTTGTGCATTTACCCTTAAACGCTGTTTCCTTTGTATGAGCATTACAATTCCTCAGAATACAACCTATGAATCGCAATTTTGATTTAGCTTTGCCTACGACGGAAGTTATGTGCAAGTCCCATTTCATGTTGCTTTGTACTTTTACCCCCAGATACTTCAGGGAATCAACCGTGACAACAATTGAATTATTCACTTTGTACTCGTGAGCAAACTGATTCTTTTTGTTACTTATTCGCATTGCCTAGCACTTTTTTCAATTAAGTGTAAGCTGCCATTTACGGCACCATTAGGAAATAGCATCCAAATCGCGCGGAATTTCTAAGCAATCGTCAGAGAACCTTATTTTCCTATAGATAACTGTATCGTCAGTAATCAATCGCAACCAGCATTTAACGTTGTCACCTAGATCGTTTATTAAAAATTAAGAAAAGAAGTGGTCCTATTACACTTCCTTGAGGAACGCCAGAAGTAATAAAACTGATAACCATGTCACTGGTTGCCAGCTAGATTTTGTAGGTGCAATTTTTACAAATCTGCATTATTTTAAACGACAGAGGTGAATTGTGGATCACGGATATGAGTTAGCTACATGGTCGTTGTAACAGTACAGGATATCGGTGGACTATCGATACTGGCCGCTGGGGTTATTATCGCTGGAGATGACGTCAGTCGTGTAGTAGCTTGAGTGCGGCCTGGAAGCTGTATGTGTGTGAGGTGGCCATACACGCTATGGTATACCTAAGAGGTTTATCTGTGCACTCACCGGAACACCGACGGATTGCAGTGTATCCCGCATAACCATGAAATCTTTTCAAGGTGATGCCTTGCCTTTTTATTAGATTTTAAAAGTAAACAGCAAAGGAAAAGCGCTAAAAGTGGCGTAAATAGGTTGTTAACAAGAAAGCTATACACTAATATTAATTTGTTCAACGGATTGTGGATAGAAACTAAATTTTACCGTCATGACTTGCGTATGGATGAATAGGTTTATCTAAATTTGCTTTCAATGGTTACTCCATTAATTTAGAAAAACAATACCACAATCAGAAGTGCTGTTTCTCCAAACGAAAGCCTTGCAGCAACTTGGAGATCGTGTTTTCTACAATGTTTTCTACAATAATATCGAAATATATTGCATCTATCGACGTTCCAGACTTCAATCAGGCTTCATTTTCTCTCTCTCTCTTTACGGACGTTGCTTCTTAGAATTATTTTTTAAAATCACTGTCTGCTTATTAACATCAGATTCACATTCTTGTAGTTTTTGTAACAATATCACGTAGGTAGCTTCTTTCTTGGGGCGATCATGGCATTTGTTGCTCTTAACGCGCCACATAGAATGTTCTGATTTATAAATTTAAATTAATTCTTAAATAACTTTACTAAGCCTACAATTTGGAATAGCGTACATATGTACTTTGAAGCAGAACAAAGAAAATATGCTGTTACGGCACTGCACACAATGCGATTTCTCTTCCACAAAGCTGAGCCTGAAAATTGCGCAGGTCTACCGCAATACCCTCACAGATCCTGCAACACTCTGGCTCAGGTAGAAAGAATTGATTTTTCATTCTTCTCCGGTTCCCTGTACAGGTCCGGATACCTGTACAGTTTTGTTGCATACACGCTCCGGTCTACCTGTACTGGTTGTCTGTACGGATAAACCTCTAAGGTATACCGTGGCGTGGCGGCCTTAACGTTTTGCGGTGGAATACTATAGTGGAAGTGATTGCAGAACACAGGATGGACCATGAAACTGTTTTATCGTACCTGGGAAGTCAGGAGTGAATTCTCAGTGTCCATAAACTGTTTTTCAGTGTATTCGAAGTACAGAGAGAGACTATTAGCTATGGTTTGGTATGCGTGTGATTCCAGTCGGAACATGCAGTCATTGCATATGATGTTAATGAACTGGTGGTTTAATTTGGCTAGTTGTAAACGAGATTATTCTTGTCTTCATTAATAAATGTGTACGAACGGTGGGTACTGTAACTAGTCGTATGTTGTCGTGTTGCTACACCCATAATCAGCCAAGATTAATAGAATAACGTTATGTACAGTATTAGTAATGTAACTACTGTCTATAATAGCACCGTGTTCAGAGTCGAATTAGCCGCAACTTCTTTCAAACCAGTAACGTGAACCAGAATAATCCAGAATAACGTTACATAGTACAAGTTCTCAGAGATATCCAGTGCCTCACTGCCAGAACGACTTCATCCCGTAATCTGGTTTATTCACGTCAAGTATTACAAAGACATCCGTGGATGATAATTTAGTAAGATTTTCTGGGGGACGTGAGGAGGTAAAGTAAAATTTCGTAATTGCGCCTAGTTAGGCCTAGTTGGTCATTGCCAGAAATACGGTACATACACCTAAGCGGTTAATATTTGATCCAGAATCCTAAACAAAAGTGTATAAAACTCGTATGACACCTTTTAAAAAATGTTATAATAATTACGTGTGGTCATAATGACCTGGGAACAAGGTTTCTATTGGCTGCGAATTCCACCCTAGTCGTAGCCGCTTTAACCTAACCCGGCAATCCTACCGCGTACAGGAGGCCTACAGTTTAACGTGGAATCCGAACCACAGAAGCATCCCGGCGTAATTCACATTACACAGCAAGCTGTGTCAGAGAAGAAGATCGGGGTCAAGAGACTATGAAAATACCCGCCGAGATACGGAATCGAACCGGAGACACCTCGATATGTACTGAAACACCATCACCACTGAGCCACTTTAAATAACGTTATAAAATAGTTTTCCGGCTAACGAACGTCTAGAAAAGGTGTAGAACGTACTGAACATGTATCGTACGCCTCCTTTGAGGTCGACCTCTGTCAGAAGAAATCAAGGTTCACATTGTAATATATCCTGACGTGTATCGCCCTGTTGGTATGCTGACGTAAATTATGAGTTGTTTCGCAGATATGCCCTACATTTGATAGACTGTTCAATTTTTGTAATGGTAGGTCAGCATTATTACTCTTGTTTAGAATAATTACACTCAGCTGTGTTTGTGAACCAGCTGCAATGTTTTGTGTACGCTTTTACAAAATTGCTTCATTTTTTTTTTTTTTTTGGAAAAAAACATCAGCTGATGTCCGACAGCATGTTTTATTCGATATCAATTTCTACCTCGTACTAACAGCCTTCACATCAAAAAATGGTATTAGAAAGTCTCTAATCTTCTCATCACTCGTGCAACGTCTTCATTGTGGTTTCTTAGCAAATGAAGACCCACATTTCTCTTCGAAGGTGAGGTATTATGTTAGTATCGTCATCAGAGGCTGCTAACAGTTCATAGTGATTAATGACGATTTTTACGGCAAAACTATGGTGATCCTACAGGAGATTTAATAAAATAGCTAAATAAGTGCTGAAGGGTTCATCATTCGTTATTCAGTTTTCCGAGAAAAAAAAAATCGTTTCTGTCTTTAGGTTTAACAGTTGAAACAATAAAATGTTTTTTATTAAAGATGCAGGTTAATGACATTAAATTGAGAAAATTGAAGTAGTTGTTTGTCTTCATTCCCTGCAGCAACACCGCAATTGAACCAGGAGGAACACAGAGGTAAAAGTTTGTAATTTATCAAAAAGTTGTGCTGCGAATCCAGCTCAAACAGTTCAGTGCAACAGGCAATTCGCCGTCAGAGCAACAGGTAGATTGGGCTACGGCCAACTTGCAGGGTAGTCAAACATAAAGAGCAGGGACTACGCTGAAATGTATACGTCGCGGCAGTTCCCTAAACTTCTGTTTTGCTAGAATTTCGGCCAAGATTGGAAGATAATAACACAATATAAAAGAAACCTAAAAGTTTTAACTTACTTTCATAGCACCTAGGATTTGCCAAGAGATATTATCTTTTAATTTTACTGATACCGTGTGATCACCCATTTTTTTTATGTTTTACGGAGTAATGAAATAGTAAAGACATATCTTCCGAATAGAATATGTTTCTATTATTTCATTTCTCTAAAACAAAATTGTTTGAACATTGTATGATTAACTTAAATGGCCCTAAAAGTATATCTCGAAAATTTAAAATCTACCGATCACTAGATACAAATATGATTTTTTACCGAATTGTTTCAGTCTATGTGATGTTTTGCTAAATTTTTGCTATCTTTTTAATAGAATCTGACTATAATTGGAGTCCAGGAACAGAAAGGTATTCGGCCATAGAATTTTTTTTCTTATTTATTGACATTCGGTTATGTAACCATACAGCCATCACTTGTAACATGATTCATTATGGTTAACTAATAACTTGTTTGATTATACACATTACTATATTGCATCTGTTAATTATCGTTATACTTATGCTACTTACAATTTTGATTATATTGGTTACAATTTTAAATAGAACTTATCTAATCGTAATTAAATTCTTTCAGGTATAAAGCCGAATCGCTGTAGCAATTGATAAAATTCGTTTTGAAGTCATTTTGCAGGTATACGTGAGGTAATACCGACATTGATATTCATGAATCTAAATTATTATTTTCTTTTGTTCACGTTCGGTTATATGACCATACAGCCGTGAATTGTAAGATAATTCATTATTCTTAATTATTTACAGGTTTGATTATACTATTTACAATCTTGCTTATGCTAATTATAGTTTTTCTTAGGCTACTTACAGTTTTTATTATACTGATGACAATTTTAAGTCATACTTGTCTACTCGTAGTTACAATCTTTCAGGAATAAAACAGAATCGTTGTAGTCATTTATGCAATTCATTTTATGCTTATTGACATTTTTATTTACCGATGGTGAAGTCTTAGATTTCTATATTTCCATTTTTTAGGAATCTCATAAAGCTGTTGTATACTGCTTTGTCATCACTAACTAGGAGTAGGATTAGAAACATCGCTGCATTCACGTCGAGTGATTTTGGTAGTCGATATCTGGTTCCCCAGACTATAAATCAAACCCACTTTCACCCAAATGATATCGCATACCTAAACCTATCATCAATCAAGCTCGGTCTCTATGAAACCTTCGCCTTGAATTCCCACTAATGCTTCTATAAGAATATTTATATTCTTTACGTAATTACAAGGGTCGTCTGTTTATGCTTTCCAGAATCGCGTTGTTGGTGAAGATGAGTTGTTACTGTCGCTGTTGGAACTTGCATCGATTCTATTGGGTATCGGGACGATTAGCTACATTTTGTAAATCTATAAACCGTTAAAGCGACATGAATATTGAGCGGACAGCCGTGCAAAGTCGGGTCGTACAGATTGGGCGTAATAAATTAATGCCTCTTACTGCAGCATGTTATTATAGAGCTTAGAGTAGCAAAAAAGTTTCCTTAATTTATTTAACGCCAAGGGAACACATACTAAACATTTATAACCACAGTGAACCGGAATTAATATTTGCTTCGATACCTCGTTGTATGTTTGCCTGCCATGCAATTTGCAATGTTCTTATTATTTGGACCTTCTTTTTAAGGTGCTTGTAAACGTACATCTGGTGACATACAACTATGAAACCCCTAAATTCTTTTTAAAAATTGGTATGTAACTTCAAGATAGCAGTAAACACTCTTGCCATTTGCTAGAATAGGGCACTTGACACAAAAAAAAATTATTAAACTTTATTTTACAATGACAGCGTCAGAAAATCAACTTTATTTGTTGGAAAAGAGTTGAAAACAAATTATTTTTAATAAAAAATACAAAAAGACGTTTTTTAGTCATCTGATTTGAATCATCAATCAGAGCACATGCTGTCAAGTCTCAGTTGGCTTTAGTTTAGCTCCCTTGCATTTATAGTATTTCGAAAAATCTGCGGGTCGTATATATAATGTTTTTACCAGGTAGTTCTGGTTATAAATCAATTAAACGAATTATATCGCTACTGAAGTTGTATTTACCAAAGAAAATAGCTCCAATTTGCGTAATATTGATGTGATGGATTTGGTAATGATTTTTATCTAGCGCTGATTTCTGATCATCTTTATTTCGGAACGTCAAAACGTCCATGCAGGCCTACGTACTTTTATTCTGTATGTTGTATTACGGCAAAACATTAGAATGTATTCTAGAGGTGTGCGTGTTAGTGAAACATTTTACTTAAAACAAATATGTAATATTGTGATTTTAGTGCAACGGGAGGAAGTCATAATTTCGAATATTTCATTGTAATATTGTTAAAAGTTTTTAATATGATTGTGTTGTTATTCAGAAGTGTTAAGCATTAATGTAATTACTATTTAAGAAATCCCTGAATTACTGTTCTTCAAGTTTTTATTGGCACGCGGAGAAGACGTTAAAAGTATGTTTAAACGTGTTCGACGTTATATTTCTGACAGTAACGTTGTGAACGAAAAAATATGAAATGGTTTTATATGTCGCTGGTAATTTATTCTGTTTATATATATATTTTTTAAATCAAATTATTGTCAATTCATGTCAAACTGATTTTCGGAGTTTATTGAGGCTTGTGTACCAAAATTTAAACATATTAAAGACTTTGTCTGCTGTATATAAAGCGTTCTTATCCAGTTAAACAGTCTTCAATTGCCATAAATATTTTCTTCTTTGAGCATATATTGACGCTCTGTACTGCCAAATGTTCCTTTTTTTCTATCTGGTTGACACTCAAATTTTGTTGGAAAACATTACTGTGTACTTTGACACAAACTCAATTATATGATATTCCATGTAATTTTACATACTGTACCGATAAAAAGATTTGTACACATTTTCAAAGAAGGACTTTTTAAACTCCGAAGTCATAATTTGACTATCGACAAAAAATGACAAAATATTGAGGTACATAGCTTATAGAACATGGTAAAATATTCAGTAAAAACTTAAATCGAAGTGGTCTTCACAAAAATGTACTGAACACTTTGTAAACAAACAACTTGGGACGTGGAATGCAAGCATTATTCAGTTTTTCAGCTCATTTTCCTTGTGTGAAAAGTAAATAAACAATGTGTTTGATCTTTTAGGCACTACACACATCTTGTAAATGATACAACTCATTTAATTAACGAAATAAGCAAAATGCAGCTTTGTTTACTTCGGGACAAACTGAAACGTGACGTCAAATGGCACAGAATAACTAGCATTTTGCTTCTAAAATTCAAATTAACGTATAAAAAAGTAAAGTTTTACATTTTTCCGTTTATCTTATTTTCTTCAAGATCTTTGTAATACTGATTATTTTCCCTAAATTATTAAAGTTCCTTATACTCCTCGTAAGAAATTTTTAAATCAATTTTTATAGTCAATGTTTGGGCAAAGTAAACAGACAGATGCTTTAGCTAGATTATACAGCAGTGTGCTTATCTTGGCAGCAATTTTAAGTGTAAAGGTTTCTGATGGCTCTTAACCTCATCAGTTCATTTTACAGGCAATGTGGCCTCAGGAGGGTAAATGCGTTTACAGCACCAATCTCATCTCATGCATGGCATCTCACGTTTGGAGATGCTTATCCCCTTCAAGTTCGGAACTAGCTAATGGACTTAATGGCGCAAGTGGGTAAACTTTCAAGTGATCTCTCCAGGGCGCAGCAACAAGATTCCAGACAGATCTTGTTAATATTTCAACAGGGAAGATGTCTGTTCAAATAACAGAAAATAATGTAATAGAATAAAATATACGTATGCTGTATTATTTAAAACTTTCGAAACTAAATTATACTAAGAGCATTAAAACAAAGTTTATGACTAAAAGACGCGTCACGATTCTAAAAAACATATTCTGCTGAGCAAAGTGTTAAGTTATTTTTACGTTTCTATTCAACATAATTTCGTATTTGCTGGTCGACTGCGATTAAATGTCCATACACTAAATAAATGGTGATAACCCTTGCTCTTCCTTCCGAATAACCATATTTCTCTCTATTTCTTCGTCATAAAAATCAGATAATAACGGCATCAACTTCTCTCTATGGCAAAAAATAGTGTCTTCCTTTTCCGGAGTAACATTTATAAATTCAGTTTTAAAAAAATTCCGGTACCTGCATGGTAGTTAAACTATATGTCTGACCCAATTTGAAAATTTTATGCCATCACGAATTTTATTGATGTGTTTGTCCATTCATCCAGATCCAAGGAAAAGGAGATATAACGAGAGAGTATGCGTAATCGAAAGATGACTCATTACGGTTCTATCAACTCTATTTCTGCAGAGAATTTGTTTTGTACTCCAAACAAACCTATGAGACGCCGTGGAACAGGGCTTCCAAAGAAACAATAAGAATTTTGTAACTGAACCATATGACTGTGAAAGGAGAAATTGGCTGGAATAAAGAAATGGATCAAAACAAGTGCCCAACCAATGTTACTTTACATCTTGGTAATGGAAGAGATACTAAAGAAGGTGTAAGAGTTAATGGGGGAAGAAAATATGAACATGATAGCTTTTGCAGATGACCTAATGATGTGGGTGTATAGTGATGAGGAAATTCAATCCAGTGGTAGATGATGGGCTAGACATTGTTGATCAATATGAAATTAAAATAAGTACAAAGAAAAGTGATTGCATAGTTACAGCCATAAAGTAGAAGCTAACTAGAGAAATTAAAAAAAGGCAGGAGAACGGCAAAAGATAGTGAATATGAAAGTGGGGGGGGGCGGGGGTGGATAAGAATATGATGACGGCGTAGATCGGTTTCATTAGTGTCAGACTTTGATTATATTTCATTGATCGACATATATTGAGTGCCTATACGGATATGGTAAGTGGCTACTATTATGTAGTGAATTTCGTGACAGTTACATATTTATAAAACAGCAAAAAGATAAATGCTCAACTGTCAGCCCGTAATCCTTTTTAATAAAAAGCGTTGTCTGGAGATTGCGCGCTTACCACAATGGAAAGTCAGTCTCAATAAAGTGTTCGTTTCTGACTTTATTTGAGCTTATACTGTTAAAAGAAAGTTTAATTGCGATGTCAGATAAAAGGTAATTGTCATTTTTGAGGAAGTAACTGCACAAACATACGAAAAGCAACAATAATATATATATATATAATGCGAGGCAATAATACGTTTCAAACTTACAATCGTACATTTGTTTAAATTTACATGTTGCTCATTGTTTATTTACAACAACTAGATGCAGAAATTCATGTAAGGAGAAGGATATTCGACATTTACATTATCTGTATGTTATAAGAGCAAGATTATAACATTTAAAACATAACCTAAGAATTTTTTTGCATAAGAAAAGAAACAATGAAGTTTATTAAAAACTCAGAGAAAGTTTACAACGAACAAACGTAATCGTGAAATATATCAGTCAAATATATAACAGTTATCCGTTTAAAAGTCAAATGCATTTACTTTAAAAAAATCTTAGCCAAATACTAGGATAATCTAACCAAAGTAAGGTACTGATATCAAGAAAAATATCATTGAAATGATCACTATTCGTTTTTGCTTACAAACTTTTCTAGAATAAATCCTATTACCATCATAGATGATACCCGTCGTTTTTGAAGGGCGTTAAAACTGGTTCAGAATAAACTATCAATACAATAATATTTTCCTTAATTCTTAAGACATTCACTCTGTTTTTACGTAGGCACCGGTGTAAGGACTTGTTTTAACTTTTCGTTATTTCCTGCTCTTTATTAATTATTTTCATTTCTGTGATAAAGTTTACAACATTTGTTTATATTGTTCAACAGATGTTCAAGGAAGTTTGTTGCGAGAAAATCGACATCAATTAAATTCAAGTTTATTTTTTAGTATTTATATAATAATTTTAATTTATATTTCTGACAAGAAATATATAACATTATATCACTGTCTACTGAATTTTTTGAGATCACGAACCAATTAAGCCCTGTTATTAACAGTATTAACAGGATTGGGATCAAGGAATGGAAAAGATTTTTGCAATGATCTTTTGAAGGAGCCATGCAGAAATTCGGGTAGACTTATTTCGGGAAACATAAGAAAAACGAAATCTGAATGATCAGATCGGGTATCATCAGCTTCCTTCAAACCAAAACTACAGTTTAGTAGTTACAATCAAAGATTTGAGCCACAGTAAAAAATCAGGGATAATCGACAGAAGGGATTTATTTAAATACAAGGTGTAGAATATAGACTTCGAGACTGGCATTCTCTCTCTTTAACCGGTTTTAATGTTACTGTGTGTTGTAGGAAAAACCTCAAATCGGATGTTGGAAGTAAACTTTGCCAACGTAACCCAAAAGACATTATTAACTAGCTGGTTATGTCCCATTAAGGTTTAATCCGATTAAGGTACAGGGTGGGTTCAGAAAGTAGAAGGACTGGATTCATTTAATTTTATTTATTGAACTGATCGGTGCAAGTCCTTATTAGTTCTCGAAATAGCACCCTTGTGCACCCTTGTACACCACGCGTATAACGAGATTCCCATTGCGCGTACGCCTTCTGTAACTTGCTTTCTGGCATCTCCTTCAGAGATAGTCACGGCCCCTTGGACGTCTTCTACAGAGCTGCATGGGTTTCCCTTGAGGTCCCGCTTGAGCCGGGGAAAGAGGAAGAAGTCCGGCGGTGCCAGATCTGGACTGTAGAGGGAGGGGGGGGGGGCGGGTGAAGCAACGTGGCAACCCTGTGCTTGGCCAGAAACTCCCTCACGAACAGCGCGGTGTAGCACGGCGCGTTATCGTGATGAAGATTCAAAAAATCAGCGATGTCTGGATGACGCGTTTGCGCAACCTGTCAATCACGTCCACGTAAAAACACAGTCTGTCCAGAGGGTACGAACGCCCTGTGAACCACACCACGACGGTCAAAAAAGCAGTTGAGTGTGTGTCTGACCCTTGACCTGCTCGTCTTTGGACGCGGGGATCGGCACTCTGGCGTTTGGTCACCGGGTCGTACCCAAAACACCAAGTTTAGTCACCGGTAATTTAGTTTTCCTTGGAATATTGCACACGATTCACTTTTTGTTCATCACTCAGGACTCTTGGCACAAACTTGGCGCACACCTTTCGCAATGCCAAATCCTCGGAAATATTTTTTTGGACGCCCTAACTGATCAACAATCAGAAGAATATTTGTAGGCCAGTCGGAGTCCAGGATCGTCTTCACTTTAGCCACATTTTCATCAGTCCTTGAAGTTGACGGGTGACCGGCGAGTTGGTCGTCTTCGATGAGCTCCCGCCCCTCCCGAATAGCTTATGCTACTCGAACACTGTTGAGCGGTTCATGGCAGCATCCCCGTAGGCGTCCTTAATCATTCCGAGGGTCTCCGTCGCCGTTTTCCCGAGTTTCATGCAGAATTTGATGGCGTAGCGCTGCTCCAGATTTTTCTCCATCTTGGACCGCGATGACGCTTATTAAAAGAGGTTCACGGAAATTGACGTGCTTACTCTCCGCTTGCTCACAGGCGACTGGAAAAAAATTTCGGTCTCTTTGGAAGGCTCCCCAGAATCACGCCCTGGTGGTCCGACCTTTCTCCAGCACTCCGTTCGTGCTACAGAAATTCAGTCCTACTGCTTTCTGATCCTACCCCATATGTCAATAAAAGGTACAAGTTCTCTCGCCCAAATTCAGTCATGACTGCTCGAACGACATATTGGCTCTGAATCATTATTATGTTTGGTGTAAATAAAGGCAATAGACTAACTACGACTGTGAGGTCGGATGTTTGTTCACAGCGCAAGCTGAGATTGCGATGGGTATCAGTACACGGCTAGCTAAATAGCAATACTCACCTGATCCCCATAGTTGCTCACCAACTTATCGCTGCATGCTGATATTGTTGGTATTCTCATTACTTCCGAATTTTTAGTCCAATCTATTCTATTATAAATATGAAACGGGGCTGTGTCTGTTTGGGTATAGATTTTGATGGGGTTTTCGCAGTTTAAAACTTAGGGTAGGATCTAAATTTTTAAGGTTATATTAATCACGTTACCTCAACTAGGTAGATAATATAAAATAAATATGTGACCAAAAAATTAACAAGAAAATTCGTCACTATCTCAACGTCGCCTGCTGGTTCATACTATAAGTATCGGGTATTCTGCGTCTAAGTTAAAAAAAAAAAAGGTTGTAGTTGGTCACAATTTTCTTGTAAGGACAGTAACTAGTACTTTCATGCTTAAGTACTTTGAATTTAACTATCTATGTGTTGATATTTTCTATTCAGATTTATCACTCCCAAAATTCTTTATTTTTTTGACATAAAATAAGTCAGTTACTGTTCAGTACTGAATACATTTCATTTGAAGTCTAAACACCTGAGATATTGCATTATTGCATTGCAGAATTTACACAACAATCCATTTTTAACTTTGAAGTAAATTTTGACTATTTAAGAAATCAGAGCTGTCGCAAAAGTTTGCATCATACTTAGTTCATTGTTACAGTCCAACCGGCTCCATTTTCTTCTCTTCAACCTTTTTTTTTTTGTTTTTTGTGTTTTGTTTTTTTTACCAAAAGGCAAACGTATTCCTACTGCTGGCACTCCGCGGTCTATTAGTCAGTCACATATCACTAACTCCTAAGAATAAAACGTTTCAGACTTCAAATTTGCATGTCATATGTCAGTTTTACGCTAATAACCTATGAGTTTCACGAAATTATAAGAGATATGAAACAAAATTTTATTCCCCAGTAGGTAGGATATCGTTGTTTAGAGTTAGTCAGGTAGACGACTAAAGCAGATTCAATTTATTTTTCATTCGAAAGAAAAAATGACAACAAACGTGTCAGTTAAATATCTATTCTAATTTACCAATTTAATACTAAAACACTTGAAATATGTTTCCATCATCTTCGCCAGTCTCAGCATTAAAGCTGGTCGGTTGGGGGTTGTTGTCCTGAGACATTTCCTCCCTCAGTCTTCTCTTGAGTGGTCTTCTCTTCACTTCTGATTGGTCGTCTTGGTGGCGTATTATTAGTTGGTCCTTAGCGCTCCGTCAGCACCAATGGCCTGCTATGTTTGTCAGCGGCAGTTTCATATTCGCCGAGACAACTGACCAGTGGATTGGCAGAGTGATGTGCTGCTCTGTAGAATTTATAGGCATGTTGCCGGAACCTGTCAATGAGCTTCTGTGTTCCCGACGCCTCATGGACTGCGACGGTGGGGAAACGGTTGGGCAGATGTAGTGCCCGCTTCAGTGTTCTGTTTTGCAGCACCTGCAACTTTCTCAGGTGGCAATTAGCAGCGTACCCCCAGACGGGGCAAGCATATTCAATTACCGGCCTAATCAAGGAGCAATAAATGGCAACTCCTAGGTGAGGTACCAACGAACTTTCCCGGTTAAGTATAGGGTAAAGAGAATGGAGCCGAGCACTTACCCTTTGCCTGATGTCCTTGATGTGAGCTCGCCATGTCAGCTTACAGTCAAGTGTTACACCAAGGTAACGAGCAGTTGGTGCCCAGGGAATGGTTTTACCTCTGAGCTGAAGTTGCGGGTGAGGTAGTTGCTCACTACGGCGTCCTAGGCGTCGCGTCAGCATAATCGCTTGCGTTTTGACAGGGTTTATACTTATCCGCCACCTTCTGGCCCAGGCTATCGTCTGCTGAAGAGCTTCCTGCAATCGTCTCGTCGCGATGGCTCTACTACGGCTGGATGTAAAGAATGCCGTATCGTCGGCGTACGTGGCTGTTTTCACATTGACAGGTGCTGGAATGTCGGCTGTGTACAGGTTATACAGAACTGGTCCCAGCACTGAACCCTGTGGTACACCTGCACGAATGCGCCGTCGTGTTGACATGGCATCACCAACCCTGACGCAGAATGTGCGACTTGACAGATAGCTGCGGATCAATTTTACGTAGGGTCCAGGCAAGCCCCATTCGTACAACTTGCAGAGCAGACCCGTATGCCACACTGAGTCGAATGTACGGGCGACATCGAGCAACACCAAACCACAATAGCTTCTCTCGTTGAAGGCCCTTGTGGCTGCCTCTATAACACGCATCAACTGCTGCGTTGTGGAGTGCCCTCTACGGAACCCAAATTGATGATCGGGTATGACGCCTGCAGCCTGGATGTAGGTGTCAATACGCTTCAGCAGAATTCGCTCGAACACTTTGCTGAGCGCGGGTAGCAGGCTGATTGGCCGGTAATGCTGGGGAAAGATAGGATCTTTCCCAGCCTTATGAATACCGACCACGATGGCATGCTTCCATGCTCTCGGGAAAGTCTGATGTCGCAGGATGGTATTGAAGAGCCGCGTCAAGTAGTTGATGGCTTCTGGTGGTAGATTTCTGAGTGCTCGATTGTCCACTTGGTCATGCCCAGGTGCCTTTCGCGGATACAACCCGGCGATGTAGCTAGCTACCTCCTGCGGCTCAATCGCAATGATGTCATGGTCATCATTGGCTGACATGTACCGTCGCAGTCGGCGACGTACTGCTACAATGTGGACGGTCGTCAACGTCGTCATCGACGGGCTGGAAATTTTTCCTAAAACTGTCAGCGAGCGCGTTAGCCTTGTCTTCCGGTAGAAATACAAGACCACGTTCGCCGTGGAGTGGTGGTATCGGCTTCCTCCGGCGGGTGAGTCGCCTAGTTTCGTTCCACATGCTGCCATCGTTTGGTCGCAGCATTGCAACACGTGCGGACCACTCACGATTTCTGTGTTCTACCAACGCTGCCTTCAGCTCTCGCTGCAGTTGATTGAGGAGGCGGCGAGTGGCACGGTTCCTCGTTAGTTTCCACTCCTTGGCGATCCGATTTTTGTTTCTGATCTACGCAATGAGGTGCGGTGGAAGCTGGCAGGAACGTTCTATGCGTGTATGAACCAGTGGTGTGGCGACTTTTGTAGCTTCATTTACGGTGTTGGTGAAGAATCTCAGAGCCTCCTCAACATTTCCTTCCACTGTACCGCTTTCCAGTTTAGTCGCTACGACTTCCCTAAACCGGTCCCAGTCGGTCCGCTTGTAATCAGGAATTGGGTGATTGTTTGGCTGCCACTCCCCAACGTCGACCTCAAGTAGCACAGGAGAGTGGTCCGAAGATAGTCTGTTAAGGGTTGTTGCCGAAACAAAACCTGTGATTCCCTTTGTTATAACAATATCAAGAACATCAGGCCGGTTTCCATTTGCAGGATGATGCGTTGGTTCTTCAGGTGCCCATACACATAGGTTGTGGCAGTGGGCCAGGCGTCTTAAGAGGTTACCAGCCGGATTGGCAGTTCTGCTATGCCAATCCTGGTGCTTTGCATTCATATCTCCACCAATCAGGATTTTACCATGAAGTGTGATAAGGGCGGCGATGTCTGCTTCTTCAAGCACTCTGCGTGGTGGTCGGTAGGCTGCGACGACGGTGATGGCGCCTGAGGATGTTTTCACCTGAACCGCGACAGCCTCTACCTGCTGAAGAGGAGGAAGAGGGACTTCACAGTGAGGAATACCGCGTTTAATGTACAGCGCAACACCCCCACCGGCCGTCAGTCGGTCTTTCCGGTAGCAGCAGTAGTTTGGTGCTGCCGCCCGTAGGCAAGGTTTCAAGTGGGACTCGCTGACGAGGCAAATGTCCACATCTTCTTCCCGCAAAAATTGTCTAAACTCAAGTAATTGTCCATGAATGCCGTTAGCATTCCACACACAGAAAGTGAGGCTATGAATGTGAGGCCTCCTATTCATGGTTGCGTTGCTGGGTAATGGAGGTGTTGGCAAGCGCCGACGTCACTGCAGCTGTGATGTCCGAAGACATTCTATCGAGCCGCGTTAGGAGGCTGACCATCATGCTAAGTATATTCTCAAGCATATTGACTAGTCTCCCGAGGTTTGTCCCGTTCGTCTCTGCTGCTTCATTTGGATGCTGGTGTGGTAGACCTTGTCTTTTCTGACGCTTTGGTGGTACAGTCTGCAACGCCATCGGTTGTTCGGACTTTGCAACTGGGCCTTGCTTCACCGGCTGAGTCGAAGTGTCTTGGTGCTGTGGCTGTTTGGGGGGAGAAACATGAATCACATCTTTGGTTACTTCAGCGAAGGATAAGTCTGATTGCACTTTGGATGATGCCAGTTTCTTGCCCTTCTGCTTCTTCGTTTTCTTCAATTTCTGTGGATTCGGTTTCGTTGATTTTGATATTTCACTGATCTCCGACATTTGTTGTTGGTTTGACTGCTGTTGTAGATGCCTCTGAGGAGCCTCTGTCCCCACTCCTCTTTGACGATCGCGGGCTCGCTTATAGGCTGGACAGCCTTTCCAACTGGCAACATGGTTGCCGTGGCAGTTTCCACAGATTGGTGGGTCACGGCCCTTCTGCGTGTGGCAGTCTTTTGCGTCGTGTTGCCCTGCACACTTGACGCACACCGGGCGCATTTTGCAATGGCGTGCCACATGGCCAAACAACTGACAATTGAAACATTGCTGCGGTCCAGCCGACGATCGCAGTTTCTCTGTCGATACTCTGAGGTGGCACAGCTTGTCAACCTCAAATATTGTGCGATTTAAGGGCAGGTCTGGTAATACTACTAGGAAAAGCGGCATTACATCGTTACTGCCGGGGCGACGAAGTTGAGCAACAGACTTCACTTCGTAGCCCATTTCTGTCAGCTCTTCTTTCAATGTCTCTGTTGGCAGAGTCCTGGGAATGCCACGAAACACCACCTTCAACAGTTTCACCGCTCCGGTCGGAAAAGTGTAGTACGGGATATTGCACTGTTGAAGGAGAGAAGTGACGGCCACAAAGTCTTCGGTAGTAGTCATGCTGAATTTGATTTTGTCGCCACCTGCGGTTTTCGCAGCGAATGGACTCTTGATGACATCTGCCACCCGATCATGAAGGGTCTTGTAGTTTTCTGCGAATTCCACTACTATAGGTGGAATGGAGTCGCATCTCGTCTCCTTTCGCGGCGTGTCGTCAACAGTCAAGGCAGTGAAACGATTTTCTACTTCCATCGCCGCTGGGTCCAATGAAGGTGGGGGCTTTGCTGTCTTCTTTGGCATTATGAAACCTTCCTGGTCTGGCTGCCAATTCTGGGTGCGAGAACGACGTCCTTTGAGTCCATTCCGCCCGGAGACCGAGGCTGCAGTATTGTCAGCGGCTTCGATAGTCTTCTTCTTTTGTACCTTGGAATTCTTTGGTTTCTTGGCTGAACCAAGTTTCGTCACTGCCAGGCTGACTCCAGTAGATTTACGCGTCTCCTCCTTCCTGTAGTTGACGGCGCGTGGCTGTTTATTGTTGGTCCTCTCTGGTGGAGTAGTGGAACGCTTTCTTGGGTTTAAATCTTTGCTCACCGCATACACGTCACCATGTATACGCTGAATGTTGAACACAGCGGCTGGCATAACATCTTCATCCATTTCGATATCCTTATCCATTTGCTGATTCGTTGCACTTGTCACAACGTCCGCTGGCAAAGACGAGTTCAATGAGGCGCTCGACGTGCATGGCGCTGAAGTGCAGAGCGGCCTTTCCTCGTCACCCATCCGTGCGATCCCTCTGGGCACTAACTGATGGGTGGCCGAGCTTAATTCGCTGCCTGCAGTCGCGAATCAGATATTCAACTTCGACACACAGGTGATTTCTTGTCACTTTCGTAAACAATACCTATATTTAACAATCACACATTCACTCAAAAATGCACACACATAGTCAATTATTTTCAAAAGTCATCACCAATAATCACACTCACAAAAATCTCACGATACTAATGTAGTAAAACTCGATAAGCTCACAACAATGTGAAAAATATGTTTCCAGAATCCTCTCCAGTTAATATTTAAATTACACTTATTTTTGACTGCGAGAAAAATTGCAAAAAAAAAAAAAAGTTATAATGTTTTAATTACTTTGCCATATAATAATACCACTTTGTTGAATGAGCTCTTAAAGAATATCGCATTGACTCTTAATAAATGTAACAATGTAGCAATACAGTAACGTAAGAATCATGTTAAAGGTTGATAATTTGTCAAAATGCCAGCGGTTTCATCTAGGACGGTAATTCCGCTGGGAAAATAGCAACAAGGAGACGCGAAAGGATGGAACGGAAGTGTTGCCCATTTAAGTGATCTAACGTGTGTGTTGTTGGCTGCCCTTCCAATGCCGGTAGAATATCATGCCGAACCTATTTAATCGGTTGCCACTATTGTGATGACTATAAGAATATTCAACTGAACCTAGTAGCATGGACTGTGATTTAATGCCGGGCAATGGATGCTTTGTTGGACTGAGCTACTTTAAATCTTCATATCAATACGTTCTTCGTTTTAGCTCTTTTTACGGGTTTCCACTAAACAGCCTGCAATTTTCGGGTATGCGGCTGACCGGCTCTTTTTGGCTGGGACCAGTCGGTTTCATGGTGTGAGAAATCAACCTCTTGTGACTCTGTAGTAGACTATAGAATCGAGTGACTTTCTTCATTTGTTATATTACAGTGCAAGTATCTTCTCCTCTCGATATCTTACACCAATGATATAATTGAACTTGCCGACCGGAAATACACTAATCTGAGACTATTTAATGAAGGACTAGTGAATAACATAATCAATCAGCACAATTAACTAACTTCTTACATGGTTCCACAATCTATAGGACTGTGTTTTATAATTGAATCAAATTATTTTTTGGCTCCATTAATGAGAACTGTTATACTATGGCCTATAATATATATATATATATATATATTTTTTATTACAACAAGCACTACATGCAGGGTAATAAATAATTTGATTAGAAATGAGTAAGCTGTGCGTTGCGAAAAAAAATCAATCAAGCATTGAACTTCTGAAATGTGACTATTGTCTGACCTATGGCATCCGCGTTTATTAATGTTATTGGAAATATAAAAAGCTAATCGCAAAAGGATCGACCCACAATCGATCGGTTCATTTATTGTTTGCTTCACGGGTCGCCGACGTCGAGTTCATTCGAGACGGCCTTTCGGTCAATTCTTATGTTATCCAGTCTTCTCCTCTTTCTGTACACCCTCCGCCAATTTTTCAACCACATATCTTTTAGCTGTCCTGTCGGTGGTTTACTTCGTATCTCTATATCATATATTTTCCTGGTATTCCTTCCTCCTCCATCCTCTTTGCCTGTCCGTGTGACTCAAGCATTGCTTTATCTATCCTCTCGTGCAAGGGCTTCTTCTTTACTATAGCCCGTTCAGTTAACAGAGGCGGCTCAATGTCATTGCTCTATCCCCACTCTGCTGTCCTTACCCGTACATTCAGGGTTAAATTTGTCACCGCTCACCTGGATATAGCGGTTAGCTCTGAGAGGTTGGAACGGGATGGGATGGTGAAGTGAGAAGCGGGGCGAGGAGAACATGACCTTCGCCGCCAGTTTGAAGTGAATAGGTTAAAAACCGTTAGCATTGTAATTTCTTACATTATTAATTGTCCTTTCTTACACTCTGCGTCTAAAGCAATTAATTGGCTGTAAGTGGTTAGCATCTTGTAACAGCCCTCATAACTGAACTTTAAATAGAATTGTATTTGATGTTGTATTTTCAGTGAGCTAAAGTTTGCTTGAATATGATCTGGTGTGTTTGTTTTGCAATTTCTTGTTTTATGAGAAGAAATTATTTAAAGGCCATTTAATATGTTTAAGAACCGAATTGTACAAGAGAAAGGCTTAAATGTTTGTAATTCCAAGTAGTTACGATGTCTACAGAACAATTTTCAACAGTTTGAAATGATTTCTGTAAATAATTTTGTGTTTAAATATCTTTAATTTCCATTTCTGACAGTTTTGTAATGATGTTAAATGATTAAGTACTATTTCTAATTGTTTGTAATATGTTTAATTGTTTGAAGTAATTGTTAATGTTCGAGAAATATCTCGCGGAAGTCTTTGAAGAATTCCAGAAATTTCGATAGAGCCTATATAAAGAAATCAGCAGCAGGACAGTTTAGTTTAGTTTATAGTCAGTTTTATAAAGATTCACTTTCCATCTGCCAAAGACTGCGCTAGTATCTCTGGATTGTATCTTTGGAGGTAACAATATCGCTGACGTTGTTTTGAAATAAACAAAAAATCTTAAACTGAATCTTTCTGGTGAACTATTTAATTAATTACAATATTAATTAAACCACCAAAAGAACCTGACAATCTCTTTTCTGTAATGATCATGTTCCTGAAGAATGAATGAGTAACATGAAAGTTCAATGACCTCCGACGATGGATAGTGAATGCCTGCTCGTTATTAAATGTAACTACTGTTGTGACTGCACCCTACCCAGTAGTCTCAACTCGTGCAGAGTGTAGGGTGTACTCACCGAAGACGATGACGAAGGTCATCTTGACTGTTTTGATCTTGGCCCTCGGAATGAGACCCCGAGAGCTGGCGCGGCGACAGTCGTTGTCTTCGTTACGAACGCCCGCCGACCGACTACCGTCTGCAAAAAACACACAAGTAGTAGAAATTAACTTGGTTTACGGATTTAGTTGCCTAATTTCATCTTATATATTAAATGAATGTTTGTTTGTTTGCATGTTCGTCTTCTATGCGTTCCTGTACCATTCATTCGATTATGATAAAACTTTGGTGAGTTATTGCGTGCACGCGTGCGAAGGTTTCTGACAAAAAAAAAAAATCGAAAAAACCTCACGCTCTGCCCCTTTACAGCCTTAATTTTATACGAAACCCACATTTTTATCCGATTTCGATGGAACTTTGCAGACGTATACTTTAAAATAAACAGAAAAAATCCTATCAACATTTTATTTTTCATAACCCATCCCCTCTCCCCCTTTCTAATCTCAATTTTTTTTTTTTTTTTTTTTCGCACCCACAATTTTTAGCCGATATAGATGGAACTTTTTACACGTATATATTCTAAAACCATACTCCTCTCCCATTTCCACGCTCTTAATTTTGTCAATGTTCTTTACATGTACCCATAGATTTTTCCAATTTCGATTAAAATTTGCACACGTATAATTACCAACTTAGAAAGAAAAACATACATTGCATACCATGCCAGGCAAAGCTAGTAATGGAATAAATGAAATAACACAAACCAAAAATTGTATATCAAGCACGTATATCACAGATTTTGCAGAGTTTATGTTGGAATTATTATATCGGTCAACTTTATAAATTCTAATGCGGTGAATGTATTACTGTGCACACGGTAGTTGCTTAGATATTCCAGCAACAATATTAGCAGAGGTGTGGTTAGATTGAAATGCAGTATAAACCAGAATAACAAACGATATTCCGTATTGCAGCGAAAGGTTCATGGAACATCTACCGAATTACTATGTAGAGAGATTCTTGAAAGCTAAAAACAAATGTGTGAGAAGAGATTGAAGTGAAAATGGGAGTGCCACAGGGTATGTGTTGGGGTCGTTGGTATTCATTACTCTAATGAATGAG
This sequence comes from Vandiemenella viatica, assembly GCA_031002005.1. Taxonomy (NCBI): domain Eukaryota; kingdom Metazoa; phylum Arthropoda; class Insecta; order Orthoptera; family Morabidae; genus Vandiemenella; species Vandiemenella viatica. The sequence continues at coordinate 59,775,778 of JARYHS010012519.1, read as the reverse complement.
TGTTAACGGTTTTCGGTCAGAAGTATGTTGTTTTGATGATACGATGGTGTGTAATAGGATCGGAATTGGAGAAGACATTGAACAGCTGCAGGGTGATCTAAACTGGATGTTTATGATGGTGAAGTCAACATGGAATGAAGATAAATGCCAAGAAGAGCTACCTTATTAGACACACAAAATAAAAAATTTAATAAAAACAACAAAAAAACTGAAGTTTGTTTATATTTGTAGGGTGGGGAAGGAATTGTTGGGTCTAAAGTGTAAATATATTGGAATAACATTTGATAGTAAATTTAGTTGGTAGGACACATTTGACAGTGATAGGAACATTTTGTAACTTCCTTCATTGATTGGAGAGGGTGAGAGGAGATGTACCAAAGACCTGAGGGAATTGGGTTCAAACCCTTGACGAGACCACTGTTTCAATATGGCGATACAGTATGCTGCCAACACATTTTGTAATCAAATGCAGGAGTTTAATTGAGTGCAAAGGAGGGAAGATAGATTATTGCAGAGCACAATCAGCATCTGAAATCATAAGTATACTGGATTCGGAATCATTGGAATAAAGGAAGCGCGTGAAGAGAGTGCTGGGAGTGTACAACGGCTTTATCCCAGACGAGGCATTGCAGGATGTTGGTAGAAAAATTAGGAACCTGGGATTAGTGAGTAGAAAAAGGAGTCAACGATTTAAATAAATTACTTAGGAAAGTCCTGAACAATTGACAAATAAACTGGCTGAATTTAAAATTTAAATTCGCGAAGGGCAAAGGAAGTTTGCTGAGGAAATTACACTAGAAGAACTTAAGCAAAGATAAAGGAAATAAACAAACAGGAGTGAATGGAAATTGCCTCCAGAACATATGTTCTATCGCAATGAAATTAAATTACATACTCGTGCGGACTTATTGTAAAGAGCGATCATTAATGTTTTTTACTTTAAGAATATTTTAATATGCTATCAAGAGCTCCATTTATCACTCAATACCGATGGACACGTATCGCGATCAATGCGGCCATGACAAGAATTATAATTACATTACATGGTAGAGGAAGAGTTTGAAGGTGGGTATTCGCCTAACCACTGGCTGCCTTGGGCAAGAATCCGACTTCAGGGGTGTCCAATATAAGCTCATAGCCCCCTCGAGAACCTCATCGGAAACTACCAACCACCTGCTTCCACCCACGCCACGGTATTAGGTCATATAAAGAATTACAACGGGGATCGTGAGGCTAGGCGCAATTCGCCACCCATTAAGGGTGTCCACGGGGAGAGACGAGGAAGCGGTCGCTTCCAAAACTTCGCCATACAGTAAACTTCCTTGCTAGTTACACCAGCGCTCCCAACGGAGACGCTTCCCAAGAAGATTTTGTTGCATCGATACGCCTGGAAAGGCTCCACTCGCACATCATTATCAATTTAGTAGCAAGGAAGTATTTTCATCAGTATTGCGATATAAAGTTCCATCGATTATTTTGACGACTTACAAAGGCTCCAATACCCGCGAATTGTAATACATGTGAAATATCCATACATATTTAGGAAGTTTATAAACATATTGGAACATTTACCTTTGACGGAGTGTACAACATGTGGTTTGAATTTTACGTTCGGTGTGTAATATAGTATAAACTTTGATCTTTGTGATGACTTGAGAAAAAACGCGTATGATGGGAAAAATGGACTGATAGCTTAATTGAGAAAATTAAAAGTGAAAGCGTATAACGGAAAACAACGAAAAGCACGTAACAATACTGTACAACACTTGCTAACAAACATATGGAAGTTTCGTATAAAAAATAAGTGACTAATCACATAATAAAACAAAGAAAATCAACTGGCTCACATCTAAATAAGAATAAATAAAAACTTCCATAACAACAGCAGACGGCATTTTTATGTCTGTTAAACGATTTCACACTCGAGTATCGGGATTTACCCAAAAATGTATTTTCCTTATATGTCTATGAATCTGCTTTGTAGTTAGTAAAACACGCCTTCCTAAGAATTTTCATTTGAAACTGAAACGCGCTTCGCTGTTATCCTCATTGTGCTTCTTACAAATCTGAAATAATTAGCAAATACTTCTATACTTCTAAATGAAGGAAGATTCAATTTACAGCCATTTTATCATTTAATGAAAACGATATCTAAAACCAACACCCGTTATACATTTTAAGTGGGTTATGGTTCGTTTATTTCTTTCCAAAGATTACCTGTTTGGTATTGATAATTTGCTCTTATAGTTTCAAGAAGTGACGTCTAATCTAAATGATGTTTCCAAATCATCTCTTATTCAAGAATGACCAGCGAATCGTAATAGGAATCCATAGCAAGTTTATTAATTATTTTCCATGGAAGTTTTATCTTTTTTAATTTATTGAATTAGATAAATAATTATATCATGTTATTGCTTTTGTATTAATCAGTTCCGTTAAAAAAAAACCATACACATTTGGAAGACTTTTGAGGTTGTTTGTTCGTTATAAAATAATTGGCTATGGAATAACTTAAAAATAAATAAAAATCCTTTGTTTAAAGTTCTTAGAGCTTATGAATACAACAGCTAAACGAAAAAATATGTTTTTAACTCCAGGGTGTAAATGTTTAGTACGTTAATAATCATAAGCTTTGATATCCGATATTGATCTAAATGTTGGTCAATATGACGTAAATATAATGGGAATGTCTTGAAAAATAGCAAATAATAATAATATGTAAATGTAGAAATTATTATTTCTTTTTCAACTTTATTAAAGATATTCTGAAATGATATTGCCTCAACGTATTTTTCGTGTATTCGTCCCTCAAATACAAAAAAAAAATCATTTTAATATGTAAAACTCACACGAAATAAATTTCATCTTCGAACTGCACACACAACTTTTCTTAAAAGTAGAACGTCCTAAATGGTCCCTCTGAACCACTCATCCGGTTGTCCAATATGGCATGTGGAAGGAAATACTTTTTTTCCCAATGGTTTTCGGCATATAGGCCATACAGCCAACACGATAGTAATTATTCCCAGCTAATTAGACACACCAGAGGACGGACATGACATTCACAGAGACAATACTTAAACACCCATGCCCGCGGCCGGACTCAAACCGGCGACCTCCGGCACGTTGAGCTAACAACGGAAATACTTCACAAGTAAGCGGAAGGACTGTAACATTGTCCATATTACCGCCGTCTCTACGTCAACTTTTGCTTGACACGAATAACATATCATCAAACTATTTAATTTCTATGAAATGTTACATTATTGTTTTATTTATTTTATAATCATATTGCTCATAACATTAACTATAATTAAAGAAACAATCATTTCTGTTTCATTGTCGACTTTAGAAAATGCAGCATTCAGCTAAACGAATAAGAAAAATGGTAGGAAATACATATACAAGGTGTTACAAAAAGGTACGGCCAAACTTTCAGAACATTCCTCACACACAAACAAAGAAAATATGTTATGTGGACATGTGTCCGGAAACGCTTACTTTCCATGTTAGAGCTCATTTTATTACTTCTCTTCAAATCACATTAAACATGAAATGGAAACACACAGCAACAGAACGTACCAGCGTGACTTCAAACACTTTGTTACAGGAAATGTTCAAAATGTCCTCCGTTAGCGAGGATACATGCATCCACCCTCCATCGCATGGAATCCCTGATGCGCTGATGCAGCCCTGGAGAATGGCGTATTGTATCACAGCCGTCTACAATATGAGCTCTAACATGGAAAGTAAGCGTTTCCGGACACATGTCCACATAACACATTTTCTTTGTTTGTGTGTGAGGAATGTTTCCTGAAAGTTTGGCCGTACCTTTTTGTAACACCCTGTATATTAAGTGCTGCGAACAACTATCTAGGTAAACTAGCTGATTATGTAACATGAATTAGATATATCTGTAACGTTACGGACATGACAGCATAATATCAAAAGCATTTTAAGTTAGTAATATTTTAATACTACATATAACTACTACATAAATCCCCATCGTTTGAACGCTACACTAATATTTTCATCTCCGTTACAACAACGAGGCTAGAGTTATTTGGATGGAAACAATTTCATTGTTTACGTTAGGCAGGAATGTCAGCTGCGATACAACCAGTGAAAATTTCCCTTACTTAGGAAAACAAGTGACTTCCCGAGCGTTTTCACGACTCGCGTGATATCAGTGGTGCAATGTTTATGCGGTGGACAGAATTATGGCAACATAAACTGCGGGACTGTGCGGGAGACTGCTTCAGAAAACAATCTGCTCTGCCACCGGCGGCAGACAAGAGAACTATACGAACACGACACAAAATCTGAGATAAACGCACAAATAAAATACAGGAAAATTGTATCAAATAAAAGCTTCTCCTTATCCTGATACTGAGTTTAAACTTGTTTTAAAAACCAGGTTATAAAGCCTTATTTCTCAAAATTACTAAGTTCTAGTGTGTTAATTCCAATAAGCTTGGTGGATTATTGTGAGTTAATTATTGCATGAATAATAAAGAATTAACTGTTTTCTTCGTACCTATCCGAAATATTTTAGCTCATTTATTCGTTCTAAACGTTTTTATTCCTAATATATTTTTCATGTTTCCCATTGTTTTTGAAAAACAATAGCATCCTGGTCCCTGAGATTCTACTTTCCTATCTAATATGGCCCATTTTGTCTTCTCACGACAAATGCTTAATTCACCCTAATACTCTTGTTTTTTTCTGTGGTTATATTTTTATTTCACCATGTAAATGTCTGATTATTAGTATCAATCATCTCCTAATAATTCTAAGTCGATGATCTGCAAAGCTCTAAAGTAAATGCAAAATATCCTACTATCCCAAAAAAATTTGCGATTAAACCACCAGCTTTTGCTCATAACCGAAACAATAGACACAATAATAAACTTAACTATTGCAAACAACTTTAGCATTTTTATTTTTTTTTTTTTTTTGCTTCCACAAATGAAGACACCTTATTACTTGCCATATGAGCAACCAAATTATATTTTATTACAGACCAAAATTGGATCTTTCACAAAATGCATAAAGTTCCCGTGATGAAATACAAACCTTCTAATCTAACAATAGTGATAAGCTACCATAGGATGACAATTCTCAACCGGCGATACGCGGCCCAACTGTGGTCCGAAAGCATAAATTTATAATCATTTGGTTAAAACATATTAAGAATTTGTTTAATATATAATTCAGTTTTATTGGTTTACTTACAGTTTCATAACTGTGTTTTCATACTAAAACAAAACAGACTTTTAGATTTATTATGTTCTAATGGTACAGTACATTATGTCTCAAATGTTAACAATTTACACATTTACAAAAAAAAAAAAAAAATAACCTCATATTAGGTTTTTTATTAATGGCATTTGGCAACGAAGGCCATACAGCCAGCTCAATGTAATTTTGTAGTATTCAGTGTATAAATCATCATCCAGTATATATTGTATTTTCCAATGTATGGACGTCACAGGACGGACAGGACATTCACACCGACACACAACACTTAAACATCCATGCCCGTGGCCGGATTCGAACCTGCGGCCTTCGGCACGCGGAGCTAGCACCTAGCCCCTACGCTACCGAGGCCGGCGTCATATCAGTTAGTGGTGCGTAGAACAAATTTTGACATATCCTCGTATTGAAAAAGGTTGTCAAACAATGGTATTGGAGATTTTCAAGGGCAAATAGTATGATTTAGCTACGTCATCACTTACACAATAAAATCAGTTTTTATTTTCCTGAAAAAAATTATGAGCTCCAGTTGTAAAATAAGCAAAAATTATTTTTCTTTTTCAGATGTTACGTTATTTAATATAATTCTGGTTACAACATTAATGTTATCCATTAATCTCAAACAAATAAGAAATTCTGAGCAGAGATACCTATGGCAAAAATTGAAAATTCTTACGTAAGAGAAGACATATGTGTGTAATGACGGTACAAATATTTTTTGCTATCTGTAGCCTGAAGTGAAACTACTACTTACGATTTTTACTAAAAATCTCATTAATTCACGAATTATTACGTTAAAGTCACAAACTCCTATCACTAGCGAATAAACGTTAGTATAATGATTACTTCAACTTTGCCAATAAAAATGAATATTGACATTGCTACAAACTCATAAGCTTACTTCACTTCTGAAGAGATGTATTACAGAAACCTAAAAAGTAGTCAAATCTGTGGTGATCTAATTAGGAATAAGGCTCGCAACTGATAGTTAGTACCAGCACTAATAAATCAAATATATTCGTTTAGTATCACTGACAGCATACTGTAAATTATAAAAATAATTAATGAGATACGAAAAGTATCAAAATTTGCACTTTTGCCCTTTCTGTAACACCTTATATTGGAAACGCGAGAAAATGTTAATTAAGCAAGGAATAGCATCGTTGATGGCAATTCAGTTTAGTATAATACCAGTTTCGGAAAAATTAGTGAAGGCGTTGGCGGTTAATCTGGTTCTGATCAGGAACCGCAATCGAGTTGGTGGTTATGGATATTGATAGCGTAGCATTAGATATTTCAAAGGCTTTTGACAGAATGAGCCATTAAATGCTAGTAAATAAGGCAAAAACTATTGGAGTGGATTAGAAAGTGCTTTACTGGGTAGAGGAATTTTAAAAAGGTAGAAAACAGAAACTTAGGGTAGGAAATGCAGTATCAAAAGAAGTGGAAGTAAAAATTGGAGTGCCGCAGGGTAGTGTATTTTGGACCATTTCTATTCATTATTCTATTGAATAATAGTGTTGATTGTTTACTATCAGAAATTAGATTATTTGCAGATGACATAATGCTGTATAAAAGGATCAAAACGATAGAGGACTGTAAACAGTTGCAGGATGATCTAGACATGATATCTAGTTGGGTTGGTAAACATGGGATGAAGATAAATGCAAAGAAGAGTCAGCGTATTAGATACAAAAATAAAAAAACTAAAGGTTGATTATGATTATAAGGAGGGTAAAGAATTGCTTGTTGAAGATTTGAAATGTAAATACCATGGCATTACATTTGATAACAAACTTAACTGGGCAGGACACATTGGTCAGGTAGTAGGAAAAGGTTTCAAAATTCTGAACTTCTTGGAGAGAATGAGGAGGGGATGTACGAGATAAGTAAAAGAAATGGGTTACAAAACTTTGGCCAGACCATTGCTTGAATATGGTAGTGTAGTATGGGGCCCACATTTTTCTAATCAGGAATTGAAGAGGATGCAAAAAAGGGCTGCTAGATTTGTTTCTGGAAATTACCGCAGAATGCAATCAGCAACAGATATGATAATAGAGCTGGAATGGGATTCTTTGGAAGGACGAGGGTGAAGAGGGTCATGAGAGTGTACAAGTCGTACATTGGTGACGAGGGATGGAAAGATATTGGTGTAAGAATTAAAAGAAATGGATGGAAGGGAAAAGATGACCATGACCACAAGCTGGAATTCGATTTTAGGCACAAGGGTGTTAGAAGATTCTCTTTTTTGGATAAGGGTTTCTGGGATTGGAATAAGTTACCAAGAGAAATTATGAATAATTTACAAAAAACGTTGAAAGAATTTAAATTTTCAGAGGGCAAATGTAGGTGGGTGTGTTTAGGGAAATTGCCACCGGAGTATGCACTAGATCGCAATTTAATTAAATATTATTATCATAACACCAAAAATTAATATTTGGTGATTTTCTGGCCAATAAACGAAGTGAGATAAGCAGACTTGAAAATTACTCGCCAATCAGGTTAGCATCAGTGGTGAGTAATGTGATAGAAAAACTGATATACAAAACTAAATCAGAAATGTCTGTGCGGGAATAAATGGTCTGCAAAATAGAAATATGGGTTTAGGAAAGGACGCTCATGCGAATCTCAGCTCGTGGTCTAGATGCAAGATATTGCAGATGAAATGGGAAAGGAACGTCAAATTGATAGTGTAACACTGGATCTCTCCAAAACATTTGGCAGAGTGAGCGATAAATAGGTGGTAAATGAGGTGAAAACCATTTTGTCCAGTGACGGCGTCGTAAAAAGGGGGTCGCACAAACATTATATCACGTAGAACTTTATTTTCTTATCTTTTATATATTGGTGAGAGTAAGCAGAAACCAAGTTTTCGACCTCCGACACCCTTGGCACATTTTTCTGTGACCAAAAGACGTCAAAATGTTGGTACTATTTTCAGTTTTTGATCTATGATTCTTAGCAAGAAATTCTTTATGCCCGATTTGAAAGAGGACAAACCCTCCTACAACTTTTGTGGTACAAAGTTTTTTCTAAACTTCAAACTAAGCGTTCTACAGTTCTTCGAATATCAGCAAAATTTCACACTTTTCCGAAAAGTTAGGTTTATACCTACTTTGTCGCTCAAAATGACTTGGAACCCATGTATATATAATTGATATATATGTACTCGGTATATATGTGTACTATACTTTGAATACTGATGGTCAGTTCAATAATCAAGTGGTATCGTTGGCCCGAAGGATCCGAAGGATTGCTCGGCAGCTAGGAGACAGCGCAGTGCGTGTTTACTAACCAGGTGATGTTGCCGGGTACAGGGAACCTACAGCTTAACCTGGAATTCGAATTTCAGAAACCTTCTGGCTTATTTCATATTACACAGCAAGCTGTGACAGAGTATACGGTCGGTTTATTTGCCTTTGAAAATCACAGCTGAGATCGGGATTTCGATGTCCAGTCCGACGCCTTAACCACTGAGCTACCAGATGGTATTTATCCAGTTTGAAAAACGGATTTGAAAAAATGAAAGCATAATTTTATGGCACAAAGTTTATTTACACAGTCAAAATGAAGTCATAATAAGTCAATAATTAGTCATAAATCCATTTCTTTTCCTTTTAAATGGTTTGAAACACTGTTTTCCATTTGAACTTGCTCGGCAGGTCAAGGGAACAAAATTGTTTCTATATGAAGCATTTACATATCTTCAAGATGCAGCATCCAACATAAAAAGTTTTGTTGTGGATGGAGGATCCTGCTGCATGTAGCTACTTCTGTGGAAAATATGAAACCGAATTGAGAACACACCATAGATCCAAAACCACAGTTCTATTTGATGGATACTGAAGTGATGCAGCGTAGAACGTAATAAAGTCATCTGAAAATTTTCGTCTTAGGAAAGCATCAGATACTTCAGCAGACATAATTTTCAGTTAGAAAACAAGTGCTGCAGTGAAGCAGCAAATTAGAGTAGCAAGAACTGTGTAATTTTCATACTAACGTAAAAACTGAAAAATGAGGCATCCAAGTTCAAAAGACAAAACGAGATGCAGCTGGACTGATTGTAAGACAGCTATTTCTCAAGCAGTAAAATCCTACAGTGCGATGATTATAAGTGAGTATATTGGGCTTCTCGCTCTGCTAATGATCCTTGGCAACACGAGAAGATGTACTTCCATATACCAGGGACAGGGAAAGAGGCAGTTCTATGGTACACAACCACTTTCTTTGAATCTGAACCCACCTATATCCTCTTCATCCCCGCATTTACATGATATGATATAATATCAGCACTTTTCGACTATGGGGAAGAAATTCTGCTGCTCATTCAGTACCAATCACATCTGAAAGTAACATACATGCTAACTTCTTAGTACTCGTAGCCTCCAGAGACTAGCATCTGGAGAACACGCAGTGGAACAGCTCATTGTGAAACGGTACGGACTAATTGCTTGTGGAACATTGGAGGGCTCAGCTACGAAATGTTTACGAAATCTGCCCAAGAAACCCATTTAAGCTAGTACGGTTGCCACCAACATCAGATGCGGTAACGTTTAGCTCAATACGTACGTACTACCAAGAGCAAGCATGGCTGGGTCGAGAAACTTATCCATTGCCGGGGGATGAAGTAAAGGTTCATCCAGACTTATTCCAGTTACAATATTAAAAGACGCTGCACCTACGTTTACTTCGAAGGTTGTATCATGATCCTGCAAGAAATCTTGTAGTGTACCACGCTGCTGTCCAAATCAGGACTGCACTCTTCAGTTGCTTGAAAAGACTGCTTTGGTCTGTCTCGTGAAAATCTTTCTAAGACCGAAGTTGATGAAGGAGAGGAATCATTCTTCGACCTCGAGGAAGCTGCTACTGATGCAATGGGGATGAATGAGAGATAATTCTAGGTGAGGATATTGAAAAGCCGGGGAAATGCAAATAGAAAAGAAATAGATTTATGACTATTTTTTTTATTACGAATTTCTTATGAATTAATAATTTTGTGCCATAACATAATGCATTCATTTCCGCTCTATTATCATCAGGTAATAGAGCGGACTGGTGGCTCAGTGGTTAAGGCGTCTGACTGGAGATCGAAATCCCGGTCTCAGCTGTGATTTTCAAAGGCCAATAAACCGACCTTCAGCTCTGCCACAGCTCGCTGTGTTATATGAAGTAAGCCAGAACGGTTCTGTGGTTCGGATTCCACGTTAAGCTGTAGGTTCCCGGTACTATTACCTGGTTAGTAAACACGCATTGCGCTGTCTCCTAGCTGCCGAGCAATCCTTCGGATCCTTCCGGCCAACGATGCCACATGATTATTAAATTGACCATCAGTATTCAAAGTATAGTACATACATATACCACGTCATACAGAAATACATATATATATCAATTATACAGGGTGGTCTCGAATTCGTGGTAGAAACTTTAATGGTAGGTACAGGACATTGTAACAATGATTTATTGTATAGGAATGTATGGTCGCAAGTGACGCGGTAAGGCGCAATAGTGTATTGTGACCATTGCTGTTAATTGTTCGAATAAATGATTGTGTTGATGTCGGAAGTTAGATTGTTTGATTTTTTTTTAACTTATGGCTTTACGCCTCGTAGACATCAAGGACATTAGAGGCAGGATTGGACTGGAGACAAGGAACTGGAAAAAATTTAGTCATGGCCTTTTGCCTGGGGTGGTTTGTGGAAAGCCTAGACAATCCAAATCTGGATCAGCGGACGGGGATTCGAACCCGCGTCTTCCCGTATGAGAGGCCAGAGCGTTAGCGCTCACCCACCACGCTCGTTGATTGTTTGCACCTGACATAACGTTATATAATAGGATTTAAATTGAAGAGGACTGTGAATATCTACAGAGGGATGTAAACAGGATATCTAACTGGGCCAAACCAAGCCAAGAAGAGTCAGCTTACTAGGTAGACGGATAAAAAGTAAACATTTTCTGTGATTATAGAGTAGGGAAGAAATTTCTTATTGAATACCTTAATATCTTGGCGTAACATTTAATATTGCAGTAAATTCATTTGGGCAGGACACATTGGGTAAGCGTAGGAAAGGGTTTCAAAATCTTCCACTTATTAAAGTGGGTGGTGGGGGATGTCCGATGAGAGGAATTGGGTTACAAACCTTCGGTCTGACTATTACTTGCGTATGGTGGAGTCTTCTCGAATCCATATTTTGGATTACAAATTCAGGAGGTGGAGGGGTTGCAAAGGACAGAAGCTAGATTTGCTTGTTGAAATTAACACAGTATGATTTTAAGAGTCATAGGAAGGCAAAAAGCGGGTTAAGAAGGAATTTGGAATGTTCAAGGCTAAAAATCGCATTGATCCATGGATGGGTATTGATAGATGGATTAAAAGTAGTACATGGAATAGAAGAGATGACCATAACCATAAGCTGCCTCTTGAAACAATGTAGAAGATTATGTTTTGTGACTAAATGGAGATTGGAATAAATTTAATGAACAATAAATCATTGAAGAAGTTTGAAGTCAGATTTCGTAAAGGGCAAAAGTAGGCCGAAGATGAAAAATGCGACCGTGGGAAGGTCTTGGTGCAGGGACGTTGCCACAGTGGCGTGTGCACCTTATTGGAAATGAAAATTGAAATAAAAGTGAAATGCTGATTGGTCGAGGGTGAAGATGTTGCGGGGGTATTTCGGCAGAGCTATCATAATCCTAATAAATTAGTCCACGTCAGGATGGTATTGTGTAATTCCAACTTGTGAAAAGGTATCTTATAAATTCACAAAAAATACCCGAAATACATTGTTTACGAGTTATGAAACCACATGTTGTTTATCTTTAACGTCTGTTGAGACAAGGTATGATTTGCCACAAAATAATGCGTAAGGGCTACGATCTGTTGCAAAAACATAAACTGACTCATAATGATTTGTCTTATTTAAATCTAAAAGGGAATTCTTTGTGATTGTTTTCACATAGTAGAGGCAGAATTGATTGGGGTAACTTTTGTATCGAAAGTATATCTGAAAAATGAGGTATGCTGATTTGGATTGAACTCAAATAATTTAAAGAAGAACATTTGCGGTGTTTATCATACATAATTTTGGTTTAATTCAATATACGTGTAGATGTAAATCTCATATTATTAATTGTAACTTATAAAATCTCATGTTCTGCAATTAGATACCCAACAATAAGGCTCAATAATAATTATCAATCTTTGGATGAAACAGGAAAAAATATCAAAGACCGTCGTAAAAGGAAATAAAAAAGAAAGAAGGTAAGGGAGGTTAAAATGAATGGGAATGAGAATTTTTCTAACAGTAATCCGCCAAAAAATCACATATTCTCTGCGGTATTAGATTAATCGTTACCTAAAGGCGGAAAGGAAATGTAGTTTTGAACTTTAACATTTAGAGACCACTTTGGTTTGCCATTTCCACGAAGTTGCCTTACACTGTATGGAAAATCTGTTTGAAGTCGAATTCTGGAAGAGAAAGTATAGAATTCACAAAGCTATTTCCCAACATAAGCTTTAAATCCATAGTCTAAAGGTCAGAAAAATTCTTCAGCAATATCTGAATTTATGTGGAAATACGAGTATGTTGCAAAGTAGGGTAAAAATATTCTGAACAAAAGGAGTATTAAAGAACACAGAAATAATGTGTGCCTGTGTAGTATTTTCCACTGATTGTTCATTTCACATATACATTAATCATTTTTTCTAAAAATTCACGATGCACCATTCTATATAACTCGGATAATAAATGTGGAACCCCAAAAATGTCATAATATCCCAATGCAACTAATTAATATAATTTTAACTCACACGTAACATTGTGATGTAACTCGAAATTAAATTTTTGTTAGAATGTCACTATAACTTGTATAATATCTAAGAATACATGTTCTGAAGTGTTCACCCACATCTATATTCCGAAATTCACAAAATTGTGGTTGGAAGTGTATACTTTATATGAAACTCTTTTTTTGTTTGTTTTTGTTTTTTGTATTCCTGTAACTAGGAACAAGAGAGAGATGTGAAATGGGGAAGAATACACGTAGATATAGTGTGGCGTCATATTCTGTAATTGTAACTATCCTGTTACTGTGACCCAGTATTTAGTGCCACTGTAAATGAAGGATGTTTTTTCGTACGTATATTAAACAAGAAAAATACATTTGTTTGTTGGATGTTTCCATTCCAACCAGTAGTAAGTCTGAGGAACATAAGTAGCAGCTGTGGCTAGCGGTTACAAAGGTGTATTTGGTTAACGGTCACAAAAGTGCCTTTCTACAACATTATCGTTATTATTTACGCAACCTTTGCGATACGTATAACATATTAAATATTAAACGCGTTTTCATCTGTATAAAATGCGACCTATGTATTGAAATCTTGAATTACCGTCACTAATGACAGATATTATGTACCAATTGCTATACATAATACTTTCACTATATTATCTCGAGCCATAATTATCGTTCGATTACTATGCACATACCAGGAAATTTAATGTTTGTTTGCTTGACGTATCATCTATATACCATATGACCTTTTTGATATTAATTTGTCATTATTTATCCATAAATCTGAATTTTGTAAGTATTTCATTTATATTCAGATATTAGTTTTATTTATCTATATTCTATCGATGTAAAAAGGAATTTATACATCATTGACTACATAATAAACGTTATAATCCTTATTTAATAACGATTCTATTCCACTAAGCAACTGTTAAGAAAGCCGAAGGCCGCCGGTTCGAATCCGGCCGCGGGCATGGATGTTTAAGTGTTGTGTGTCTATGTGATTGTCCTGTCCGTCCTGTGGCGTCCATACATTGGAATAATACACACTGAGAGCTACAATATTTACATAGAGCTGGCTGTATGGCCTCCGTTGCCAAATGCCATTAAAAAAAAAAAAAAAACTGTTAAGAAATGAATTGACAGATAAATGTAACCAATATACCATTTTTGAATAATACAAAAATAGTACCATACTATATTAGGCCGGTTAACTATTGAAAAAATATTAGATATGCTTTATAGTAAGCCAGGGAACTTCCGCAATACCTTGGTTTCCAGTTTCTTACTATCTTTCTCGTCCTTCATACTGACGATTCCTTTCACTCTCGCTTGGCAGATGGCGTGCAGGTAGACAATAACAGGCTCAACTCATCTCTCTCAGGTGCCGCACGCGAACTCTGCAGAATCGTGACGTAGCGGATGCATTGCAAGTAGTTTCAGGCATCAGTACAGTTATTTGATTCAAACAAATTACCAGGTGCAGTGAGCCAACGACGATATATTCTACCTTTGACGTTAAAACTTTAGCTCCCATTTCAGTTACTACCAATCAAATTGTTTATGCCTCCCTCTTATACAATTTTATTATTATTATTCAGTCTGCCCACTAGATTTATGGTCTTTTTTCGATTATTTCTGCCTTTTAACAATCTCATTTCTTCCACGTATCCAATACTAGCCATGTCCTCTATCATCAGATTCATATTCTCTGGACTTTGCACTCATCTTTTTTTTTGCGATACCAAAGTTATAATATATTTGAAGGTCTGATACCCTGATTCTAAGGTTGGATAAAAGAAAGAAAAAGAAACATAATCTTACAAATTACATTGTCTTCCCCATCATTCTCAAATCACTATCATTTTGTAGCCCATGTGTTATTTTTTTTGGCTTATGGCTTTAAACCTCATCGACGTCGAGGTCATTAAACGCGGGATAGGACTGGGGACCAGGAATGGGAAGGAATTCGGCCATGGCCCTTTTAAGGAACCATCACGATATTCTCCTGGAGTTATTTTCGGAAACCCAATGATGAAAGGTATCCGAACCCACATTCTCCCGAATGCGAGACCAGAGCGTTACCGTTCTCCCATCTCCCATATTTTCAACATAATCCTAAGGCTTCATGTATATAACCATATACTATTCCGTTCTTTCGGTGCCTAATGTAAAGACTTCAATCATACTTTCAACCAGCTATATGCTACACAAATACAGTTCGAATAAATTCTTTGTGTTTCTTATATCACTGACATTGAAAAATTTCATGCCTTGGATAAAGCTTTGTTTAGGAAAGATAATCTGTCTTGCTATCATACGTGATTCACTCATTGAACCGATACTAAAACAAACTACCTATAATTTTGAAAGGTGATCTTAGTTATCTGTATTTGTGTGATCTTGCAAGATCGTTTATGTCGCTACCTACTTTCAATGAATAGAATAGAATAAAATATTCACAGATCAAAAACGAATGACACTTTGTTTACGATAAGAATTCGCGATAAGCACCGAAAGTTATTTGTGAAACATCTGTTATTATACAATGGAAAAATCATGGCTTTGTAACCTTTCAAAAGATCAGAAACAGAACCAAAGTAATTTCATCTCACAATTTTTTTAAATATTAGCATCGGTTCATTCTTAATCAAACCTTCATTGCAATACAGTCTATGAATTAGTGTTAAAATTATTCGACTGGTTATCGGTTTTAATAGTTGGAAATTTTTGTATTCTCCACTACTTGATAAGCCTCCCAGATAGTAATTCTGTTCCTATTGTTAATAAATTAGTTTTGGAGCTCTGCGCATGAAAGCCACCAGTACTCACTCTCATGACCTTAGTAACTGCTTAACAATTTGGTTCACGTGGGCTGTTAATTTTGAGACCACCCTGTTAAACTGTTTATGTCAAAGTTACCACATCACCAGTGAAAAAACAAATGTAACTTAGATTCCATACTTGCCTGGTATTGAATGCCGGGGCGCGACGAAACCCAGGAAGCATAGAAACTATTTATTTCGGCCGTGGAAGCCTTCGATTACAAAATTCCTCCGAATCATACCATGGCGCTCCTGCTATAAACGTTCAACGACAAATGAATACTGATTTTTGCAAAATTTTATCTTAAATTTCTTAGTTTTCCTACTTTCTATCAAAATTAAATATACTCAAATTTACTCGCGAGACCGTAAAAAACCGATCTGTAGGTTTTTCGTCAGTTCCATTTACCCCAACTTTCAGACAGAGAAACAAATTTTAAAAAAGGAAGAAAAGTCGTTTCCTTCTCTGTAGGTTACTACTATTTCCCTAATTCATTTTTTAAAACAAAAGGTAAAAGAGCTTGAGTATTCAGATTTTTTCCCGTTTACAGTATAGGTAACGATGTATATAATGCCATTTGACGATATACTCTTAATTCAGCACGAAATGTAAAGTACATTTCAGATAAAATTAAAACAATGTACCCTACTGACAGAAGGAAATTTCAGTTTCATCTTAGTCATGTTGAAAGCAGATTGATGATAATACTACTACATCAAAGCCACTGAAATTTGATGACATCTAGAGAACTATGCGATATATTATATAAAAATCTTATTAATATTATTTACTTTCGATTTGTCGAAATATATAAGACCATAAAATTCATCAAATTTCAGTGGCTCGGATATCGTAAAATCCCTTGGATTGTTTCTTTAGACGTACCCCTCACCGTGACAGTCGTCATCGTCTTTCAGTATATGCTCAAAGCGGTGGATGGAAGAAGGTTTTCGCAGTCGACAGGAATCTTCCAAGAAACATAAATAAAGTATACTGGATAAGCATTGCATCATCCATCATGCAATGAGAGAACCGTCAATAGCGGGCATTGCGGACATGCCTTTAGCTTCCTGCACCGTTGCCGGGCGAATGCAGATCTAAAGAAACAATGCCCATCGACTGTTAACTGTTGGGAGTCTACCTTCCTGATAGAAACATTATTCTGTGTACCATCTATACCGCTAATCTTTGATGGGATCCTCGTAATGATACCTCACATAAGTTCCTTGTCCAGAATATTTTCCAAACAATTATTGAGTGCTAAGTGGAACTATGGGAACTGCACCACTTTCGGTACCTGCCAGATACTGGTACTAACCTGTTGAAATTTACATCAGTCGCTTCGTCAACATGTCCTCTTCACGTTTTGCGATCATACATTTCCAGAAACTTGTACTAACCTGTTGAAATTTACATCAGTCGCTTCGTCAACATGTCCTCTTCACGTTTTGCGATCATACATTGCGGAAAAGTCGCCAGGAATTTAATTAAAAATGCCGAAATATGACATGACGTACAGCAGTTACATGCCGCCAACGATGAAAAAATCAGTGACAGTCTGTTAAAATGTAGATTTAATCCATTGTTGTAATGTTTTCATGCCTTTTCAGCTCTACTCCTTTGTAAAAAATCTCACAAAACTGACAAACACGCAATATTTATCCGAGTTGTAATACGGTGATGCCATCTTACGTAGCGACGAGCTACCATAGATAATCGATTGCTTCCATTGTAAACAAATACGCCTTTGCGTTTGCATAGCCAAAATTTCTTATTTTTTTATGACTTGGTCCAGGCCGTATTTCAACCTAACCACGATTTCTATGACAAAACTAAACTGTTTAGGTTGAAATGATCCCTGTACCTATAATTTTTATGTTATTTTAGCAGTGCTCAAAGCATTTAGCAGTTGCTCAACCTTTCATATTTCGGCATTTTTAATTAAATTCCTGGCGACTTTTCCGCAATGTATGATCGCAAAACGTGAATAGGACATAATGCCAAAGCGACTGATGTATATTTCAACAGGTTAGTACCAGTTTCTGGCAGGTACCGAAAGTGGTGCAGTTCCCACTATTGGGAAAGTGGTGCAGTTCCCGGAACTATTATACGCTTACCTCAATAGTTAACTTCAAATGAAATCATATTTTTTCTTCAAACTACTACCATGAATTGATTGAAACCATTCTTTTGGTTTGGAGACTTGGTACCGGAAATGTGTATTAACAGCTGTAACCCGCAACTTCGTACATGAAGATTTATAATTTTATTTTAGAATTGGATATAGAAAGCTAAGTGTTACATAATGGGTGTCCCACACACTGACTGCGAAAGAAACAAAGCCTGGTCGATCGATACAACATTTCAGAGACTTAAACACGCTATCTGTTTGCCTGTCACCGTTTTGTTATTATTCAAAACTTCATGATTAAATATGTTTTTTGTCCCAAAAAAAGTACCCTATGTTCTTCCTAATGATACATAGTATTTAATAATAAAGATCGGTTTAGCCGTTTAGTGATGAAAATGTAGCAAACAAAAAAAGAGACAGAGTTACATTCTCATTTGTAATATTATGGTAGTGCAGATTTACGTTTCCAACGATGTTTAGAAATCCCAAGAGTTTTAAAACTAAAGAACAAATTCTGTGGCAAGAACAAAGTCACAAACTACTATTTGATTACATGATCACCACTACACAGCATCCAGAAAGTTACATAAAAGAAGAGGTTATTAACTTAATAACCTCAGAACACAGTCCGCTGGATAGTTTAAGACACGACTTTGTGCCATTGTGCTTAGTGAGGCTAATAAATCTTTTAAAAATAGACCCTTAAATGGAATAATTTGTAAAATTATTTCAGGATCGCTTCTGCACGTGAATTTGATCATGACCCTCACTTACTTGGGTGCTCTCATCAGCAAAGATTTGAAGGTTTTAAAAAAAATAGATATAATCAAAGAAAATCAGTTTGAATAGAATGTAGATGGAAACAACACAGTGAAAGGATGAAGAAATATTAGGAACAAAGCCAAGAAAATAAAAGAAATGAAAGCATGAAGCTATTTTCCGTGGTTTATAGTTGGCCCTGATCGAGAAGATGAAAAACTCGAATCCAACCAATCTGTAGGTCTGATTCGATGAGAGATGAGAAAAGAGAGCTGACCACTATTTTGCTGGACAGATTTTCTGCTTATTAGGTGCGTGGTTTCCTGATACAACCCTCCTTTGGCGACGTCGAAGTAGAGACACAGTAGTTTTGCACGATACATAACATTCAAGGTCTGGTACCACGGCCTGACACCGTCACATGCCCGGAAGAAGAGATGGAGGTGGACAACCGATAGACGGCGCCAGCAACACGCCAACTAGCACCACCGCATAGCAGGGTTTCCACCGCGGCCAATCAGAAGCGACTGGCCTAGTATAAATACAGCCGCGCGGTCCCACTTAAGACAGTGCTGTGTTCATTTCTACTCAGTTCGCTTCCGTCTCTCTGTGCAATCGCCTATTGGACTCTGACCATCGCGCATGTCGGTTTACATTCGGTTACTCCTTTGGACTTTGTGCATCGCATACTGGACTCGGATCAGTGCGCGTCTCGGTCTACATTCGGTTTCTTCCTTGGACTCTGCGCAGCTCATCTTAGACTTTGCTTCGGTTCTCGCTTGATCGTCTCCGGGCGACCATCCGTCCGCCTGTCCGCCCGACCGCCGTGTTGACATTTCGGCCGCCGTGCGGACACAGCACAAGGATAAAGGCAGTCTCTGAGACTCGTTGCCGTTGAGACACTTTGTGGACAGGAAGTTACAAACAGAGAGATCTGATGTATACTCACGCCTGACAGAGGATCGCGAAGACGGCCTGGTGGTGGGCGCCAGTAGCTTGCTCTTGCTCCAGATGGTGAACACGATGATGGCGTAGCAGGCGGAGATGATGATGGTGGGCACGATGAAGAGGGCGACGGCTACCAGGGTCATATACACCTGCCACTGCCAGCTCTGAGGGAAATCGATCCAGCACTGCGTGTGACCTGGAACCCAACAGGCAAACTCAGTTACCCAACCACAAAAACATAACGGTATATTTAACAGAATTTCTTGAGGAAACACCGAATGAACCACACATTATTATTCGGTAGCATTTATAATGGAACTAGCTGAGACCCGCGACTTCGTACGCGTGGATTAAGAATTTCTTTGCCAGAATTGAATATAGAAAGTTGTTGGTAACGAAGGATTCGTGCCAAACAACACCGACTCGGCATAATATGACAGGAAAGCTATCACTATATCATTCTACCGTCGAAACTGTCTCTTGAAGAGAATCAATTTCCAACATATTTATGTCGCCATTCGATAAATTGTCAATATTTGTGACTACAGCTGTTAATCATACCGGAAAAAATGTCCTGTGCCCTCCCTACAGATTTTCTTGTCAAATTCTATCAATATCAATATATCGATTCAGTCGTCAAAACGTAACAAAAAGACACAGACTTACTTCCGCATTTATAGTATTATTACTGCAAATCACACACTCACTGACTGCGAACAACTTCTGAGGGATCATTATAACGTAAACAAGTGTACTCCTTACAGCATTGCAAGACTACCTACGATTTGCCTTGCATTGAACCCTTAAATTTGTGATATCTACAGTTTAACATTCAATGCGAATAACCGTCGGGTCCAGGTGTGACTCTTACGATCAAAAACAATTTTTATAAATATTTGCCTGCACGGAGATTTGAACCGGAGACCACAATCCAAACAGCAGTAATCAAGCGTTTTAAGCACTGAGCAACCACACCGCTATATGGAAAGACAGTACAGAGACCTCCATATCCGACGCGTCTGTCTGTCTACGCTCAGTAATTTTTCGAAATTATAAGACAACATGTATTATTTATACAGAAAATTTTTCTACCAGATGTAGACAGTACTTTTCTCCTTGGTTCAAAGGATAAGTGTGCAAACTTTCATCGAAATCAGATGAAAACTGTGTATTTGTATAAAGAACAAACAAACAAATAAACAAACATACATAAATTCATCCTTATACAGGGTGGTCAGAAATTCACTCATCGTCGGGTAAGGGCAGTGTTCGGGACGTTGCACTAGCGAGATAAATACAAAAAAAATCTAGTAAAAGTCGCACCGTTTTTGAGTTATACGCAGCTAAAGTTGGCCAATAAGAGCGCTGCGCGGGCGAATTCAAACAGCCTTCCACAGGCGGTGTTGCGAAGCGTACTCGAGGCATGGGACCACCAAAGAAACCTAAAAGAAAAACTCCCTTCGGAAGTGGGGATCGAACCCGCAAACTTCAGATTGAGAGTTTGCCGTCTTACCGACTACGCTGCCAAAGCACTAGAATTTCCTTCTTTTTAAAGGCCACTAGGACGGACTGTTTGTTCATAATCGGAATTGATCGGTATTCCTCGACATTTTTCGGGAAGTCGGTGGTGGGGCTAAAGGATTTTTTTTATGGGAATTCTTTTTAATTAGTTGATCTGCTTGCTAGATTAATCTTTAATTTTTGTACAAAAATCGTTTAGTTACTGGCACAAAAAAATCTGCAAAATTAATTTATTCGTTGCACAGAAGCTTCTTTTATTCCATGTAAACGTATTTCACTAGATTTCAATCACAACATTTTTATTGATTAACGTGAATATCCTTGCTACTATTTTGCAACAATAAAACAAAAAACAATAAACTTTTGGATATAAGAACAATAAACCCATTCTATCGTTTTTAACGTAGCTTTCTCTGCTGCAAAAAGTATGTTCTTATTCAAACAAGTTGTAAACATTTTGGTAACGTGTATGAACTCGTAAACGCGCGGCAGGCCGCAAAAGGTAAACAAGCTGTTACTCATTGAAAGCCCTTTTCTCACTGATACAAAACAAAATTCCCGAAAAATGTCGCGGATTACCAATCAATTCCGATTACGAACAAACAGTCCACCCTAGTGGCTTCTAAAAACAAGGAAATTCTGGTGCCTTGGCAGCGTAGTTGGTAAGACGGCAAACACTCACTCTGAAGTTTGCGGGTTCGATCCCCACTTCCGAAGAGAGTTTTTCTTTTCGGTTTCTTCGGTGGCCACATGCCTCGAGTACGCTTGGCAACACCGCCTGTGGAAGGTTGTTTGAATTCGCCCGCGCAGCGCTCTTATTGGCCAACTTTAGCTGCGTATAACTAAAAAACGGTACGACTTTTACTAGATTTTTTTGTATTTATTTCATTAGTGCAACGTCCCGAACACTGCCTTTACGCGCCGATGAGTGAATTTCTGACCACCCTGTATGTATAGATTATATTAGGAAAACACACCGTGAACCAGTGGTCGTCAACTTGGTATTTATTCAGGCTTTCCGGTACGCAGTGCTGATTCCGTCGTTTGCCGTTTACCACTATCAAAATAAGGTTGGACACGATAATTATTACAGACAGTGGAAGGTGACTATATTTAAGTGTTGGAGGCCAGACACCCCTAGATGCGTCCGGTAACAGAACTGCTTTTCCACCTTTTAATGGTCTCAGTTAAATTTTCGTCCAACAATAGTTGTGGGTGCACTGAAAATTAAATTCGTAATAATTCACCAACTTGAGCATATTTCACTACATTTCTGGGCTCCACTATTGGTAAAGGAATTTCTCCAAAAGGTAGTATAGGAAGAGGGTTCAAAAATAGGCAGAGCGGATGTATATTCGGGGAAAAGTGGAAAAGATTTGCAGTGAAAGCTTTGCGGAGACATTTAGCTAATTTACAGCTCGACTGTAGGCTAGTTGGAACGTTGCGACGAAGTAGTTTCGTTTCATCTGCTTGTCGTGCATTTAGCCAGATTGGACAAAGTGATTTTAACTTGATAACTTGACATCTCTTAACTCAGTATTATTCAGTGCGAAATACGTCTGCAGCGTCACGTTACGAATATTAAATTATATGCTGCAGTGACGCTATTTAATATATGATTTTCTTAATTGTTAAGCAAAATGAAATGTGAGACACGAAGCAGAAATGAGCTAAATATTTGCATAGTGTGAGGTGCAGAATTACCTTTTCTTTACGAAACCACTGATGTTTTCACAGTTGCATGGAATCTATCAATGATGTAAAACCGTTATAAGGCTAAAAAGATGGTTCGGAGAAAATTCTATAGTAGTTTGTGAATTCAGATTCAATTGCCGAATGTGGTGGGTGAGTGGTAACATTACAGCTTCGCATTCCGAAGGACGCAGGTTCGAATCCTCGTGCAGCAATCAACATTTGGGATTTCCAAATCACTCCAGACGGTCGCCGGGATGGCTCCTTCAAAAGGCTATGGCCAAATTCCTTGTCGTACCGTGTCCCTAGTCTTTTCCTGCCACAAATGACCTCGACGTCGACGAGGCGTAAAGCCAAAGCAATAATAATAATAATAATAAATTTAAAAAAAAATCTGATTCAGGGACATTTGTTACAAGAACCTTAACTACCTGACATAAAGTTATCAAGCTGAGTGCTTTCAAATCATTGGCTTAAATATTAAAAACCTCCAAAAATGAGTCTGCCAGACAATTAAAGAAAGGCATTCCGATGAGTATGCATCAGCTCTAATTGATTGCTCTGCGTCACACTATTTTTAATCTGGTAATATTTTGTAGATCATATCAATCACGAATGACAGACCCTGTTCTCAACAGTGACCATGTAACTTTATGGCTATGATGGCGCCAGCGAAAATTTGATGCTGCCAACTTCAAGTTAGTGAAGTATAGTTTTATACCAATCCATCACTCTGAGAAATTAAAATGAACCATTCATCATCATAAAATGGCATCCTAGAAAGTGTAAACCGTATATCAAGATTCCTGAGAAACTCTTTACATGTAGCGAAAGTGGTAGCAAATTTTTAACATTTGGGTCTGTAATTTAAAAAGCATTTTTCTCATAAGTTACAAACATCGGACGTCTAGGTATTACTTAAATAATTGTTTCTTTTTTCGGTTAGTAAATATGCCAGTGATGTAACCATCTTTATTGTCAAACGTATGTCGAAATCAGTAGCAATTTAAAACGAAGCGTGGTGGGTGAACGGTTAGCGTTTTAGCCTCGCATTCGGGAGGACACAGGTTCGAATCCCCGTCTGGGCAACCAGATTTGGATTTTACATGGTTTCCACAAATCATTCCACGTCAATGCCGGGATGCATCCTTCAAAAAGATCATAGCCTAATTCCTTCCCGTTCCTTGTCCCCAGTCCCATCCCGCCTCTAATGACCATAGCCGTCGACGAGGCGTAAAGCCGTAAAAAAAAGCAAATTAAAAATCAAAAAATTACTCCTACTATTAATTTTTTAGTATTTCTTATGCCAGAAGAGCATATAATACAAATAAAAATTCATGAAATGAATCGCTGTGTTTGTAGGGAGGGGGTGGGGGATCCTAAAAAATGAGGAGAGGACTGGACCAAGGTGGAGACAGAGAGACGGAGGTAAGAGAGAGGAAAATAAAGAAGATTGTATGCAAAGAATACCCAGCCAGTGGCTCGAAGCTGTGGATTATTATTATGATGCCTTATCATCATCTACAGATTTTTAAAGTCGAAATAAACGTACAATAAAATGTTCAAATAATCTTATATATATATATAAAATAGACGTGTCTTTTCCTATATTTCACTTTTCAGCCACCACAACCTAGCACAGATCACTGATGTTTGTGGGTGGAAGTAGCATGGAGTTTCCTGTCGTGCAAAACGTTGGCCGAAAGCCGATAGCTGTGGGGATGTGGGAGATATAAAGATTAAAATTGGTCAGTGCAGGGCGTTTTCATATTTCGACCAAAAATTCGTATCTCCGTATACTTCTCTTTCCTGCCACAACTACATAAAATAGTCTTTTGGTGTTTGTGTGTGGTAGTAGAATCGTCTTTCCTGTCGTGCACTATGGTTGTTAGATGTCGGTAGCTATGGGGGTGTGGGAGATATGGGGGTTGAAAGTGGTCGACCTGTGGCAGTTTCATACTTCTGCCAAAGACAAAAGTGTCATGGTCTATCACTTTTCAGCGAAAACTACAGATCACAGATAACTGGCGTTTGTGTGTAGTAGTAGCACAGAGTCACCTTTCGATCACAACAGCGGCCGAATTTCAGAAACTGTGGTACTGTGGTAGATATGGTGGTTGTAAGTGGCCGACCAAGGATATTTTCGTATTTCGACTGACTCCGCATATGTCACTTTTCTGCCACAACTACATAGCATAGAGCATTGGTGTTTGTGTTTGGTAGTAGAATCGTATCTCATGTAGTGCACTATGGTTGTTAGATGTCGGTAGCTATGGGGGTGTGGGAGAAATGGGGGTTGAAAGTGGTCGACATGTGGAAATTGTATACTTCTGCCAAAGACAAAGGTGTCATGGTGTATCACTTTTCAGCGAAAACTATAGATCACAGATAACTGGCGTTTGTGTGTAGTAGTAGCACAGAGTCACCTTTCGATCACAACAGCGGCCGAATTTCAGAAACCTTGGTACTGTGGTAGATATGGTGGTTGTAAGTGGCCGACCAAGAATATTTTCGCATTTCGACTGTCTCCGCATATGTCACTTTTCTGCCACAACTACATAGGATAGAGCATTGGTGTTTGTGTTTGGTAGTAGAATCGTATCTCATGTAGTGCATTATGGTTGTTAGATGTCGGTAGCTATGGGGGTGTGGGAGAAATGGGGGTTGAAAGTGGTCGACCTGTGGCAATTTCATACTTCTGCCAAAGACAAAAGTGTCATGGTCTATCACTTTTCAGCGAAAACTATATATCACAGATAACTGGCGTTTGTGTGTAGTAGTAGCACAGAGTCACCTTTCGATCACAACAGCGGCCGAATTTCAGAAACTGTGGTAGATATGGTGGTTGAAAGTGGCCGACCAAGGATTTTTCGTATTTCGACGAAAGGCATGTGTCTCCGCATATGTCACTTTTTTACCACAACTACATAGCATAGAGCATTGGTGTTTATGTGTGGTAGTAGAATCGTGTCTGTCGTCGTGCACTGCGGTTGTTAGATGTCTGTAGCTATGGGGGTGTGGAAGATATGGGGGATGAAAATGGTTGACCAGCGGCAATTTCATATTTCTGCCAAAGACGCATGTGTCACGGTGTATCACTTTTAAGTGAAAACTATCAATCGCAGATCACTGGCGTTTGTGTGTGGTAGTAACACAGAGTCTCCCATCGATCACAACGGTGGCCGAAATTCCGTAACTGTGGGAGTGTGTGAGATATGGTGTTTGAAATTGGTCGATCATGAATATTTTCGTGTTTCATCCAAAGACTTGTGTGTATCCGTAAATGTTACCTTGCTGCCGGAACTACATAGCGCAGAAGACTGGTACTTGTGTGTGGTAATAGTATCGAGTCTCCCATCGTGCACTCGGGTGGTTAGATGTCTATAGCTGTCAATATGAATTCTTTACAATCACGAACGAAGTCGTGGGTACCAGCTAGTATATTATAAAGCTTTGATTTTATCCGTTAATTTTATATTTTCTCAGTTTTTCTCATCCATACAAATGTCAGTAAAGAATGCTGAAATGTAGATAAGCCAAATGCGCATCAAAATTTAATACGGTAAAACCGAAGATATTTCCAGTAGTTTAGTATTTGAGTCATCCTTCAACTATCGTAAATAACTGAACGAAAATTGTGTGAATTCTAAGTTGGTTTTACTACGCACATTTCGTTGAATACTATTATTATCAATTAACATACTTCTTACACCTCATCCATGTGGAAGCCGTAAATTTCACCCATCTCCCTAATCATATAAAAATTCTGTATCTATAGCTAATAATTAAACTTGTCAACTTTATCGCATTAATTTACAAATAGATAACGAATCAAGTACATCGAACACCAAACGACCAAGTTGATGGGTTATTTAGTCAAATCTGTATTTAACTTTCCGCTTAATGCGAGTGTTTTGATTTGATTACAGGTAGAGTCATGAAAAGTAATGACACTTGAGTGCCCACGTATTCGTACCATACAGTAGGAAGCTCCTGACATCATGCAGCCAATGTTACTCGAGTGTTCGGCGGTCGAGCAGCCTCTGGACGGGCAGGTGCGCTCGGCCTCTTGGCTTTGTTATATGAGTGGAGAGCCACTCTCCTTATGGTTGGGCTGCAGGAAAACCTTTCATCTCGGGAAACTCCTCTTGACGAAGACTACAAAGAGCGTTAACCTCGTCGCACCGACCAAAGGCAAATTATAGGTGCTCCATTACGGAAGTTTCTAAGGAAATACTCAGTATTATCAAGAAGTAAAGAAGGAAATGTTTGTCTTCCACGAAACATTAATATCAAATTTTATTTAAGAAATAATACTTCATCGTTTTAATTTAGAAAATATAATAGAAGTTATGTGAGAAAGGGGCTATCTTGATGAGCGATTTGATGATTTTGTGAATTAAGGAACCTTAAAAATTAATACCCAAACTTATGAATAACGTTTAAATAGTGTTATATTAATTCAAACTACTCTATCTGTGGGCATATTTTCGAAGGTTTATTTTTTTTAATCTTTAGAGCATCTAAAAAAACACAAAAAATTAATCAAACTACTGAAATTTCAAAGTGTCACACTCTTAACAGATTCTCTCTAAAGGGTAACATATTAAGTTTCGTTTCATGATCGTCTTAGTTGGCGGAATAATTTTTAATGCTAGTGAATTTCTTTTTCAGTAATAATGAAAAAGATTTTGCCATTTTTGTCTTTGTTAACAGAAAACAATTAATATTTACTATTTCAAGAAAGATCTACAGTTTCTGCATATGTATACAAATGCAGTTTAGGCTCAGGGGGGTTTTGTATATACTAACAATTTGTTATTTGACGTAGTTGACCATTTTTCTTATCACTATAAGTTTTAAATATTATAATTTGTACGAAGAGGCAATATGAACTCATTTTTCAAGAAGTACCTTACATCTTAAAGCGACGCGATGAAGTGTGGCATTATTGTGAAATATAATGGTATCGTAAGGGGACAAAAATAATTTTAATATTTGTTTCATGTCTGTCATCAGGAGGGCGATTTGTGATACGATTTAACAATAAATTAGTGCCATTATCTTTACAGTTTTTATTTTATGGTGGGTTAACAAATAATAAGAACGTGTTGACATATTTTATCATACAATTAATGATGAATAACATTATAGACTTTTCTCTATTGTAAAATAATTGTGAGGAAGAAAAAATGCACAACTGGTGATGACTACATATCGGTTTACGAGGTAAATTGCCCATTAGATTTATTTGATTGTTATGTTTCGCTCTTCTATATTTCAAATCAACAGAACAACGCAAATATACATAATAAAGTCTTGGTTTTTGTGTTCCCATTACTAAACGAGATCAACGAAAATAAAGGGTGAAAAATTATCATCCATTCTTTTTTTTTTTTGCTTTATGCCTCGTTGACGTCAAGGTGATAAGAAGAGGAAAGGACAGGTGGCAGGGAATTGCAAAGAATTAAGCCATGGAATTTTTGAAGGAATAATCCCGGCGTTTGCCTGTAGTGATTTAGGGAAACCAGGGAAATTCCAAATCTGTATGGCCGAATGTGGATTCGATCCCATGTCCTCCCGAATGCAAGGCCAGATCGTTACCGCTCATCCACTACGCATTATTGGATGATGAAATCAAAATCTTTGGAAAAGATATTGTGGTGTGAATTTATTTAAAATGTGTGGCGATAGAAACATATTATCATTGACAAGCCTACCTTAGCATGAAATCGAGTTTTGCTGTTGCAACTTTTATTTTCATGTAGTTTACTTTTAATTAGTGTATGTACAGAATTTTCAGTACATTTTCGAATATCATATGCGAAGTAAACCATCACCTGGATTGATTCTTTGTGACATCACACGGTAATTATTCGCCATTAATATTTTTTTCAGGATTTACTGCTCATCAACGTCAGAAGTTATTACAGCTGATAAAGGATAGAGAGGAAGAAACAGTAAGAAATTAGGTCATGACCTTTTGAAGGAACAATACCGGCATGCGACTGCAGTGATTTCGAGAAACCAGAGAAAACCGAAATCTAGAAGACCTGACGGGGAACTGAACACACCATTAATTGCCGTTTCCATTGGTTTCACCACTTGACCTTATCCAGTAACACTACAACTTGCTTTCCTCGCTACTTGCTATCACTGAACATAAAAAATTCCCGAACTGTAGCGGATGTACTACCTAAAACGTCTTTCTCTACTAATAGATCTCGTCAAACGTATGGTATGGTTCATAAAATGATAGATGTCTTACCTGAAATGGAAATTCCAAAGATAGTGAATATTAAGAGAAAGAAATCAACTTATTTAAATTCTCTAGCGTGTAATATTCGCCGTCGCCTACATGTGTTATGTTTTTTGTATCAAAAAGTTGGCTGGACAGATTCTGAACTTTTGAAGTGAATAAAAGTAACAATATTGATATTAGTTTCGTAGCGTTTTATTATTTACATTCAAACTTTACTCTCTCTTTGCACAAACCCTAATTCTATCTTAAATTACTCTGCCACTTTGGGGTCATGTCGGGATACAAAATTTCCATCTAGAAGGGGATGGTCAATTCATAAACTGTATGGACTTTGAACGAAAGAACAAAATACTTTAAGCACTAACGCACCAGATCCCTGTTTACTGAGCATATGAAACTAGCAATAAATAAGCACATATACACATGCTACTAATATAGCATGCAAATGAGCATTTTTAAAACGAGCATGTTCTTTAACTGGACACATTTGCTTGAGATAAGCATGCTCCTGAATAAGCATGCTCCAAGCAAACACTCCATTAGACATGCCATTCACTAGCTGACTCTCTGCCAGTGTAGAGGACATCGTGGAAAACCTAGTGGCTATCCCCACAGAACTGAACAAAATCATTATGTCAATTACAATGCAACACCAAGCATGGTGAGTGAACGGTTAACGTTGTGGCCTCGCATTTGGGAGGACGCGGGATCGAATCATCCCCACAGAACTGAACAAAATCATATTTTTTAATTGCAGTACAACACCAAGTTTGGTGAGTGGACGGTTGATGCTCTGGCCTCTCATTTGGAGGGACGTGGGTTCGAATCCCCTACCGGTCATCCAGATTTGGTTTCCATGATTTCCCCAAATCACTTCAGGCGATTACCGGGTTGCTTCCTTCAAAAGGCCATCGCCGAATTCCTTCCGTTTCCTGGTTCCCAGTCCTTTCCCGCCTCTAATGAGCTCTACGCCGACGAAGCGTAAAGCCACAGTCAAAAAACTTGTAATACAATGTATGCAAAACCTTCCGACGACTCGTAAAAAAAGAAGATATTGAAAGATTTGGGTCTGTGATTGGATATCTAGCCTTTAACTACACGGGTGGGGTCTGCAGAGACCCCACGCGAAATTTTTTGTTTATAATTTCCATTGTTGGCGCACTACAGACTCGTCATTGTAGGTATTCTCAGTGTGCCGCTGCCGCTTGCAGTAGGTGGACGTGCGCCGCGCTCTCGCAACAGTAAGTGCCTGTTTTTCATTGTTGGGGTACCTGTAGACCCCACGCGTGCTTTTACGTTGTATTTATTTGCAAAATGCTATTATAGAAATTTCCTCTTATTTCAGTATATTTTTTACAACAATGACTCGCTTTCTTCGTGATGAGGATATTGCACGACTGTTGGAAGAAGGCACCGACTCAGAATATGAAGACACAGAACTAAATGACCCAGACGAAGATGTTGATGACATCAGTGAACATGATTCGATACACAGTGAACATGTTTCTGGTTCAGAGATGGAGCTAAGTGAAGGCTCATCTACTAGTGATGAAGACGAAGAAAGCTCAGGGAACTATTTTTACGGTAAGAACAGATTGAAATGGAGTAAATCTGCCCCACATTCATCTCGTGTACGACAGCACAATATGGTACGAGAACGCACGGGACTGAGAGGACCTGCTGCTAGTAAACGTGAAATGTCACCTGTAGAGAGTTGGGAACTATTATTTACCGATGATGTGATTGAGACTATCGTGCACTGTACCAACAAAAAACTTGAGGACAAATATTCACCTCCATTATTACGGCCGTATTATGGCAACAACATTGACTGCTGTGAGTTACGAGCTTACCTTGGGTTACTTCTGTTTACGTCGATATTCAAGTCAAATCATGAAAATGTTAGATCGTTATGGGCGACTGATTTTACTGGAAGAGACATTTTTCGAGGTGTAATGGGGATAAACAGATTTTTATTCATTCATTTCAATGTAACCTTTGATGACATCAGCACACGAGAAGAAAGAAAATCTACAGATAAACTGGCTTTGATACGAGGAATATTTGAAAAGTTTCTTAGCAATTGTAGTGCGAACTATTCTTGTTCAGAATATTTATGTGTTGATGAAATGTTGGTAAAATTTCGAGGAAGGTGCTCATTTAGAATGTTTATCAAAAGTAAACCTGGAAAATATGGCCTGAAAATACAGTGTATTTGCGATGCGAAAACTCATTACTTATGTAATGCGTTTATATACTCAGGAAAACCGCTTACGCAAAGAAATATCCCTTTCGCAGTGCCAACACAGGATGTGCTAAAACTTGCAGAGCCATTTTATGGAACTAATAGGAATATCACTGGAGACAGTTGGTTTACGTCTGTTGAGTTAGTAGACGAATTACTGAAACGAGGGCTAACATACGTGGGCACTGTACGAAAAAACAAACGAGAAATTCCTCGTCAGTTTTTGCCTGATAAAACAAGACCCACTGAATCATCTTTATTTGGATTTGTTCGGGACAAGACCTTGGTATCATTCGTTCCAAAGAGGAATAAAAGTGTAGTTTTACTATCTTCCATGCATCACGAAGTGTCTGTAAATCAACAATCGAAGAAACCCGAAATTATAGACTTTTACAATGCGACTAAGGGAGGAGTTGATGCCTTGGATTTGAAATGCTCAAATTACTCTTGCTCACGTAGAACAAGAAGATGGCTAAACGCAATCTTTGCTGCAATGCTGAATATTTCTCTTGCTAATGGATATGTTCTTTGGGTTGGTTCTAATCCAAATAAAAAAGTCAGCAGAATAGAATACATAAAGTCCACTGCAATGAGTCTTGTAAAGCCATACGTTTGCAGGAGATTAGAAAATAACCCAAAGTTGGCCAAGGATATACGGGAAATCATGTGCAAATTGGTTGGCAGAGAACAAATGTTTTCAACTCCTAATGAAGATGAGCCTGCCCCTAGTGCTTCTAAAAAGCGAAGGTGTTATATTTGCCCAAGGTCGAAAGATAAGAAGAGCTCTCTAACATGTAACATTTGCAAACAATGTATTTGTAAGCCTCATTCAAAGACAATCAATTTTTGTTTGTCCTGTGAATACAAAGGAAACGACTGATTTTGTAGGCACATAATGAAGTGTCATTTTTTTTGTATTGTTAGTTTTTTCTCTTTTATAATTTTAATTTGATTTTATGCTCCACTTCTGTACATAATAAAAAAGAAGTTTAATTAGAAGTCAATATTTGTTGATTTTTATGTCATTTTCCCTGACCTATACAAACAGAAAACCAAAATGGCATGTTTTTGTGAATGGCTTTAAGTTTCGGATAAGACTGATTAATATAAGCACAATAAACGACTGAAATAATAAATACGTTATCTTTTATTATGTAAATATAAAAATATGCAAGTTATTTCCAGTAATTACTTGTAAGCACACCTAAACACGGTTGGGGTACTTCTAGACCCCACACGTGACTGTACGTTACCAGAAACAACGCGTGTACTTGAAGGCTAGAAGCGAAAAATTAGGAGCAAGTTCTCGAGTGTTAGTAGAAATGTGAAATTAACATACTGACGGTTAAAAAATCATTTAGCATTTTATCGTATCAATTTCATGAGCTACTGTCTAAAATTGAATGCGCTAGACAGAACCAACTTACACATATCCGAAATTCTATTCCGGCTAAAGTGAATGGGTATTCGCTTTGAATTGTTATTACGAGGCATGTTTTTAAGTAAGTACCGTTTTGAAATTTAAAAAAAGACGTGCAAATATATATCAATAATTTTATTTTTACATGAAAGCCTGTACCTTACTCTACTTTTCTACATAATTCCCTTCAATATTGAGGCACTTGTACCAGTTTTTGAAAACCCTCCTCATAGAAGTCTGCCACCTGACTTGTTAACCACTGCATCATAACTGTTTTGACTACGTTATCGTCTTCAAGACGCTGACCGCCCAGGTGTTTCTTCAAGTACAGGAACAGATGGTAGTCACTGGGCGCCAGATCAGGGTTGTACTGAGGATGATCTAGAGTTTCCCATCGAAAAGATGTGATGAGATCTTTGGTCTGATTAGCCACATGTGGACGGGGCATTGTCATGAAGCAAAACGATGCCCTTGCTCAACTTGCCACGTCTTTTGTTCTGGAATGAACGGCGCAGATTGTTCAATGTCTCACAATAAGCTGCTGCATAGATTGTCTCATTACGAGGCAGAAATTCCACCAGCAATATTCCTTTTCTGTCCCAAAAAACTGTGCATATGATTTTCCGGGCAGAAATCGTTTGCTTGAACTTCACTTTTTTGGGTGAATCCGAATGCCGCCATTCCATGGACTGTTGCTTTGATTCAGGTGTGACGTAGGCCACCCATGTCTCATTGCCCGTAACAATTTGGCTTAAGAAATCATCACCATCGTTGTCGTACCGCTCAAGGAAAGTCAATTCACTGCCTAAACGTTTGGTTTTGTGCACATCCGTTAACATTTTCGGTACCCAACGTGAGCACGATTATCGGAAGCATCTTAAACACTCAGTGAACAACGTAAACAAAGAAGAATTAGACTGTAATGGCGTCAGTGTGTAGGCAAGAGATGCAGGTACCCAGTGCGCATGCGCGGAACGTCGACCGTAGCGCTGCAGCCACGGTGTGACAAAATGGTACTTACTTAAGAAATATGCCTCGTATTATTATTATTATTTTACTTAAGAGTTGCAGACAGACCTCAAGTTTTAGTTCTCATAATTTTTACTGTCAGAGTCTGGTTGTTCATGTTTGTTATCAAATCTTGATATGCGTTATTCCTTGAAATATTGTTTTTGTCTAGTGTTGACCGCGGATTCCACAGGCGCTCGCATCTCCGATACAGAGAAACAACTTTATATGTTTTCTTATCTCCCCAGCAAGACATTTTGGTACAAAGTCGAAAGCGTGTACCTGCCGCAGTTCGCTGATCTGTACTAGCATGCTCAGTAGTAAAATCGTTCACACTTGCATTTGAGAATTCCCTTCCCAACCTCGCCACAGGTAGTATGTTCAATAATCGACCCTCGTTAGATTTGTGGGCTTGCCCATTTAAGCATACTCGATATTAAGTCCTTTCGGGTGTCCAGCCGGATAGTGTTGTGTAAACACGATGTTTCGACAGCTGGGTCTGCTGTCTTCAGCAGGTATCTTGTAGCTGTTGCAAGCTGACTGCTGTCACCTCCTCGACTGGCTTGGCATTTATTATTATTATTATTATCTTTCATTCCCCTGACCGAGCAGGGCGGTGTAACGGTTAGCGTTCTCGCCTCGCATTCGGGAGGACGGCGGTTTTCGATGGTTTCCCCAAATCACTCCAGGCAAATGCCGGGATGCTTCCTTCAAAAGGCCATGGCCGAATTCCTTCCCATTCCTTGCCCCCATCCTTGCCCCCCCCCCCCCCCATCCTTTCCCGTCTCTAAAGACCTCGATGTTAAAAAAAGACGTAAAGCAGTTTAAAAAAAAAAAAAAAAAAAAAAAAAAAAAAAAAAAAAAAAAAAAAAAAAAAAATTCCCCTGGTGGTAGGAGTAACCTTTTCAGCCTTAGTGTAAAAATTTTTTTATAACTTTATTTTATTGACTCATTTTAATACATCATTTCCTATGCTTTTATCAGGTGGGGAATATAGGTTAAGCGGGACCTGTGGACGTCAAGTCCTTAATATGTTGTGCTGATCGTTGTTTTATGGGATTATTGCAGCTATTAGCTGGCTTAGCAGCTGCACGATCTTGGTCAGTGCCTGGTGGTCGAGGCCGTTGTTGGCCCTGTCGTCTTGGACGGGGCGCCTGGAGCAGAGCGCACAGCTGGTCCCTTGATTGGTGCGCTTGTCATCATGGCTGCTCCTTCGGTATAGTGCTTGTCCTCTTCCTGCCCCTTCTTGTGATGGACAGTATCTTGCTCTGGCGTTGTCTGCTTCGTGGCTGGATCCTGCGCAGTGTAGGTGGTCCTGGTGGTGGGGAGTGCTTGTCCCACCCTCCCTCAGTAGTCGGCTGCTGGCTCGTTCCGAAGTTACCGTGCGAGGAATTTTCTTCCTCCACGCAGCTTTCTTCTTGACAGCAGTGGGGTGTTGCCCTGATTTCTTAACTTGTTGACTGCTTCTTGCTGGCCTGGACGGACATCGGGAGAAGCATGATGCATGCTGACCCGAGCAGTTTGCGCAGGTCGGAGTTGCATAGGTCGGAGTTGCATCTCTCGGGCGACTGCAAGACTGTACGCTGTGAGTGCCCGCGCAGCGAACACAGTGTTCGTCATCTGTGCAGTCCTTGGCCTTGTGGCCCCAGGCTTGGCAGCGGGAGCACTGTTCACTCTTGTATGCTCTCTGCTTCTTCTGCTCGGCAACAAACCGAACCGCCTTTATACCTTCAGCTGGGAGGCCTGCTCACTCTGGTTGATCGAGAGCTCTGGTTTAATACGCGGCCCGCTGCGGTCACCGACTGGCACCATTTGCGCCTTACCGCCCGAATGTGCTGATGAAGACAGCGCAGCCAGCAGTCGAAACGTCATGTTTGTACAACAGCAACCGGCTGGACACCCGAGAGGACTTCATTTCATCAATACGCCTGGAAAGTCTCCACTCACGCATACTCGATATTAGCAACACGTTCGACACATATGCCACTTGGTATCAATTACTCAATAATAACATGCTTTCATTCTATGTAGAAGCATGTGTTGCTAACTGTACCTATAGAAATGCTACCTATTTCTACTGCAAGACTAATAACTAGGTTATACAGTGGCAAAAATGGTAATTCGGATTGGTATTTTAAACCACACCCAGTGGTTCTTTGTACTGCTTACCTTGTATGGGTCTCTCCTCGAAGAAGATCATGCTGGGCAGGGAGAAGATGGCGCTCAGCACCCAGGCCGCCACCACGAGGGCCCTCGCCCGACGCCCTGCGAACAACAGTACCGGTTAGGCTGTCGGTAAATGTTTGTGGGACAGTCACATCAGTTGTACTTGGTTATCTATAACTATAAAATTGAAAACCGGGTATATTTGTCCCAGAAAGACCTAAAAACTACTGCGCAGATTTCGAGGGAGTTTTCACCGTTTTAAAGATTAAGATCTCAACCGAATTATTTGGTATGTCATATGTTTCAACGTAACATAACGCCGGAGTGGTAAATTAAAATCTGAATGAGCTGCTTGAAACACCAAAGATGAAATGCGATTCAAACATCATATATCGTTGCCATATTATTGCATGTATCGTTTTCTTACTTAAATTTTGGTTTTTAATCTTTAAACACCATAGATAGCCGTATGGAATGCGGAAAGTAGATAAATTAATGTTAATAATAAATATAATGAAAAAACCTTTCGATAACTTCTTTGCTTCTTGGAGTTGCTATCTGAGGCCGCACTACTACCATCTCTGCTGTTTGGAAGCGAAATTATTTTCGATGTTAATAGTCACTAACAAATACTTGATTGATTAAGTCAACTGTTTAAAACATTTAGTGTAGAACCTTCCGAAAAATTTGTTTCTTTCTAAACGTATGGTCTCTGGCCGCACAGCTACAATCTCTGGTGTTTTGAAGTGAAATTAAATTCGCTGTTAA
Source organism: Vandiemenella viatica (assembly GCA_031002005.1). Lineage (NCBI taxonomy): Eukaryota > Metazoa > Arthropoda > Insecta > Orthoptera > Morabidae > Vandiemenella > Vandiemenella viatica. Next base: position 59,738,988 of record JARYHS010012519.1, on the reverse strand, counting down.
TAGTAAGTAATGCATATCTGATAGGTTTCAAGATGAAAGTGAGCTGTTTAAAACCTTTAGTGTTGACATAATGGTATTTTTGTAATTTATTGCTGAGCAATTCTTTCATTTCCTGAAAAAAAATTGTTTCTATTGCTGTACGAAACGCTGTGGTTATTTTGAAGAAACTTAGTGCACATGTTTTACATAACATGGCTAAAAATATTGCAGGTATACATCAACCACAACCCCATCTCTTTTCTGCTGCACCGGGGTTAGCCGTTAAAATTTGTATAGAAATTGTAGCGACTGACATGAAATTTGATTCACAACTGCAGAAAACTGACCTCTGTTGTGAAATTAAATATTTACTGTGTGTGCAAATCATCCTAGATCATACTGGGCAACACCGGGAACTCTGCTAGTTGTATAACAAATTTGATCTGCTTCGTCGAAAAGTGACCAGATCGCACAAAATCTGTGATGGGAACTTTTCAAAATATTTTATTACTACAATTTACTACCGTATTTGACAAACTAAGTAAATTGGAATTGCTATAAATGTAGTTTTTTTTTTTTTTTACTGCCTTAACGGCTTTTTTTTTGAAGTACCATTTCCTTTGGAAGTATAACTTCTAGGTGTCAGTTGGGTGTTGTTTTGGGGACATATTTTAATTTCACTTTTGGGAGGAAAATGGCTATGGACGCCGTAGGCGTCCTTTTTAAGACCCCCTACTGGGTTCGTGTGGTCAGTTGGGGAACATCGCCGTAATAAACTGCGTTAGCAACTGGACGATTTTCTCCAACTGATTTTCATGTTTTGGCTCATGGATGCAGCATTGATGCACGCTCTGGTCACTTGTGTCAGTCGGCGGATGGTTTTTGCTGCGGCTTGACGTCTTTTTCTGTGGGCCGCCCGGTCCTTCGGCTGTTTGAGTGTGGCTGGGTTGGTGCTGACGTCTTCTGATGGCGTCTTGGAGCCTTCTCTTCACAGGACATCCCCCGTAGCTAGCGGCGTGGTCAGAACCGCAGTTAGCATATCATACCGAAATTTTAATACTGATTACTTATTCTGTTCCCAATATTGAGTCATATACTGCTAGAGGCAATGTAATTCCCAGGAAATTAAAACATAATTGATTGTTCATATAAACCATTAATAATATTCGTACAATAATGTAAATACATTAAATTACTCAAGAATTGCATTCTGTAACAAAATAAAAAATTCTTTCTTTTTATACTTGACTATTAGTTAAATTGTCATATAAAGTATCTTTTGGTTATCGACAGCGATAAAAATATTTATCTTTAAAACTAAGAAACCTAATGTTTTACGCCTCTCAAACGTAATGATCATTTTTGATGGAAAAGGACTGAGGACAAGGAACGGGAAATAATTCAGCAATGCTCTTTTGAAGGGGTCATCCCAGCATTAAACTTCTTCTATGACCTCGGAAAATCTTAGAAAGCCAATATATGGATGACCGGACGGGAATTAGAACTCATGTCGTCCCGAATGACAGGCCCGAGCATTACCGCTCACCCATCACGATCGGTAGTTGTGTCGTATTTTTCACCGAATTTGTAACACCCTCTTAGTCAGAGGAAAACTCTATTTGGTAGACTAGTGTGCAACGATGGAACTTCCTGTCCGAAACTATTAGATTCGATGCAGAGCTGTCGATACTTTCTTCATTTATACATACATATATAACAGCGATAATTTAGATATGTTATATTGTTTATTTCATTCTACATATGGCATTGCGTTCCCACTTACTTGTATGTAATAATTTACCGGTTTACTTGTTTAAATATCTTCCGATATGCTGAAATGATGTATAACGGTAAAATCTAATGCAGGAAAACGTTTTTGCTTACATAAAAACTGTTTGAGGCGATAATTGAAGAATACATCCAGGATCATTTCGCAATAACTTTCTTCTATGTTCAGATAGTACAGTCAGCAAGCTACGGTCTGATGTTATGTATCAGAGTTAGCGTTGGACTGGTAAATCGCCAGACTATATCATTTACATTCCATCTCATAACGTTCCTTCCAGTTAAGATGAATTTTGTTGATATAATTTTTCAAAGAAATTTATCAATTGTTTAACGCCATATGATATTTCGATTGGGAATATTAAATTACTTCAGGGTAAATATCGTCTATTTGAGTAAAAACATTTAAATTTATAATAATAATTTCTATGGAATTTATATACGATTTCAGTCAAAGTTTTATGGCGTGAACGTTATCTAATTACACTGTTAACGGTTACTCAAAAAACAAAGGAAGATACATGCACGATCAAGAAGGACGATGCAGTGGACCGATTTAGATGAGATAAGGAGACATGTTAAGGCGCGTTCCCACGATCCCTTGTAAACGAAGGTGGGACGGGACGGGACGAATACTCAACCACACGCCATGGGAACAGGGCCACCTCTACTAGCGCAGACGAGACACAGCTACCCACTCTGAGTCGGTAAACATCACAGGCGTGTGTAGAGGAGCGCTGTTGCCACCGGTTTGCAGCAGCGGTGCGCACCCCTTCTGTTGCTGTAAAGTGCTCTGTGCCAAACAACACTAGGCAACGTGGTGCGGAGGTGGCGGCGAGGTAAGCTAGGACTAACCTGCGGCCCGCGGTCGTCCCTACACTACGGTTAATTAGGTCCCGTCCCGTCTCGCCTTCGTTACAAGGGATCGTGGGAACGCGCCTTTAAGAATGCGATGCGTGAAGCCTTTAATGACTATCGTTCCAATTCCCTCCCTAATAGCCTCACGGAAAACCCTAAGAAATTTTTGTCGTATGGAAAAAAAGTTAGCTGTAGTGACAACAATAAGCCAGTTCTAATACAAGACGGTTGGGAAGTTTACGACAGCCGTGACAAGGTTACCGTATTTAACACGGAATTTAAAAATTCATTCACCCTCGAAAACATAGAAAACATTCCCACTTTACCACATCGTGTAGAATTAGAGATGGACCGGTAGAAATTGATAACGTAGGTATTGTAAAGAAATTAAAGCTCCTGAAGTGGGGTAGAGCGCCGGGTTCCGATAGTATAACGGTAAGATTATTTTCAGAATACGCGGAGGAAACTGAACCGTTTCTGTCAGATATATTCCGTAAATCTATAGAAGAGAAAAAAATTACCTTCTGACTGAAAAATAGCCAAGGTGATTCCTGTTTTCAAGAAAGGAGATCGGAGTGATCCTAGGAATTAGCGACCCATACCTCTAACATCTGTATGCAGTAGAATTCTGGAACATGTCATATTCTAGAAGTTTATAGATGAGAACGAATTACTTACACCGTGTCAACACGGATTTCGGAAGAAGAGATCGTGTGAATCTCAATTGGGCCTATGACGTAATGAAAGTTATCGATGCAGGTTCACAAGTTGATGCAATTTTCTTGGATTTTCAAAAAGTTTTTGATTCTGTACTACACAACCAACTTTTATCGAAGATTCGAGCATATGGTAGCCTATACCGGATCAGATTTGTGAATGGTTACGTGATTTTCTAACTGGTCGATCACAGTATGTCGTTGTTGACGGGGAAGCCTCTTCTAAGCCTGATGTTACTTGTGACGTTCCTCAAGGAAGTGTAATAGGACGACTTCTTTTCTTAATTTTTATAAACGATCAAGGTAACAACGTTAAATGCTGGTTACGATTGTTTGCCGACGATGCAGTTATCTATAGGAAAATAAGGTGCTCTGACGATTGCTTAGAAATTCAGCACGATTTGAATGCTGTTTCAGAATGGTGCAGTAAATGACAGGTTACACTTAATTGAAAAAAGTGCAGGGCAATGCAAATAAATAAAAAAAAGAATCAGTTTGCTCACGAGTACAAAATGAACAATTCAGTTGTTGACATGGTTGATTCGCTGAAGTATCTGGGGGTAATAGTGCAAAGCAACATGAAATGGGACTTGCACATAACTTCCGTCGTAGGCAAACCTAATTCTAAATTACAATTTATAGGTCGTATTCTGAGGAATTTTAATGCTCATACAAAGGAAATAGTGCATCCGCATCTGGATTACTTTTCTGGAGTTTGAGATCCGTATCGCAAGGGCCTGATTGACTCTCTGGAGAGGGTACATAGGAGAGCCGCTCGATTTGTGACTGGTTGCTACAGCCCTTATGATAGCGTCACAGAATTGAGATCGTTTGGAAGACAGACGACGTCATTTGCGTTTGAATTTATTGGAGAATATGCGAAATTCTATGACCAATTAGTGCATTGAGATACTTCTTCCACCAACCTATTTGGGTCGCAATGACCGAAGGGATAAGATTCGAGAAATAAGTTGTATTCTTCTCTCCTCGTGCTATTCGGAATTAAATTTGGTGCTTAGCACCCTCCGCCGCTCACAATGTTTGTGAATTACAGAGTATGAATGAAGATGTAGATGTAGACACTGTAATAATAAAGAGTTTCCGGCTACTTGATACAAATACTTGTGCGATTAGCTTGAAGCATTTTAATTCATAGCATTCCCTTGTGCTAAGTTGGGCACGGATTATTTGACTAATAGCATTATACACTGAAGAGCCAAAGAAACTGGTACAGACATGCGTAATAAAACACAGAGATATGTAAACACTCAGAGTACGGCGCTGCGGTCGGCAACACCTATATAATACAACAGGTGTCTGGCGAAGGCTTAGATCGCTTACTGCTCCTACAATGGCAGGTTATCACGATTTAAGTTAGTTTTAACGTGGTGTTTAGTCGGCGCAAGAACGATGGGACACAGCATCTCCGAGGTAGTGATGAGGTGGTCGATGTTTCCGTATGACCATTTCAACAGTGCATCGTGAATATCGGGAATCTGGTAAAACATCACATCTCCGACATCGCTCCGGCCGGAAAAAGATCCTGGAAGAACGACACCAACGACGATTGAAGAGAATCGTTTCAACGTGACAGAAGTGCAACCCTTCTGCAAATTGCTGCGGAATTCAATGCTGGGTCATCAACGTGTGAATCATTCAACGAAACATCATCGATATGGGCATTCGGAGCCGAAGGCCCACTCGTGTACCCTTGCTGAGTGCACGACAGAAAGCTTTACGCCTCGCCTGGGCACGTCAACACCGACATTGGACTGTTAATGATTGGAAACATGTTGCCTGGTCTGTCATGTCTCGTTTCCAATTGTATCGAGTGGATGGACGTGTGCGGATATGGAGACAACCTCATGAATTCATAGACCCTGCATGTCAGCAGGGGACTGGAGGCTCTGTAATGGTGTGGGGCGTGTGCAGTTGGAGTAACTAAGGACCCCTGATACGTCTAGATACGACTCTGACAGGTGACACGTACGTACGCATCCTGGCTGTTCATCTGCATCCATTAATATCCATTGTGAATTCCGACGGACTTGGGCAATTCCAGCAGGTCAATGGGACACCCCACATGTGGAGAATTGCTACAGAGTGGCTCCAGGAACACTCTTCTGAGTTTAAACACCTCCGTTGGCCACCAAACTCTCCAGACATGAACATTATTGAGCATATCTTGGATGCCTTGCAACGTGCCGTTCAGAAGAGATCTCAACAGCCACCCCCCCCCCCCCACCCCCTCCGTATTCTTTCGGATTTATGGTCAGCCCTGCAGGATGCATGGTGTCAATTCACTCCAGCACTACTTCAGACATTAGTCGAGTCCATGCCACGTAGTGTTGTGGCACTTCTACACGCTCGCGGGGGCCCTACACGATATTAGGGAGGTGTACCAGTTTCTTTGGCTCTTCAGGGTAGATTCCAGAGGGAAAATGCACAGCTAACGAATTCAAAAGAGATCTACAGGTATCAGCCATATGTCAGGAATTGAGGTACCCGCTCCGAAATTCTTTCTAGAAGTTCCGTAGCTTCAGATTCAGTCATTCGACTCCACTCAGTCGATGAATCTGCGGATAGCAAAGTTCAGCAGACATCTAGCAAAAACTGGTCACATATACCACATCGGAAGGCAAAGAGTATAATGAAATCATTAATTCTGTCGCCATTTCCAATGATATTCAGTCGGCCCGGATGATTCCCGGACAGTATCTGTATCAGACGTTATCTTTTATGATCAGAACAGTGGTTATTTCCAAGCTGGAAATAATTTTCTGGCATTTCCCTTGCAATTTGTAATGGATTTTCCGCAGACATAACGCAAAACTGATCCGTATATAAACAGAGAAAAAATGTTTTAAGTATATTTGCAACACAAAAACAAAAAAGACGATTTTTTCCCCATCCAGTTGTGGTATCGCCGTATACGTATTTAAAATAAGTGCATTCAATATGGATATAATTAGTTTACTAGCTGGTACCCACGACTTCGTTCGTATTTGGAAAGAATTTGGAGTGACAGCTACCGACATTTAACCACCATAGTGCACGATGGGAGACTCGATGCTATTACTACACACAAACGCCAGTCATCTGCGCTATGTAGTTCAGGCAGCAAAGTAAAATATTCGGACACACATGTCTTTGGTCGAAATACGAAAATATCCTTGATCGACCAATTTCAACCACCATATCTCCCACATTCTCAGTTACCGAAATTCGGCCAACGTTATGATCGACGGGTGACTCTGTGCTACTACCACCCACAAACACTAGTGATCTGCGATAAATAGTTTTGGCTGAAAAGTTATACACAATGACACATACGCTTTTGGTAGAAATATGAAAGTGCCACAGGTCAACCACTTTCAACCACCATATCTCCCACATTCCCATAGTTACCGACATCTAACCACCATAGTGCACGATAGGAGACACGATACCACTACCACACACAAACACCATTGGTCTGTGCTATGTAGTTGTGGCAGCAGAGTGACATATACAGAGACACATGTCTTTGGCCCAAATACGAAAATATCCTTGATCGGCCACATTCAACCACCATATCTCCCACAGTACCTCAGTTATCGAAATTCGGCCAACGTTTTTATCGACGGGTGACTCTGTGCTACTACCACACACAAACACCAGTGATCTGTGCTGGGTAGTGGTGGCTGAAAAGTGAAATTTAGAAAAAAATACGTCTATGTTAAATATATATATATATATATAAGATTTGCAGCAATGGGATAAGGCACGATATTTTTTCGGCGTAAAATATTAAGTTGTGGTATAGTTGAATTGGTATTGGCAAGTACAGTCAGTATTATTTTGGAATATTGTTATTTTGCTGTGTATTTCACTTCTCAAATTTGTTAGCAAAGCTTCTCCCACCCCATTTTTTTAAAATTATAAGACAAAAAGATTTTTATGTTTATTCATGTTATGGCATTCCACATCAGTACTAATAAAAGGCCAGTTTGTTCAAAATATTTGTTACGCTCGCCTTCAATGCCAAACTAAAAACGACCAGTGATGTTAGGCCTACTATTAAATCGAGTCATGGACGTTATTAAATAACAATTTCCACGGTTTAAAACCACTTCGAAGAAATGAATTGCCATGGCACTGAAAGGAAAGTATCCTATTAGTTGCTGTTTTTTTGTTTACATTCTGTCGATGCAAATGTTTTCTTATAGTCTTTCCCAATAGATACTGCTATTATAGCAAGCTAAGATATATGTATAAAATTGTGTCATTTATAAGGTTTTGAACGTTATTTAATAACAATTGTATTTAGTTTAGCAACTGTTAATAAAGGAATTGTTATCATTCTGCTCCAGTTATTGTGTTCAAAGAAGTCATTTACAGACAGGCATCATGCAGAAAGCGGTTAGCAAGAGGGCAAAAACCGAAAACTAAGACGAGCAGACAATGTAAGGAAACTGAAATGTTGATTGAATATGTTTGATTCTAGCTTCTTGGTACTTGCACCTTGCACCTTGACTCTTGCACATTGCATCTCGACTCTTGACTCTTAACGCTTGACGCTTTTACTCTCGACTCATGCATTTTGCATCTTTCATCAAGTCTCTAGAATAATGCCTTTTGCGTCTTGAATCTTACATCTTGACTCTTGTCTCTTTTTACTATACAAAGAATTATGATATGAACTCAGTTAGTTTTTTTCGTAAACTGCGTTTAAAGAAACGGACAGGACTATGAACAGATACGTTTTTCTTTAATTCTCAGATTCCCGATGCCACGTCAAGTTAAAATTTACGTCAATTCAGCCCGAGAACTTTGGACTGAACAATGTATGAAAATATGAGAAACGTCCAATAGTTTTACTTGAATAGCACACAAGGGAAAAAGAATTTTCCTCTCGCAGTCGAAATAATTAACAATAATTATATAAAGAAACTGTAAATTTAAATGATTTTAAAATAGATGCTTTATCTGGGGTTAATATGTAGATGGCTTACGGATGAAAGTCCTAATCAAGTTACAAGAACCTTTCCCAATACTTAACGTGACAAATTAACTGGCTGCGACCACAGGAGTGACTATTTACTGCAGTCTGATACGTCCTCTGATTGAGTACGCGTGCCCAGTGTGGGAGTACGCAGCAAAGACGAATATTGCTAGATTACAAACTTTGCAGAACAGAGCCCTTCGAAGAGCTTGTGAGTGACCATATAGCCTCCCGGCTGGTCTACAGGTATGCACACAATGCCTGACCTTGAAGGGGCGGTACCGTTAAGTAAGCTGTGGGTTGGAATGACAGGGATGGGGGAGAGGGTGAGAGGCGCTGGACACGAAGAGAGATGTTTGCAGGCTTTGACCAAGTGTAGATGTGTATTCAGCTGTGCTCTTATTATTGAAATAAAATAATGTTAACCGTCATTACTCTGTGGTCATTTCACTGCCTTGAACCGGAAGTGGTGAATGCAAGAAGTAACATGCTTAGTTGAGACTGTGAGCTGACATCTGAGTTGTACAAGCTGAGGCTCGCTTGTGGTGAGGAATCGCAGGAAGGATTTTGGTTCCTTCTAAATCATCGGCGAGACATTGGAGAGGATGCAATAGTCTTAGCGTTACCGTTGCAAACTCTCCACGTAACAAAAAGATTCCCAACTGGAGACCTACACGCAGCCGCAGGAATACCATTACTGCGAGATAGGATACGACAGCTGCCCACATCCTTCTATAGGACAGCACAAAGATCGCAGAACACACTCATAGCACCACTGGGCACGTACGGCACATACTTCGACCGCCATTGAAGACCACTCTCCACTTTTGAACAAGAATAAAAAAAAAAGTGGCGGAGACATATAACGTTTGAAAGAAATCCCTTAGGACAACAGTCTTCATCACAACCTGCCTGATAACTGTAGAAAGGCACAACCTGTTGAGCGACGACAACAATAACTGTTATATTATCCAAAGCAAATCTTTTTCAATTCCAACATAAAGTTATTATTTGGTTTAAAAAATAAAATTATATCAAATGGTTTACAATACTTAACAACCAGACAAGGATATATATTACTTACATGAACTGCCACCAGTTTAGGAATTCCCATAATATTTCGTACCACCCACCTTCAGTTCAGCTGGCAGGTTCCCACCTGCGACGCCGCCACTTTCACTGACATGCCGCGACCACCGGCACCTGGTCAAGAAGTATCGCCCAGTCGCAGGAGTCGAGGCGTGGCCGGAGGCACTTGTGTTTACAACCCCACTGGCCAGCGACTTCGACAGGGAAGAATTCGTCGAAGAAACCAAAAGAAGGCTCCAGACCTTCAGCTACGAACCAAAGACGAACCGTAACTTCAAGACGACGCCGATAAAGCCCACACCACCGTCTACACCAACTCCATCGCCTTCTCAAAATGGTGAGCCAGCATCACTGTCGCCTGATTCACCAGCACTAGTAATCTTCCCTGCCGCAAAAGTAGGCAGGGAACTACTGTAAATTACTGGCTCAGATGCAGAGTGCCATGAAGCTTCCCGTGTTCAGCTGGCCAGACCACCTGGGATTGAAGATCGTGCTATCCTGCACTGAGGACTTTGAAGCAGCCATCCAGATGTTGCAGCAGGACTCCATATCATATGAAGTCACACTCTCCCGCCCCAGGACGAAGAAGGCCGGCACTTCTACGCAGAAATCGGCAGAAAAACCACAGCCACGTAAGCTGGTGCAGTGCTATAGGTACCAAAAATTCCGGCATCTTGCCAGCGAATGCACAAAGTCAGCAAGATGCGTTCGTTGTGGAGGTGGACATTATGTCTCAGAATGCAACCAGCGTCGCGAGGACGCCGCACAGTGGTTCGGGATTGGAAAATAGTGGACATTCGAACTAAAGTCACAATAGCGATCCAAAAAAAAAATTGATTTAGATAGTATTTGTTGTGCTGATTAAAATTTGTTATCTTCAATTTTTGATAAAAATGAGTCCTTCAGCCTTAAAATAAATAAAAATTATAAGAAAATGTATGGGTGAAAATCTATTTTATTTTATTGTCATGGCCATATATCAAAGTGTCAAAGTCAAACCTTATGCAATTTTAAGTACCTATCCTTCTTACTATTACAACATAAAACTTTCTTGCATATCCTTGCCGCTTTGACTACAGGGTGTAAAACAATTTCTGCGATTATAATATAGTGGACATTAGAACAAAAGTCATAATATCGATCCAAAAAAAAATTGATTTAGATAGAATTTGTTGTGCTGATCAAAACTTGTTATCTTCAATTTTTGATAAAAATGAGTCCTTCACCCTTAAAATAAATAAAAATTATAAGAAAATGTATGGGTGAAAATCTATTTTATTTTATTGTAATGGCCATATATCAATGTGTCAAAGTCAAACCTTATGCAATTGTAAGTACCTACCCTTCTTAATATTAAAACATAAAACTTTCTTGCATATCCTTGCCGCTTTGACTACCGGGTGTAAATGAAGATATATATGTTGAATTTAATAATATATTGTAATATAAATATTTTAGTTAGGACATAAGAAAAAAGATAATATTTGTGCTAGAATCGTATATTATTAAGAATTAAATTCACTTTCAATTTATTTATATCGAGAAACTCTCCAAGAATTTGAGCATACATAACTTCATTTACGCCCTGTAGTCAAAGCGGCAAGGATATGCCAGAAAGTTTTATGTTGTATTATTAAGAAGGATAGGTACTTACAATATTGCATAAGGTTTGACTTTGCAATAAAATAAAATAGATTTTCACCCATACATTTTCTTACAATTTTTATTTATTTATTTATTTTAAGGCTGAAGGACTCATTTTCATCAAAAATTGATAATAACAAGTTTTGATCAACTCAAGAAATGCTATCTAAATCAATTTTTTTTGGATCGATATTATGACTTTAGTTCGAATGTCCACTATATTATAATCGCAGAATTTCTTTTACACCCTGTAGTCAAAGCGGCAAGGATATGCAAGAAAGTTTTATGTTTTAATATTAAGAAGGATAGGTACTTACAATTGCATAAGGTTTGACTTTGACACTTTGATATATGGCCATGACAATAAAATAAAATAGATTTTCACCCATACATTTTCTTATAATTTTTATTTATTTATTTATTTTAAGGGTGAAGGACTCATTTTTATCAAAAATTGAAGATAACAAGTTTTGATCAGCACAACAAATGCTATCTAAATCTATTTTTTGTGAATCGATATTATGACTTTCGTTCGAAAGTCCAAAATTTTCCAATCCCGAACCACTGTGCGCCGTTAGCTGCAACTGCGGATCTTCACACGCTGCTTCTTATCGCAGTTGCCGAGCTTGAAAGCAGCAACGCAGCAGGAAGAAACCTCATCCGAGTAGCAGGTCACATACGCAGCCCGCAACAAGCCGGGAAGATAGCGGCGTCTTCCCTGCCCACTCCTGCGGGAGTGGAACCCCCGAGCGCGAGCATAGGGTTGTCTCCGACCTGGATACCCTACGGTGACAACGAAGGGTCGGAACAACACTCCCTTCCATCAGGCGCTCCCATTGGTAGGACGAGTCAGGCTCAGAAGCGCATATTCCAGGGGAATCTACAGTGGGAGGCGGCAGCCAACACGAAGATTCACACTCAAACCAACATCCGGACGAAGATATGGAGGTCTCACAGACCCCCATCAACCAAAATCTTCCAGAAGCAATGGAAGTTGCGCAGGCTCCTAGGAAGAGAATCCTTGGCTCTCCTACAGAAGTTATGAATGTGAACAAAAAGCGTCTCAAGACGCCCGCACACAACGCTACCAAGAAAGTTTCGCTGACACCAGCTTACAACCCCACAAAAAAAGCTCCATTGAAGAAGACTAGGAGAACAACAGTGGACAATGAAGGCTTTGTCAACCCAAAACGCACAGCCCCTGCAGCGGTTATGTCCACCGCCACCGCCAGCAGAGAGGTATCTACAGTTAACCGGTATGAACAACTGCCATCAGAAGAAACACCTGCTTCATCAAATGATCCAACACCTGTTGCTCCATCAAATGAACGCAGGCCTGACCTATAAAGAAGAATATATGACTCTTTACAACACCCTCAAGCGACTATGTAATAGTGCCTTCGTTGTAAAACCGGCTGGTCGCGAATTATATAAAATTCAAACCAAGACAACCACTGACTACCTAGCGGTAGCAAAACACATTACTGACAAGGGCTGGTCATTCTATACCTACCCTACAGTGCCAGAAAAACTACTGAAGGTAGTCATTAGAGGACTTCCTTTCAACATGACCACCGAACATGTTAAAGAAGAATTAGAGGAGATAAACTACGCAGCCAGAACAGTGGTTAAATTGCGCTCGCCCAAAACGCAACAAGAAACACCACTCTTTCTAGTAGTATTAAATGACTCTGTAGAGAACAGATCCATCTTCCAAATGACTTCCCTATGTTCAGTGAAAGTGTCATTGGAAAAGTTACGTAGCACAAGAGGCCCACCACAATGCTACAAATGCCAGGGGATAGGTCATGTCTCAAGGCATTGTGTAATGCCAGATAAATGCGTAAAGTGTGCAGGAGACCATGCGACGAGGGACTGCACCCTAATCAAAGGACAAACCCCACCAAAGTGTGCAAACTGTGCTGGCGACCACGTCGCCAGCTACAGAAAATGCCCAGCGTTCTCAAGATTCAACGAGAAGCAAAAGATGAACAATGCTGCACACGCTGAAGCTATGAGAAAACAACGTCAACAACAGCAAAAGAAACAACTGCAACAACAGTTAAACAACCAAGAAGCCTCCCTGCAGGATCCTGATGCCTTTCCGCCCCTGCCGGGTCATGGTAATGATAACCAGCAGGGATCGAGCAACAATCAACCCGCAACTCAGACGAATAACGAGTTTAAGGACAACAGCTCCAACAGGAGAAGATGGGAAAATAACCAAAGAAAACAGCAGCCACCCGGAAGTGATAGGACAACAATGGATCAAAATCTACATCAGCAGAACAGTCTATTGATGACAGCACGAATTCAGTCCTGCTAAACATGATCCAAACTTTACTACAAACACTAATGTCCATGATTGCAGAAATCCCGCCGCAAGTTGAAGCCGCAGTAAAGGCAGTGGTGCAGGCCGTACCAAGAGGTATACCCAGCAACCAGCAACATGACTAATAGGATTCAAAACTTGACCATAAGCACCTGGAATGCCAATGGCATATGGAACCAAATGGGTGAATTCAGCGAGTTCTTACGTGATGAACAGATAGATATCTGCTTAGTCACAGAAACACACCTAAAACCTAGTGTAAAGGCTGCAGTTGCAAACTACTCATGCTATAGAAATGATAGATTGACGGCGGGTGGTAGTACCGCAATCTACATCCGCTCCACCATAAGGCCCCATGAAGTAGCATCTGCCAGAACTAATGACAATAGAAGCAACTGGCATCGCTGCTGACACGTCCAGTGGCAGGATGATCCTTATCTCCGCCTACCGACGACCTGCCAACAAAGTCAATGAGGAAGAAATCGCCAAACTATTAAACATCGCTGGGAACGTCTTCATAGCAGAGGATTTCAATGCGAAACACTGTGACTGGAATTCCAGACTTACAAATACTGCCGGCAAGCAACTACGGCGTGCTGTACAGGCAAATGATGGCATGGTATGGGGGCCCACCGAACCCACCATCTTTCAAAGAAGATATATGCCAGATGTCCTTAGACATCGCCATAACCAAAGGACTCAATCACACAATTGCAATAGCCACAAAAAACGTACTCTCTTCCGACCACATACCAGTCATTTTTTATCTAGCTGAGGGTGCAAGATTGAAAAATCCTAGCCGCCACAGAAACATCAAAAACATAAACTGGGATTTATACAAACAGCACCTCACCCAAAGACTTCAAAATGCTGCGCCACCTGATATCATAGGGTCCAACGCTGCTACCCTCGCCCTTCACTCAATGGATCAACGAGGCAGCAGAATGCTGCTTCCCCACGGCAAAAACCCATACCGCAAAATTATTCGAAACCTCTTCCGCCCAATATCAGAGAGGCCATAACTACTAAAAACCGACTGACCAGGGAATGGCAGATTACGCGTGACCCAGTCACCAAACAACACATCAATCGCATGCGGCACGAAATCAGGTTAGAAGTGCAGCAACACAAAAATAAAGAATGGGAAGGCCTACTCAACACTATAAGCACAGAAGACGGCTCGGCTTGGAGACTAACCAGGCGAATGCTGCGAAAGGGAGGAAAGTTACCGCCTCTCTTGGTAGGCAACAGATTCGTCAGTGAACCAGAAGAAAAAGCTGAGGCAATAGCAGTAGTCTTTGAAGCCAACTTCCGTCCAGTGCAAGACCATCTCGACGTGCAACATATTCAGATGTAGAAGAGCGCCTGCAAAGATTTCTGAATACTAACATTCCTGAAGAGGATTCAATCGACCCAATCACGGAGGACGAAGTCATCGGCATGTTGCAACATGCAAAACCCAATAAAGCACCGGGTCATGATGGCATTGGGGCGCCACTACTAAAACAACTACCAAGGGTAGCTATAAACTACATAACAGCCATTTTTAATCATATTATTAAAACCGGTGACTACCCTGAAACTTGGAAGCATGCAGATATTGTAGCCATTCCCAAACCAGGGAAAGACAGAAGATCCCCGAAATCCTACAGGCCTATAAGCCTACTACCAACCATGTCGAAAATATTCGAAAAGCTTTACCTAAGGAGGCTGCGACATCACATTGACCAAGAGCATCTACTCCCGGATGAACAATTTGGATTCAGAGAGCACCATTCTACATCCCAACAGCTGCTTAGACTTGTAGAACATGCGCTAAGTGCATTCGAGAAGAAAGAGTATTTCGCGACAGTTCTTCTGGACGTCTCGAAAGCCTTTGATTCTGTTTGGCACCAAGGACTGCTATACAAACTCCTTGTACTAGGCATCCCTCTGTCGCACGTGAGGCTGCTGAAGAACTATCTGACCGGCAGAACCTTCAGGGTAATCTTAGACGAGGCCGTGTCATCTACTAAAAGCATTGAGGCTGGTGTACCGCAAGGTTCTGTCATCGGGCCAGTCCTCTACAATCTTTATACTGCCGACTTGCCAAAAACTGATCGTGTGCATACTGGTCTTTATGCTGACGACACAGCGCAGTTCACAAAGAGCATTAAAGCACAAAATGCTAGGAACTCGCTTCAGAGAGCCTGCACAAATATTGAAGGCTGGGCCAAAAGATGGAGACTTGCCTTCAACGCAGGGAAAAGTCAGGCCACATTTATCACAAGGAGAGTAGTTCCACTGAATCTACAACTCATCCAACTATTTGGCGAGCCGATACCGTGGACCCAAACCGCGATCTACCTCGGTGTAACCCTCGATAAGCGCCTCACCTGGAAACAGCATACTAGGAAAGTCAGAGCAAAGGCAGAAGGCAGAATGAGGACTCTTTATCCCATTCTGAACCCGACGTCTAAACTAAAACCTGACCAGGCCATAAGACTGTATACTGCTCTGGTACGCCCGGCTCTAGAATATGCAGCGGTTAGTGTGGGGAAATGCTGCTACCTCACACATCCAAAAGCTGCAAACGATTCAAAATAGAGCAATACGCTATGCGTATAAACTGCCCAAAGAGACCCCGTCTTCAGTGCTACATGAAGTCAGTGGTCTGGAAAAATTAAAAGTCAGAATTAGAAAATTGGCTGCTAAGTTCTAAACAAATAGCACCAATTCAACAAATCCACTCATTGTTCAACTAGGCAACACACTTCATTTCAACGACAATATCAGGTGGCCAGACCACCTCATACAGTAACCCCCACCGGAGATGACAATGCAAATAAGCCACACCAATAAAGACAACCAACACAAAAACCTGGAAGGAGATGCACCATGTGTAAGAACTTCCCCACACTCCAGGAGAACAGCCACCTGGGTAATGATGTCGTAGTCGTAGTCGTACTGCAACCACAAGGCCCGAGGAGCGCCGGAAGTTGCAAAGCTTCCCGCTAACAGGACGACAACAGAACAGGGCCGTGCCAGCGGAGACGACTAGGCATCACGCGGATTACACCAGACGGCGGCCACCAAAGAGTCAACCAAGGTAGATTATCACCGGCAGAGAATCATGTGAGCACTCCACCCGTCAATCATCCGACCCAAGAGAAGAAAGGTTGGATTCGCTCATCGCCCTTCTCACAAGGCTTGTAAATCACCTCACACCAAAAGAAGACACCTCTGCCTCCTTGAGGCAGCATTAATGGAACGACACAAAATGCGGCAAACCACTTCTGAGGAAGAAGGTCGCGGTGGCACCCACTCATTTCAAGAAAACATCGATAGCCAAAAGCAACGACAAACCAACAGAGAAGAAATGCCCTTTCAAAATGAAGCTGGAGTAAATGTCTAACGACAACACACTCCACCCTACTCTGCTCAACGGAGCAGTAACTGGCTGTGGCTGCTACTTAGGTATGACCTTAGCTTAAGGATTATCTGCGCAGGCCTAAAAATACAATGTTAGCATCCAAACTATGCCTTGATGAGTAGACAATAATCTAACTAGCAATGAAATAAAGCAACCTGTATTTATTACTGACGTGTAGAAAATTAAACGATACCTTCTTCATGATGGGTGGTCATAATATTCAATAACATTTAAGTTATACCGTAAGGAGCCTCTAGTCATTTGTAATCGTGTAGACGGCCATTGCGAGATTGACTGGAATTTATTAATATTTTGCGAAATCTACAATTGATAAAAACGAGTTTTCCTGATATCTTTAGTGCCTCATAATCTGCAAGCAATTTCACAAACTGGAGTACAAATACAAGTGTATAACAAGAATTTGAGAAACTGAAATATTTGTCTAGTAAAGGATCGAGTGAGATATGTTCAAGAAGGAACCGACGGAAACTGGTCCATGATGAAAAAGTAGTAGAGCAAGCAGTACTACTAATTCGCCTGAAGACGTGATGTTCTATACTCATCAATCTGAGAGTGTAGTTTAATTTATGTATTGCGAATTTAGCGATATTTAATGGTTCTCAACATTGTTGCAGTTTGCAGTCTGACGAAGCAGTCCTTGATTTCTGCCGCCCTCGGTAGTTGTTTATCGACTTTGCCGCCACCTGCCGGCGCTGCGGCTGTCAGCTTTGTCAGATTTCCTGCGTCGAACTCAAGAATTCTTCGATCCGGTTTCCAAAAAATGCGTAGCACTACGTCTCTATATTATATGAACAACCTCGTGGTCTTCATAATGGTGCCTTTACTTTTTCTGTTTAAATTGCTGCCATACTGTTAGCTCTTACATTCACGGCAACATTTCTTAAGTAGGGATTATTTGACGCAGAGTTGGAATTGTGATCTAGTTCCCGTAAACTTTTTTTTTAATTTTTAGCTTGTCCTAAAGTGAAAGTATTAATATTTTATGTTTAAAAAGTACGCCGGTAAAAATGTAAAACCTGCTAGTTTCGGTTTGATTATAACGTGTTTTTAGAAATGATATGAAAATGTTATTCTTTTTCTGTTCTTCTTTACAATCTTACCTTCGTCTTTTATTTTTACCTTTAGAAATAATTTATACTACTTTTATTTAAGTTTCCAGGGTCAGATTAGTTCAAATAGGATCTTTATTTAACTCTCTACGTCCACCGCTGGTTTTTCTTACGATACTACCGCTGTAAATCAAACTACTATTAGTAAATCATACCAAATGTAATTTAAGAATTAACTTCACTTTCTTCATTATAATCTCAACATGAAACAAATGTCTTCCACTTATCTTACTAACCTCCACTCTCAAATGACAATCAGTTATCTAATACAACTTTCATGTTTCACTAACTTTATCACTTCTGTCCTCAGGCTAATATTTTCCATTGCAAAACCCTCCAGGATTTTTTACAACCACACCTTCTCTCATTTCATTTTCTCTTCAACTACTCCTTTATTTTTTCAACTGTTCTTTTTTCACCAAGGATCTCGTATGCCTCTCTTGAATTTCTGTGACCTTAAAAACTCAATGTTAGTATTTACAATCATAACTTATAAATAAATAAAACAATTTTACTAATATTAAAAAAATCACAAATGGTGAGATTGTGTACCCACAAGCTCTTACATTCACGGCAAGATTTCTTAAGCAGGGATTATTTGACACATAGTAGGAATTGTGGTCTAGTTCCCATAACTATTTTAAATTTTTAGCTTGCCCTAAAGTGAAAGTATCAATATTTTTATTTTATGTGTAAAAAGAACGTCACGAAAAATGTGCTGCCTGCTAGTTTCTGTTGAATTATAACGTGCGTCTACGGAAAATAATGATCTATAACATTTCTGAAGGTGGAAATTGGCTCTGATGATAAATTTTTTAGCACCATAATACTAAGAACAGTGATAATTTATATCCTATTTAACAACAAAGTGATTACAATAGAAGTACGAAAGAAAGAGACATAAGCGTCTTTTAATATGCTCGGTCAGATAATAGAGACATTGGTTTACAGAGGAATAAATAAATTAAGTGCTATAATAATTTGGGTTTGCAATGAATGTTCAAGCGAAAATTTATTTTATGGTAACATTTGATATTTTCCATGACTATAAAGGAGGGAAGATCATAAACGAATTGATACGGCAATAATCTAACAATTTTCTGGCATTATTGAGGGCGAGTTACCATCACGCACTGAGTGTAATCCATACAGCTATGTAATAAATTGAATTGATGAAAACCAGTTAAAAATCACTTGTTCCAGATTTTTTATAGAGTTCACTATTCGATTTATGAAATATATATCTTGAAAACAAAATTACTGTCGGTCATGTTATTTTCATTACATATTTATTATCACATTCAAGTAATTTATCATTGAGAGATAAACATGTTGTTGAAAAAGTTATCAGTGAAGTATTAAATTTGTTAAAACCATTCATTTAGTTCCTCTGCGAAAACAATAAAAACCAAGATAATTATTTAGTTATCAGTGTTAAATCAGAAAGAATTTACACATCAGTAATTTCGAAAATAAATAATAATCTGGCTGGTGGTATTTTGTTTATAGTGTTTCGCCAAAAACTTTATCATATCGTGGAGTAAAAAGACAAACCAAAGTGTTTCTAACTATTCCCTGTTTAAATTTGCAGCGTAAGAAGATTATCTAAATGAATTATTTTCTTCAGCCCCTCAATAATCGTCCTCCAAGATTTTTGGAAATTTTATGTCATATTCGTGTTGAGATTAGTAAGAACTAAGCTCGGGCGCAGCTACAAACTTGTATGCTCAAGTGTTTAGAAGTTATGAGGGTGTGGCGGAGAGGACGGACATAGGGTCGATTGAATAAGGTTTCCGTTTTATGCTCAAAAGGTACAGAAGCATAAAAATAAGTAAAGAGCACGAAGTTCATTAAAAACATCGGAAAAATAAAAAAAATAAGCAGGAAAAAGTTAAACACAACACTATTACTAAGGTAAGGACGCTACACCGAATAGATTAGCATTCTCAAGAAAAAAGCTTATTAAAAACGAGAAAACGATTAGTATTAAAGGTAGCCCCAAATATTCTATATAGTGTCTGAAACTTTCTCCAGTTCATCAGCGTGCAAATTACAGTAAAAAGCCATGTTAATTTTAGTTTTTATGTTTTATCGCTGTTTACACAGAACCGATATCAAAATACAGCAGGAGGTTGTGCGATTAATCTCCGGTACATCATCCTGATTTGGGTTTCCGAAACCTCTGAAGGGGAATTCTTCCTTAAGAAGTCCATGATTGTATTCGTTTCAGTTCCTTGTTTTCCATCTTCTCCTATCTCTAATGATCTCAACGTTGACGAATAGTAAAGCTCTAATCAGAAAAAAATAGATCATTTATCTGAATTCCTATGAAGTTCTAGTAGTGAGCAGGAAAAATATGATCGACACTCACACTATAATACGTAGTTCAAGTTGTTCTTATAAGAGCTTCGTTGCCTCTTACAATAGATAAAAGGTTTACTGGAAGAACGTTTATGAATCATTTAAGTAAATGATATCTGGGCGTCGTAAAAGTCGCTTTTGATAGGTCCTCAAACGATCTCAGGGAGTCGTATGAATTCTTAAATTTCACCTGGCACGTACTGGTGATGAAGCACTTAACACCAGTCCTGTCACTGATGAGCCTTGAATCATCAAATACTCACTAATGTCTATATGAAACTTCCCACACTCACTGATGTAAACCAAACCTGTTAATAAGGACATTAGGAAATATGCTCAAGAAGACTGTGAAATAGGAACATAGTTCATATGAATTAGAGGATATTCTTGTAAGCCGTTACACAAATTATGCAGCTATTCAATTTTATAACAGTGCTAATGACATCTAACAATTTATATGAAGAGAAAAAGTCGAGAGTTTATACCATAATAAATTGCTTCTGAGTTAAGATGTTATTATCAGTACCTTTAGGAGAATTAATAAATTTTATTTATTTTCAGAAATTCTGTAGAATTAGAATCATGCAAATATAATGCAATATCTAAATATATTCCGTGAATAAAATCTTCATCTACAACCAGAGTATGAAGTATAAGGTACAATAAATCAACTGCGAACAACATCTTACTCTGGCCACAACAGTTGGGTTAAATGTCCAAATTTACAAGGAAATGTTGAAGATCTTAAAACTGTAGTGCCGTATGAATACGCTTGGCGCAAAGATGGCTTTGTCTGCTGAGAGGTGATCATCTTTGTGAAATTAGAATGCGGCCTCAGAGAAATAAAAGTCTGCTCAATATCGAACCAGAGATAAAACCCATTCTACAATTACAGAAACTGCCAATAAGCTGTTGTCAATTATAGAGAACGAAGCACAACTGGAAGATAAACTTACAGGTTGAAGCACATGATATCGGATAAGTTAGCTACAAGATTCGGAGAGCACTCCCTGAAGATGAAAATTGTAATTTCGCTCAAATGACTGGTTGCCAGATAAAGTTCAGCATAGGAACATAAAATTTCATAACTTGACGCCTGTTATATATCGGATTAATGTACAGCACATTAAGGTAAACACAATATGGGGACACCATTTCCTAATATTCAACAATACTCACACTGAATCCAGCGAGCCAGCGGTAACGATGGGGTTTGACACAAAGACTTCCGAGATTCTATCTCCGGAACCCCCTCCACATTTCGTTTTCCGTTGTTTCCCAAAATCATTTTGGTCGATCACTGAGATCATTCCTTCATATAGGAAATGGCACAAATCTTTTTGCTTTCTTGCCCACAATCTTCTATAGGCTGTAATAACATTGTTATCAACTAGCTCCAAATATTGGGTGAAACAATTCAGGACTTAATAAGAGAACCCTTTTTGTCCTTTCTGAATTACTGTAAATCTCTTACAACTTGAAACGCCAACAGCAGGAGTTTAATCAAACACATCAGTTACAACTCTATCACGTCAGCGGCTATGTTCTTATCTTTTTATATAGATAACTAGCTCGAAATTGACTCCCCTTTTGCTAACTCGTGGAACAGAAAATTAACATAAGTGCAAACGATTCATCTAATTGGTAACGTGTGTTGTGAATTAGCACCGTGCACACTACGCTGGAAGCACTTTTCCGCTTTGCACTAGGCAGGACTGTGTGTCGTGGACAAGCGTTGCACTCCGTTCTACCAGAGAAAGTTTCTGCTTCTACCGGCCGTAGTTGCTCGCACATCTGTTTGTGGATGTCCGTCCAACTTAGCGAGCCGCGAGAATCACTCACACGCCACTAGAGACTACCTGTGCAGCCTACCTCAACAAACACACGGCAAGTTTAATTAAATTCAGACCCAAGTGCAGTCAACTCGCGCGGCGGATTGCCCAGAGCCGCTTGTACTGTCCATGCGGCATATGTAAACAAGGACATTAATAAAAATTTCGATATGTCTTATTGATTTAGAAAGATTCAATCATGGATCTTTCCGCCTCTGTCGCTGGCAAAACTAACACAGAGAAGAATATCGACAGATTAAATTTTTTGATATCTCTCTTAGTTCTCGAGATATCGAAGGTCAAAAATTTGTTTTATGTAAAGCTGAATGTTCTTCTGGAGACGTTTTTTTCTGGTCGAGGTCACATTTCACCCTAACCAGAACCGCTTGGAAGTGGAATAAGTACCTACTCTGCATGTCCAGCATATAGTTCTTTATGGCTTTGGGGAATTTTTTTCTGATCCAGGCTATAGTTTGATCTAACATCCTTAATTTTGAGATATGATATCTCGAGAATGGAGAGAGATACTGAAAAAAATTATTCTTTAATTTCCATTTCTCTCATCGAGTTATATATTTGTCGGATCTGGAGTATGTGGCTAGCTACCAGATGGCGCCACAGTGACTGCAGTCACAACTACGAGGGGCTACTTAAAGGGCAGCGCACATCACATGGGCTCTCTTCCTGCCTGACCATCGAGCCTGAGTCTAATAAACCGGATCCTTGTATCAGCTATGTTCTCGTAGTTGCTCTCCACTGTCCGAGGGATATCCACAGCCTACATTCGCTGATGAGCCATCTGTCTCGAACCGCCAATTCCATTCGACCCGCCCGATTCCTGATCATTCCCGGATGGATCAGACATATTAATCCATCATCAAATTTGGCTTTGGCGAAAATTTTCATTTGGTCCAGCCCGCATTTTAACCATCTCGAATTTGAGATATGCTATCTCGAGAACTAAGTGATATATAGGGCCCGGATATATATGCACGTAAAACATCTAATATATGCATGCAAATATGCACAAAAAAGTCCTAAAATATGCACTAACAATTAAAGAATATGCACTAACAATTAACGAATCTACACTAACAATTAACGAATATACACTAACAATTAACGAACATGGACTAACTATTAAAGAATATACAGTTATCAAATGATTTATTTTATGTCAACTCACTGATATACACGTTTCATTCCTTACAAAATGATGAATCACAATATGTTACCAACAGTTTTTCAATGTTTTCAGGGGTCAAAGATTTTCTGTTGTCAGACAAAATTAGTTTATAAGCCGAAAATGATCGTTCCACGTCAACGGACGTTATTGGGCAATACTTGTACGATGGTGCTGACTGTTCGGAACATTCATCTGGCAAAGATTGTGTGGTTCCACTTAAATACGTATTAATTGATTGAATCTTTTGCAGACCTGGGTTTGAGTCTAACACCCTGCTGAGTTTAGATTTAACTTTTTCTCCAATTTCACCAGGGACGGCATTTAAAGAAGAAATTGTTTTGTGAAGCAACTGAATAGACTCGTGAAGGGGTGCACCGCTAGTTTCTAGACCCTTAATAGCATTAGAAAGTGACGAATAGTGTACATGGATGAAATTGATATCTCGATATACAGTATCACAATCAAATGCGCACTTTGCTTCACGAACACACGCAGCACGATCGTCATGACCAATACTTGTAACCACATCTTTCACTTGATGAAAGTTCTCCTGGTAGAACAGCACTGCAGACAACCAAGTTCCCCATCTAGTGAGAACAGGTTCCGGTGGAAGAGGAACCTCAGGCAGACGATCCTTATAAAACTGTACACGCGCTGGTGCTTTTAGGAACACTTTTTTTCCACTTGAAATTACTTTGTTAACTGAAGGAAATAGAGAACGTATCTCTTCTGCAATGCGATGTAATCCATGCGCCAAACATGTAACATGGATCAGATTGGGGAAAAACACTCGAAGCGACTGACCAGCTTTTAACATATATGAAGCTGCGTCTGTGATTAAAACACGCACCTTGTAACAATCACTCTCCGATTCAGTAGGCCACAGAAGTCGCAGGGAATCGTTTATAAATCTTGCAATTGTACTGTGGTTGGTTTTCTCTAACACTTTGGTTGAAAGTAAATGTGGTTTTCCGGGTTCTTCTTGACATAGTTTGCCCACTATAAAGTTCGCTACGTATCGGCCACATGAATCGGTTGTTTCATCTACCGATATCCAGACACAGTTCCCTCCTATGTCAGACCGAATTGAATCCAGGACAGAATCGTGTAGAGAGAGCAAATAATTTTTCCTGAGGGTGGATTCATCCGGTATCCTTTGATTAACACAATACTTTTGAAGAAATGCTCGTAGATCTGGATTATTCAATTTATGCAGCGGGATATTGCTGCATACAAAAGCCTTACACAGGTCAGCAGAGAATGTATTAACAGACCGTGATACCTGAGTTAAAAGTAGCTGTTGCGTGTTCCTATTCTTTTCTTTTGACCTGAGATGGACAGCTGTTTTAGAATGCTGTTCAAGTTGAAATTTTTTCTCACATTTTATATTCTTCTCACATACTTGACAGTACACAACTTCACCGTCACTAGAATAGTCACTGTTGCCTGAAATCCACTGCTTAATTAAAACTGATCTTGTGCATTTTTCTTTAGGCATTTTTGGAGTCAGATTAAAGAAACTTAATCTTAGCACACGAACACTCCTGTCAACACAAACTTTGAGAGGCTACTGTTTTTGGAAAGGAATGTACACGTCCCTTTAAAAGTACGAATCCCTCAGGTCTGGAAGCCATGAATCTGTTCTCAGGAAAACTGGCTCGTACCGCAATTAGGGGAATATTCCCGAAAAGATTAAAGAAAACCGCTGGCCTTCCCGGTAGTTGTCGCACGAATAAACACACTGGTAGATAACGAATATTCCAAGTGGGGGTAAATACTTGTGACTGTCGTCTCCTCAAACAAGAATTTGCCGCCTGAGGGAGAATAGAGCTATTCTTTGATTTTGCCGACCCCACCCGCCCTTCCCGTGAATGTTACCGCTCAGGGCAGTAGAGAAGGTCGCCGCCACACAAATTTTCCATTTGCAGCACCTCCAAACATGTCACTGTGTGAGTTTGGATAAGGTAGAAAATTCTCTACATGTGAATGCCAGTACAAAAAAATCCTGTTTACTCCAAGAATTTAACTTACTTGTTGCGGTTGCCAAGGATGTCCAACATACAGGTACATTAGGCTTTACAGTTTCTTCAGAAGTATCGGATATTCAGTTATGAGATGAAATAAAAGCTAAAATATGCACATATCCATAAAATATGCACTAACCCTCAAAATATGCATTTGCATATGCGCATATGCTTTTTTGAAAAATCCGGGCCCTAGTGATATATCACTAAAATTTATTCTTTACGCTCGATTTTTCTCGTCGAGAACCAATCATCAAATTGCAGAACTACGCTGATTGTAGAATCCCCTGGGTCGATAATTTTTTATTATGATGCTACGCTAATTTGATAAAATATAATCTTAGTGGAATAGAGAGACCAAGCTTCCACCTGGCATTAGAGAGGACGTGGTTTTGATCACCGGTCTGGTCTTCCTATGTGGCGTGCAGTAAAATTAGAGTTACAAACACTGTGCGCATACTCACAGCTGCCTGAGAAGTTCATGGGGTGTGTGATGGCGTCGTAACGGTCTATGCTGAGAGCCACCAGCACGTATGTCGACGAGTATGTCACCACCGCCTGCAAAACAAGATTGAGATAATCTGCGTCAAGAAAGGTGTAATATCAAGGCCATCTGGCGCTATATCTGTAGCATTCTTAATAGTTGATATAGGATGCTATAACAGCCATCAGATCCAGTTTTTTTTTTTTTTTTTTTTTTTTACGAAACTTTAATTATAAGAATTATGTATAGCAAGATTAGAGTTGATTATTTGTAGATTTCTATATTTATTGTGAGTTTGTGTTCATTCGTCATGTAAATTAACATTGTTTTGTCGAGAGAAACTTTGCAAGTGATATGTAATACGGTCAAGGATAGTGTAATGTATGAAACATTAATTAAAATTTTGTAATTATAAGTGTTGATGTGAGCCACGACGTTTGGAGGACAGTTCTTAATTGTTTGCACTGATTTATGTTGATAATTATCTTTCATTTTGTGGTGTTTTGTAATGATTGAGTGATTTTGTACAATTTCTATTTTTTTTTTGTATGGATTTAATCGTTAACGTGTAGTTAACACTCAAGAAACGTCTGTTGGCACCCTTTGTGGTCTTCTGGATGTTTCTATGGCGCCTATTGAAACCCGCGGAGAAGCCAAGCACATCAGTTGTAAAATTTTTTGTTTGTGGTTCTTCAAGCAGTCGTTTGTGAGTTTAATAACTGTAATTTCTGTGTATTTGAGCTTTAGTATCTTTGGACGAGTCTCGTACCTTATCCGCGTATAATGTTACCATGGAGCTCAAGGAGAAATAAATATGAAGTGAAAAGTGATTCGTCGGTGTTGAAATTTCATGGAACTACAGTATTTAATTAAGGGACTAGTTATGTAACCTTTGGGGAAAGTAAAATCCTCTGGCATTCAACGACGGTGAACTGTATATTGGAGGACTAAACAATTAAATGCAATCATCCTTAATTGACGATTTGACAAATTAGTGAATTACCAAATAGCGTATCAAGACGCTGATAATTTCACGAATAGGTACAGTGGTTACCAGCTAATCTATGCGAGAACCCTGAACTAAAAGTCTTAACAGAAAAAAATCGACCAATTAATCAAGAGTGAAAATGACATCACCTGCTACCACCGACCATCAGATTAGGAACTGCTGAGATGTAGCCAAGGTTTACAATTCATCAAGATGTGACCGAGCCCGGTGGCGTAAATGTTTGTTCCCACGGCGCGTGTTAGGCAGGATGCGCCTTTCATCTTCTACCGCCTGGCGGTGGGTCGAGGCGCGCTTCCCATGCTTACACATGCGGCAAAGATGACAGGCGTTCCCTAGCACGCGCAATAGGAACGAGGCTTAAGGTAGACAGGGTCGGCAGTGTTTCTCCGGTTTGTGTAGGGGTGTTTATAATTAACTGTTGAGCTTGATGTCTGTTGTGCCGATCAGTATAAATTGATAAATACTCCTGAATTAACATTAAATACACACTGTGACTGATTGTACGACCGATTAGGCGAATGATAATAAAAAAAAACAATAATAAAACTATATAGCAAAAAATAATTAACGGATTTCAATAAAAATTAATGGTGACAAAAACGTATAAAATAATATATAAAATATTTTCATCTCGATAAGTTACACAGTTATCGGTACAAATAAAACAAAATATTGAATTTTCGTACATTTTTCCGCCTGTATACCTAGCAATAAACTAGAAACGTATTTCTACGAATCAACACATATTTTCAGGTATTTTCTATCCCGATAAATTACACAACTGCCTAAGAAAAAGTACAAAATTCACGCACTTCAAAATAGTGTATGTGTTTGAATGGACCGTAGCACATGGAGAGTTTATATATGTATTACTATGTGTCCACAATAATCACCATAATATTTACGCAGCAAATAATAACGTAAGTGTTTGTTTTAACCATTGTATAGATATGTATATTTTTCTTTCTGATGTATATGGGTATAATTTTCATTAGGCTTGTATGATGGTTTGTTTTAATGGCACAAGTTATAAGATATAGACTTTGTGATCCTATTAATTTTGTTATATCACAGTTTACATACATACAAATAATGTAATATGTTCATACATACGACAGGCGGTTCACCCTTCAAAATGATTCGAAGAAACATATTCAAAAGTTTTACCTACAACCTAAATTCAAAACGATGGGTGGAGGTACATTCCTCTTGGTTTCTCCTATCTCGACAACATTTCTTTGTTAGTTTAATGTGAATTAATGAATTTAATGTGCACAAATCTTAAATACCACATGGATGAAGTTAGGAGCACAGCTAGTTATTAAAACAATTATTTTTCATTAAAATCATATTGTAATGTTCGAAACTACCGACTTACTTGAGATTTTGTACAGAAAACTGGTAGGTCTACCTAACATTTCTCAAAAGATGAAGTCTCATATTCCTGTCCCCGTACTCGCACAAACTTGAACAGTCATGTCTGTATATTGATGATTATTCAGTGGAAAGAAGTAGATGACTACACTCCTGGAAATTGAAATAAGAACACATTGACGCCGGTGTGTAAGACCCACCATACTTGCTCCGGACACTACGAGAGGGCTGTACAAGCAATGATCAAACGCACGGCACAGCGGACACACTAGGAACAGCAGTGTTGGCTGTCGAAAGGCGCTAGCTGCGCAGCGGTTGGGCACCGCCACAGTCAGTGTCAGCCAGTTTGCCGTGGCATACGGAGCTCCATCTCAGTCTTTAACACTGCTAGCATGCCGCGACAGCGTGTACGTGAACCGTATGTGCAGTTGACGGACTTTGAGCGAGGGCGTATAGTGGGCATGCGGGAGGCCGGGTGGACGTACCGCCGAATTGCTCAACATGAGGGGCGCGAGGTCTCCACAGTACATCGATGTTGTCGCCAGTGGTCGGCGGAAGGTGCACGTGCCCGTCGACCTGGGTCCGGACAGCAGCGACGCACGGACGCACGCCAAGACCGTCGCATGCTACGCAGTGCCGTAGGGGACCGCACCGCCACTTCCCGGCAAATTAGGGACACTGTTGCTCCTGGGGTATCAGAGAGGACCATTCGCAACCGTCTCCATGAAGCTGGGCTACGGTCCCGCGCACCGTTAGGTCGTCTTCCACTCACGCCCCAACATCGTGCAGCCCACCTCCAGTGGTGTCGCGACATTCGTGTATTGAGGGACGAATGGAGACGTGTCGTCTTCAGTGATGAGAGTCGCTTCTGCCTTGGTGCCAATGATGGTCGTATGCGTGTTTGCCGCCGTGCCGGTGAGCGCCACAATCAGGACTGCATACGACCGAGGCACACAGGGCCAACACCCGGCATCATGGTGTGGGGAGCGATCTCCTACACTGGCCGTACACCTCTGGTGATCGTCGAGGGGACACTGAACAGTGCACGGTACATTCAAATCGTCATCGAACCAATCGTTCTACCATTCCTAGACCGGCAAGGGAACATGCTGTTCCAACAGGACAATGCACGTCCACATGTGTCCCGTGCCACCCAACGTGCTCTAGAAGGTGTAATTCAACTACCCTGGCCAGCGAGATCTCCGGATCTGTCCCCCATTGAGCATATTTGGGACTGGATGTAACGTCGTCTCACGCGGTCTGCACGTCCAGCACGAACGCTGGTCCAGCTGAGGCGCCAGGTGGAAATGGCTTGGCATGCCGTTCCACAGGACTACATCCAGCACCTCTACGATCGTCTCCATGGGAGAATTGCAGCCTGCATTGCTGCGAAAGGAGGATATACACGGTACTAGTGCCGACATTGTGCATGCTCTGTTGCCTGTGTCTATGTGCCTATGGTTCTGTCTGTGTGATCATGTGTTGTATCTGACCCCAGGAATTTGTATATAAAGTTTCCCATTCCTGGGACAATGAATTCACGGTGTTCTTATTTCAATTTCCAGGAGTGTATACTTAGTTAACTAGAAAAATTTGACTTTAAGTATGTAAGTTTTGTTCTTACTTATTGACTGAATGAACACATTACAATTTGCCTCGAATTGGGCTGAAACAGATATCTACGATTTCTGTTGCACTGCAGGCTGACTGCAATTGTGTTTGAGTAAGAGCTAACGAATGTGCTGCGGATTGAGGAAATAGTAGTCTCATAATGGACGGCTCCGAGAATCAGATAACAGTGACCATCGTGCGATTAACGTAACGATGGATCGTTCAAACCCACCCGTCCACTTGTCGAGCCTAGTGGCGTTTCTCTGTACGCTCGTATTCAAAACGACTATTGTCAGATATTACCCATTATGTCTTAATCCGGTCAGAATAGCGAGTGAGATGTACCCCATCAAGGATGGTACTGATTCATTTCAAACTAAATAGAGAGATCAGTTTGTGGGAAATCCTACTACGCCAAATATTGCTTCAGATCCTGTGTATCATTTTCACCGCATTAGTAAACCTCATATCTTATCTTAATCTCGTACCTCTAAAGAACATGGCTTGACTGCGGTTGGTAAATTAATAATTGAAAAGGTATTTATGACAGACACGGTTAGAGAACCTCAGCCACTTTAGCGATACATACTTTATACGAAGAAACAGCTTCCCAGTCATATTTAATTTTTCTACTAATCTTAATTCAGCACCCTAACTCGTTGAAAGCCGTTAGTTAATTTCCCACATCTATTATAAGACAGCTGACAATTATTGAGTTCTCATACAAAAAAATATCGGAATAACTAACCAATGTCCTGTTCTTATAACTGCAGCGTTAGTGTCAATGTTTGTTATAACTTTATTACAATCGAGTATGGTACGAAAATTCCGTAAAAAGCAATGAAACAGATATGTTGTATGGATTCCAATAACAATACAAATTTTGATGTTAAAAATTTTTCTTGATACATTTGCTGCAATTTATGGTGCAAAGGGGAACTAATAAATACCTTAATTCATACTCATTGGCTGAGGATTAATTGTTTTCTTTAAACAGTAAGTCTTTTATTTTGTATTGTTTACTCTTTTGTAAGTACTTAGTTACCCATGAATATCCAAGCAGGAACAAACGGTAGTAACAGCAAACTCTTATTCTCTCTCGAAGTTGACAGTCGTCTCAATTCGATATTCTTTTTTGGCGAAGATCAGACAGATGGACATAATTTCGTTAAACAAAATCTGATGTTAAAAAAGTATTTTCTCTGATATAACTGCCCAAGGTGTATTCCTTTCAATTTCCTGATTAATTAGCATGATGTTTCAATATACTGTCCATGGAAAACCAAACAGTTGATTAGCTGTGTTTGAATGAAGGGTTTCGACAAAACTACTTTGGCGTTCATTAAACCGACTTTTACAAACACCGTCCTGTACATAAGGTAATTACATTATCTTACATTAAATTTAAACTGAAGAAACCAAACAGATAGCAAAAATGGGTTCACTAATTTTAAAGAAATGATTCCAATATGTAGCCAAAGATAACGCACATGAAAAGAGGCGTGAAATATATCATTCTGGAGATATGCGGGAGCCACCCTTTTAATTTTTTGCTGATAAAACTCTGGAAAAAGTGCAAGGTATTCGTAATGAAATCGCAAACAGAATGACACTGTCTGTTTCTCGACATGTGACGCTACCACAATAGAAATGTCTGTACAAAGAGACAACAGACATCGTTATCTGGAATGTTTTTATAATTTAAATAGAATTCGTTTTAATTTTCAATTAATCCCCACAGTATTCCGACATCAAAAGGTAGATGCAATGATGGGCAAAGCGGTCACAGTTATACCACTAACACTGATATGTTTCAGAAATTTGTATTTCCAAACAAAAGAAAAATTATTTCTTTTGTTCCACATATTTCCATCCAAAGTGATGCCATCCTTGTTTGGTACGCAGTTTCTTATATTTACTCAGATTGTTTCACATTTTTTGCAGCTCATAAACTAGAAGTTTATGAACTTCATATTTCCTGTTATTACAGTCTAAATAGAAATGGACTAGTATGCTTAAGATCAAACAGTAGTACCGAGGATGTTGGGTAAAAGGTAAGCGTTCTGGCCTCGCATTCGGGAGGACGTAGGTTGGAATACCATTCCGACCATCCAGATTTTGGTTTTCCATGGTTTGTGCAAATCACTCCAGAAGAATGACGGGATGGTTCCTTCAAAAAGGCCATGATCGAATTCCTTCCCTGTCCCATGTCCTTTCCCGTCTGTAATTGCGACGTCGACGAAATGTAAAGCCAAAAAAACAAAGATATCATTTTAAAATATTATATCATTATTCTGTTTCTATTTGTTCATATTCTAAAAGCGAACATTTCGTTTATGATAACTGTAGTAGAAAATAAACACTTGAGATTTTAATTTCGCAATGAATTCAGAGATTAGCGTATTGTGCGTAGTCGCTTCTTTAGGGTTATTTGTAATATTGTAATTTATTTCGCAGAAATTCTAGTAGAAGCTGTGATTGTTCGGCATAAATGTTTCTGCTAAAATTGCCCCCTTATAATAATCGGAATTTTGATTAAATCGGATTTTAAGTAGATTGTCACCTTCAATTCAATATGTTAAAAATGTGTATTAATCTGGAAGTATTGGCTGGGAAACCACAGAAATTAATTCAGCCAGATAATGGGAACTGACAGAACTTTTATTTTCCACGCAATCTGCTTCATTGGCGGTATCTTTATCTAACCCCCTGCAATCATATCATATATAGAGAACGTACAGTTTCTCTGCGAGGAATAGGAACCGTGGATCACTTTAGCGTAACTCAGCGTAACTCACTTGAGCATTGGAAAGCTTTTCCAAACGGGAAAGACACTTAGGGGCTCATCTTATACTGAGCAATCAGGCTGCTTTGTGTGTACTAAGCGTTCTTTTTTTCTTTTTGATTATGTCTCGTCGACTTCAAGGTCATTAGAGGCAGGAGAGCACTGGGGTAAGGCAACGGGAAGGAGTTCTGCCATGACGTTTTGAAGGAACCATTACGGCAGTAGCATGGAGTGATTTGGGGAAATCATGGAAAACCCAGATCAGATGATTGGACGGGGATTCGAAACCATATCCTCCCGAATGCGAGGCCAGAGTCTTACCGCTCACCCACCACGCTAGGCATATATGAACCGAACTGGATAGAATAACTTCATTATACCTTCAACGTTATTGTTGAAGTAAACACTGTAAAGCGCTGTAATTTAAAAGTTCAGTACACATATGTACATAACTAGTTTGCTAACATTTTCTGATTTTAATCACCTACCCCGTGTTTTATACATGCCTGGGAAAAGAGATATCAGAATTCAATATATAGTAGTCATTATCATTTATAACATCCTTTGAAGATTGCATTGTCGATGACCCAGAAAAATATTGTTCTTAATTAATAAATGGTTGAGTAATTTTCGGCACACTGGCAAGTAATTGTTTTTGTTTTCGAGTTATACATTCCCACATACGTTCTGCTGCTCACTTTTTCGTAGCACGCTATATACCGCGATATTCTCGATGGCGTGCTGCGCTCGCCTTCGGCATTTTAATTAATTTGTAACTGTAATTATTCTGCAACCGTAAAAATTGCGAATGTACTTAATTAATCGCACACGTTGAATATATATGTAAAACAGTAATTTCGCTGATTCCAACCATAAATTAGTTTCTTTGCCTACATATATTCCGTTATGTATAGTTGTGAATCAATTCAGTTTGTTGTGTAATATCTTTTACTTCTGGCTAACGTCACTTCCATCATTTATTTCCATTATACTGTTAAACAAAACTGACAATAAACATCTGAACCAATAATGCAATTATCCACTTTGTCAACAGAGATAACAAGAAAAATCTTTGCAACGTGATTGTCTGGAAACTGTAGTAACAGCACTGGGGTATAACTCAATCGACGTCAACATGCAAGGCGCGCCTAAAAGATCGGTAACCAGCAGTGCAGGTGTGCGTTGGTAAAAGTCGAGCTCTGTGTTCAGGGTATGGATTTCTTGAGAAAAGAGTAATAATGTGGCATAATGATTTAGAGGGTAGAAAAAAACACACCATTTTGATAATATTTTTTTTCCTAAATAACCAGTAGTGTATTTAATTCTCTTCTACACAACAGGGTCTACACAAGAGAAATAGATTTAATTAAATTGTCTACGCTCTAAGCTACGAGGGACAGTCAAAAAGTTCCCGGAATTTCATTTTAACTCTTTATTAACAAAAGATAAGTACACATTTACCTAATCTCCTTCAAAGAAGGCTCATTCTGAACACACACACTTGCTCCACCACTCCTGATTGCTGGAAACAACGATGAAAATCCTGTTTTGGTATCTTCCGAAGTACAGCCGTCGCTTTGGTTTTGATGTCTTCCACGGTGGCAAAACGGTTACCTTTGAGGCCCATTTTCATCTTGGGAAAGAGCCAGAAATCCGATGGTGCTAAATCCGGTGAGTAGGAGGCAGGTGGAGGATTGGAATGTTCTTTTCTGCAAGCCATGTCTGCACAACAATCGATAAATGGGAGGGAGCATTGTCGTGATGCTGTGACCATCTCCTTGCCATTTGCCGAGATGCCATCTGATTTCAAAACTGTGTGCACTGACTATGCCTGCTATGTGGAGTCGTGATAAGGAAAATATTTTAATTACTATTCTGTAAGTGTTTATATCGTTGTATTCCTTTGTAGAAAATTGTCTCGATCTTTACCAATTTATAACTTCTTCAATTCCCTTACTAGAAACTGCCTTATATCATTTATTCTATTGGTCAACATTCATCTCTTAGTTCTCGTTACTTAACCAGTCTATTAACAATTTTACTTCTTAATTTTCCTCTTCAGTCTGAACTAGTATAGTTTTTTTTTAATCAGGCTCCTTGGTAGTTTAGAAAAGGAATGATTACGTTTTTTACCATCTTTTACACTTAGGATGGATCCATACGGTAATAGATTTATCTTCCTCTTTCTTCTTATCTGTAAGAAATCCGTATACTCTAACTGGAATTACTTCTCTTTATCTTCCATTGGAAATCACAGCATAGACTCTACATTCATCAATATGTTTATTGAATCGCACATTTATTACTTCATTTATAGTATACGATGTTATAACCTCAACATTACTTTTGTAAGAACATATTTTCTTTGGCAGCAGGCGTAACTATTTTACATGAATCAACTTCTATATAATTCAAACTAGCCTTCTTGATACGTCTTTATAAAACCACTGCACTCAGTTGAACTGTTAATCAATTCACAATGCTTGGCTGCTGGCACACAAGCTTCTTAGGCATAAGTGAAGGAGCCAAAGAATCATCAGAAATTCGAGACAAAGCCGTGTTAGAAAATGAAGTGCCGAAATTAAGGGGGGAGAACGATCCGAGAGAGAAAAAACACAATAGCCACCTCACGTTGAAAATATTTGGCGGTAAAGCGAAGAAAACGTAGGTCTGAGGAAAAAACATTGTTTGGTAGTTTGTTTATGCATAGCAAATGTTTGGCTGTATTGGCGTAAATAAAGAAATAACAATGACTGAATTTAAGTGTAGCGTTAGTTATAAAAAAAAATTTAAACTTCGTATTTCAGAATTGAAGAAAAGTCTGGTATTTCAAAGTTTAAAATGATTCGCGAGAATGACTACAGGTCCACCTTCATTATAGTACCCAAGTGTTGGAAGAAAAAGCGAATAATTACGCCTAAAATCAGTACTTATTAGTGAAACCTATTTTTCCTTGGCTATTTACAGTACATTTTCATGAGTCCAATAGATAATACATTTTTCTCCGTAGTTACTCTAAGTCTAAATTTATTTTCATTTAGTGTTATCGAAAAATTGGCTTCTGTGAGGAAACTATTGCACCCTTTCTAAATAGTTGATAGAACACTCCAGAATGTCCGAGTATTAAGCCCTTGCTTCAGAGTTTAAAAGTTAAGTTTCTTTCTTCCGGGATCTACAGAGGTCCCAGCGCATTTCACCTACATAAAACTAACTTCGCTAACGGTGAAAGTAAGATCGATAGCTTGCGCTGCTTGTGAGATTTTTGGTCCAGGTATCGCTCGCTGAGGTCGGCAGACTTTCCATTGACGTCGTGATGTTTCCGCATCATTGGTACTCAAGACGGAGACAGTCACCGGTTGTGCAGCTGCAGGATTAATTACATCACCTCCGTTGACGCACACAGCTCCCACCTAAGTTCATTACTGCAATTACTGTGGGCGTCCTGTGTCGCCGCCGGAATCCCTCATTAATGAGCAGGTGCTGGGCTAAGCCGTCCCCAGGCGCGCCTTGTCACTCCACGAATCTCGCCTTCCCTTTATCGTCCTCCACACAACACCCACACGCTGAGTCTCATATGTGGCACGCAACTTTTATGAAGGCTGTTGTGAGAGTATAATAATTACAATGACTCCCACAACAACAACACTGTTATTAACATCAACCAAAATCACAGAGTGTTTGATGAATGGAGAATATTAGCAACTTGGACTACACTGATCATAGTTCCCGGTGTTGCTCGGTCTAGTTGGCGTTGATTTACCCATACAAAATTCTATTCACGCAATGAGAAACGTTTGAAAAGTTTCAAGCAATGCGCGCCATCCATTTACGGAATTAAAGCAAAGCTAGATTCACCTGCACCCTACCAAGAAAGGAGTGGGTTGAACTTGATTTACCCGTACACTATTGTTGTTCATCCGTAAAGCATCATTAATTTCCAGTACTAAACTAAACGGTGATTTAGGAGCACAGTTCTAAGAATGGGGTGGTTTGGATAATATCAGACGGAATGACAGTTTTCATTTTAGTCCAGGTTATATTTCAACGTAATTACATGTGCTAATGTTGCTGCTCGAAAATCGAAACATAAACAGTATTAATACGAGGGTTGGTACTTAAATAGTGGCAATGCTGTGGAGACACTATGCAATGGAATCTGCTATTGTCACTGATAGCACACGTCGTTGACATACCTACCTTACCTCCGAGCAAATGGACTCGCCCGTCCCACGTCCCCGGCGTGCGCACAATCGAGGGAAACGCAGTCACTTGTGATTCTCATGTACGACTGTGATGGTGTTATCCTAACGCATTACGTTCCTCCACGGCAGACCATCAGTGCACAGTATTACTGTTTGTTTTTGGACCATCACCTGCGACCAGCTTTGCGAAAGAAGCGGCAACACTTTCTGCGCAACCCATCCATCATTTTGCACGGCAATTCGCGGGCGCATACAGCGCAAGTTGTGGCTGCTCTGTTCGGTCGATGGGACTGGGAAGTACTGTACCATCCACCATACTCCCCGGACTTAAGTCCTTGTGACATTGGTTTGATTCCGAAGATGAAGGAACCACTTCATGGCATTCGCTTCAGAACTGTTCCAGAGATTCGACAGGCAGTAGACCGCTCCATTCGCACCATCAATAGAACAGGCTCTGCTAATGATATACTACGCCATCCATATCGCTGGCAACGGGTTCTACACAACGCTGGTGACTACTTTGATGGACAGTAACACGTGTAAACACGTAACGCTTTTGTATCGGTTGTGAATAAATAGTTTCCACTATTTAAGTTCCAACCCTCGTATGTATTACATATATAAAAATGTATCTGGAATGTATCCGTTTATTCAAGCATCGCGCACAAAATATAGATTTTGAATGGATTTTCAGAATTTGATAACTTGTGGTCAAAGTTAAAATTTAACGTATGTCTTAAGATATTATGACACATTTATTTTACGAAAAATCTAGCATTGCCTTAAAACTTCTGAATCGATTTAGCTCGCGTTTTCACAGTATCAAACAATGATGTAGCTCATTATGCTGACTCATCTGCCACTGGTAGCTAAAATTTTTATTATTATGCTACTTCATCTGACACAAAATTAAAGTATATTTAGTACAAGTACAGTTAAATATCAGGTATTTAGAATTGTATGTCAAGTATTACGAACTAAGTGAGATAGGGAAAAAAATATTCTTTACTTTCGATTTGTTTCAGGAATTACAAACTGAGGTGCCATTTTATTGTCAACAGAACGGCATGGATGATAGCCAGAGACATTGTAGTTGTGCTGGCAGAGCTTGTGATCAAAGAAATTTTCTGTTATTTTTTCGTTATTAGTTTCTCCCATTCATTACGGCCATCTGTTCGATCGGGTTCAGACCTGGTGAGTTGGGGAGCCAGAACATCAATTGCAACACGCCACTGTGTTTCTCGAACCACTCCATCACACTCCTGGCCTTGTGATATGGCGCATTATCTTGTTGAAAAATGCCACTGTCGTTGAGAAGGGGTATACGTCGTCAGCAAGCAGTGTACGATAGTTATTAGCCATCATGGTGCCTTGTACGAGCTCCATTGGACCCATGGATGCCCACGTGAATTTCTCCAGATCGTAATTGAGCCGCCGCCAGCTTGTCTCCGTCTCGCAGTACAGGAGTCAAGTAGCTGTTACCTGGAAAACAACGGATTCGCACCCTTCCATCGGCATGATGAAGATGGTGCAGGATTCTTCAGATCATATAACATCGAGTGACGATGGTCACTTGCCAATTTCAGTCGTAGTTGCCGATGTCGTGGTGTTAACATCGGCCCGTGCTTGGTTCGTCGGCTGCCGAAACCTATCATTAGGAGTGTTCGGTGAAATGTGTGTTCAGACACACTTGTACTCTGCCCATCATTAAAGTCTGGTGTTAGTTCCGCCACAGTTCACCGCCTGTCCTGTTTGACTAGTCTTCCCAGCCAACGACGTCCAACATTTGTAATGAGGAGTGGCCACCAAACCCCTCGAATTTTTGACGTGGTTTCACCACTTGTTGAAGACACCACAGCAATCCTCGAGAATCCGAAGTCACGCAGTTTCCGAAATGCTCGTGCCGACTCTCCGGGCCATCACAACCTGACCTCAGTTAAACTTAGACAGATCACGCGCCTTCCCCATTCTAAACACGGATATCACGCTCACTGATACTATATGCACCGTGAGTGTGTCTGACAAGCAGACATTCCTCGTCTGGCGGCGTTGTTATCTCCTGAACGATAATAGGTGGGTAGTCGTAATGTTCTGGATGATCAGTGTAAATCGCAGAACCGGCTTACCCTGTTATTAAGCCCAAATCGAATAATTATAAGCATATGCTGGCACGGCACTCTTATCAAATTTCGTTTCGCTGGTGATTTTTATACCGGTACTGCAGTCTTGATTGCTAAGTCTAATCACAACTGTTAGACCAAATTGGAAAAAAAAAAATCTGAAGTTAGTCGGGTTTTTTGAACAATTAACAATTGGAATTGGAGGATGCGGTAAAGAGAATGAAGGGAGGTAAAGCACCTGGAGTGGATGAAGTGAGCGTGGAGATGATACGAGCTGCTGGAGTAATGGGCACACAGTGGCTCTATAGGGTGATGCGGGCTGTGTGGAAGGCGGGAAAAATTCCAGAGGACTGGAGGAAAGGGGTAATAATACCCATATTTAAGAAAGGGGACAAGACTGTCTGCCAAAACTACCGTGGTATTACCCTGATGTGCCACTGTGCCAAGATATATGAGAAAGTTTTGGAAAGCCGAATAAGAAGAGCGGTTGAAAGGCAGCTAAGGGAAGAACAGTATGGATTTAGACCAGGAAGGTCAACTATCGATCTTATATTTGCAATAAGACAGCTACAAGAACGGCACTACGAGTATGGGAAAGATCTTGTGATGGCCTTTCTGGACATTGAAAAGGCATATGACAGCCTCAGCCGAAACAAAGTGTGGGAAGGACTGAGAAAAAAGTCAGTAAAAATGGAGATAGTGCAAAGAGTGAAGGATATGTATGAGGGTAGTAAGAGCTGTGTCAAAGTGGGAACGGATAAGACTGGATGGTTCCATTTGAAAAATGGACTAAAACAAGGAAGTGCCCTATCACCCCTCTTATTTATTGTAGCTATGGATGAAATATTGAAGAAGGTGGTGCAGAGCATTGGGGAAGGAAAAATGAAAGCAATGGTATTTGCAGACGACCTATTAGTTTGGGGAGAGGATGAAAGAGAGGTGCAGGATCAGCTGGATGTGTGGGAGAGAGTAGTTGCTGATTATGGTATGAAGTTCTCTGCGAGAAAAAGTGAAGTGGTGATAACAACAAGAAAGAAGAACAGGACGGACATAGGCATATCACTTAGAGGGGAGCAACTAAATAGAGTGGAATGTTTTAAATATTTGGGAAGCTGTATTGAAGAAAATGGAGGAAACAGGATGGAAATAAACGAAAGAGGAAGATGTGCAGATGGATTTTTTAAAAGTATTAGGAGCCTGGTATGGAGTAGGGATGTCCCACAAAAGAGTAAGGAGGCAATATATAAAACATATTTTGTACCAATTTTAACATATGGAGCAGAAACATGGGTGATGAAGGAGAGAGACAAAGGGAGGGTACAATCGGTGGAAATGAAATTTCAGAGGAGTAGAGTGGGAGTAACAAGAAGAGACAGAATAAGGAATGAGCGAATCAGGGAGATGATAAAGGAAGAACCGCTACAACAAAGAATTGAAAAATCTAGGCTACAGTGGTACGGGCATGTAAAGAGAATGGGAGAGGAGAGGCTACCAAGGAAGATGCTGGACATGGAGCTGAAAGGGAAGAGACCTAGAGGAAGACCGAGGGACAGATGGATGAAAGGTGTTAAGAAATGTGTGGAGGAAAGAGGAGGAAATTGGGCGTCAGTGGAAGAAGAGAGATGGTGGTTAGACAGGAAGCGCTGGCGAGGCTTTTGTTCCCAGCAGACCTGGCCAGTGGCTGGAAGCTGTCCTAGATGATGATGATGAACAAATGAACATCCACGTCTACCTAGTAGATTCAGTTTATTTAATAGTTACTGTCCTTAACCATCGGACTTTTGTTAACAACAATTAACAGTATGATTTCAGATTCTTATGAACAACGACAATTAGTTTCAGAGGATACACAAAGAACTGATCTTTGCATGTTTATGCGACGACTTCGTCGTCCTGTCGCTCCCCCCTTCCCCCCTCGTCTGCACCTGTTCCGAATGTCGTCATCTATATTTCTGTTGATTCCCGTGATTTGATTTTTCACCATGCAGCACTAAGCGAACTGTACCTTATTCAGTCCTGTGGCTTTCTTTTCAGCTCCGATCGGGGGGCAACAATAACAACTCAAAGGACGCGTAAGTGGTGTTTCCGTTATTCTTAAACATTAAAATTTTTCTTGTAAACCAATAATATCGCCATCTGTGTCACAGCCACTAACATTTCAGGTTGCACTCGTGTTTTGATGCACTAATGTCATTAATTTAATACCTCTTGCTGAAATGGTTTGGTGAAACCATAACAGATTCATAAAATTTGAGACTGTCTGTAACTGTAACTGAACTTAATTAAGTAAAGTGCTTCTTGTATTTACAGTTAATGTTCTAAATGACTGAAATTGTGTTAATGGCAACGAAAATACTAATTATATGATTTAGAGGTAATTACCATAATGTCTGTTGACAATGTTGGTTAAAATGGCATATTCTGATAACCTACCTGTGACAGTATTTGTGGTAATACACATTTTAATAGTATTGGGGGAAAAAACTCATACAATAGCATCGGTTGTCTGTTGTGCCGAATACACTATTTTGTTCCAAACGTACTTAGTTCAAATGAACTATACGCATTCATAAACATAAGTTAATTGTGAGAATTCTGCGTATAATAGTTTTCACTGGAGTGAGATATTAATGCTACAGTAACTGCATAGTGGCCTCTGGAATAATAACATTGCTCATTAAGGTTTTTCTTTTTAAAAAAATGAAATCAGATGGGGGATTGTGTATCGTGCGATTCGTTATTGCAGTGGCACTTAGAGTCGGCAGAGGATTGTGGGTAAAAACTCTAAGGATATTCTGCTATGGCTTGTAAGAAGGACAGTGCGAATGTTTACCTGGAGTGATTTCTAGAAACTGTGGAACACCGGAATGTGGATGGTAGACATGCAAACAAACCCGTAACTTCCCGAAAGACAGATCCCATAATTAACCGTTCACTCACCAACCTCATTTACGCTCACATAACAACACTATTATTTAAGTGAAATTTTAGGTTATGTAGGTGGAATTCACATTCGTGATTGTGTTTTAATGAATGAATGAAATGTGACATTGTTTTGTGTCATTTTTAATCATAATTCAAATATATTATAGAGTAGAATGCTATAATCTTGTTTACTTATGACTTACTGATTTGACTAAATTTTTTAACAGGCGGCAAATTTTGCAAAAATTAAAAGAAAGTAGGAGCACATGGACAAATAACAACAGTAAAAAGATCTGAATAAAAATAGTACAACTAGAATCTAAATAAATGATTAATATAGTAAAGACATGCCTACAACATTTTGTTAGAAGACAGAGAGACTCAGAATGTCCTTTCATATTCAGTTTAACTGAAAACAAAATAAAAAAACCTTGCTGCATAAATGTAAATACAAAATCATATGTTTCGATGAAGACTAAGTCCTCAAGCTAGAAGATCAACATAATCATCAAAGAGTGTTACAATGGTTTAATGTAGTAGCAACAAAATACTATATGGTCATAAACACTGAAAATGCGACAGGTATGACATTATCAAAAGAACCTGTATGATGCAAATTGTAGAATATACATAAATTATGAATCAAGTTAACCAATAAAATTATTTGGAAACTCAAACAACTAGCAACAATAATTTGAACCATCAAGTAATAATCAACAATTTAAGACTTGCATTTCAGGCTACTT
The DNA here is from genome assembly GCA_031002005.1 of Vandiemenella viatica. NCBI lineage: Eukaryota > Metazoa > Arthropoda > Insecta > Orthoptera > Morabidae > Vandiemenella > Vandiemenella viatica. The sequence goes on along the minus strand of JARYHS010012519.1, from coordinate 59,696,400 downwards.
AAAAAATCTCACTTGCCAACAAGACTATCAAAACCATAACAACAATTAATAAAGCCACAATGACCAATATAGAATTAAAATACGAAGCCGGAGCATACAATCTATTAGTAAAGAGAGAATTGAAAGTATCAAGCATAGTATCAGGAAAACACTGTATGAAAAAATACGAAATAAAGATATAAGATGACTATGAAAAATGCAAAAGATAAACAGAATTGTAAAAGAAAGAAGGAAGTGTTGGAAACAACACATCGAAAAAATCTGTGAATTAATAGTGATGATGGGATTGATAGTGACTCTTAAGAGGATTCGAGAAATTTGGTTGAAAACTAGTTCACGGAGAGATTCTGCGATCTCCTCCTCCATTATGTCATAATCCTTTCTCTTGACTAAAGGTACAGGCTGGTGTGATAGTGAAAGAGAGAATATGTGACAGAAATATTGGAGTGGAATGTGAAAGATAGTTCAGCTTGTATCATAAAAGAAAGATAAGGAGAAGGAATTTTTTAGTATTTCTGACTGTCTTGAGATACTTTTTCTTATTCTTTGTTGCAAAGTGGCACCAATTGCGTTTAGGCTTATATTCTACCTGATGATCTGAACAGAACAGGTAAATAAAGAGGGTCAAGTATGTGGAAAATATTTAAGAAGTTAACTGTAAAACTCTCACAGCCAAAAAAGACTCACCTGCAGGAAGCGTATGATCTTGCAGGCAATGTTCCCTGCATACCATGCCACAGTGATCCTCCAAACGATATCTGTAAGGACATTAATCAGTCCCACCGTCAGATCTGGAACAAAGGAGAAAATAGTCAGTCTACACAGAATCATATGAAAAATCATTCGCTCAAACATTTCAATCAGCTACGAACTGAGGAAGACAGAAGTAACTTGTTCAATGTTTTTCTAATTTTAGATCTGCTTTCATATTGATCTTAAACATAAGAGGCACGTCAAGAAATAGTAAATTTCAAACTTGCAGCGAAGTGAATTGGCTCATACTACGCATAGGAGCAAATGTTTTTGTTTAGGAGAGGCCACCGAAAATTATGTTGCACATAATCAAAATTTTCTTGAAATACGAGATTTTGTAGTGAATTTTCGTGGTAACACTGTTTGAAGAGATCGATCTTAATATATTTATACCGGAAAAAAAACTGAGTGGTCAAAACTAAAAATAATCTGAGCTGTGATCCGACTTTTATGGCTAAAACGTGCTCATGACATGGAAATTCACGGACAGTTATGTGTTTTTTATGATGAAAATGCCATCTTGATGCGAACTATCGCGAATTGATTCGATATATTCAATAATGGTAGCACGGACGTCACAAACGATTACAATTTGATAATACTAAGTATACCAACAACATGTGACAACTATAAGTACATTCAAATAGACAAATAGCGGTTGAAGAAGTCACTGAGATAGAGGGTGTTTCTTGTGGCAGTGTTCAACAAATTATAACTCAACATCTTGAGTACCGGAATATTTTGTGACGGGTGGAAACCACTAGTAAACCTTCTCAACATATAAAGTGGGTGGTCTGGCTATGTTCCCCTACAATCCTGATCTAATTTCGCGTGATTTTAATTTATTTGGTCCCTTGTAAAATGAACAGACGATGTAGCATTTACACTCAGTTGACAAAGTGCAATTTGACGCATTTGCCTGGTGCTCCAAATCTGAAAGGATCAGTCATTTCATAACTTGCACAGATCTCATTGAGACAATAGTTGGAAAAAATGTATGCAGATGTATATTACCTAGCGGGGCGGTGTAACGGTTAGCATTCTCGCCTCGCATTCGGGAGGACGGCGGTTCGAATCCCCGTCCGGGCATCCAGATTTGGGTTTTCCATGGTTTCCCTAAATCACTCCAGGCAAATGCCGGGATGATTCCTTCAAAAGGTCATGGCCGAATTCCTTCCCATTCCTTGCCCCCATCCTTGCCCCCCATCCTTGCCCCCCATCCTTGTCCCCCATCCTTTCCCGTCTCTAAAGACCTCGATGTTAAAAAGAGACGTAATGCAGTTACAAAAAAAAAAAAAAAAAAAAAAAAAAAATGCAGATGTATTTTTTTTTTTTTTACAAATTTATTTAACTTTTTGACTTATGGTCATGTAAACTTACTTTTTGCTCTTCTTGTTCGTGAACTCATTTTAAAAGCAATTAACACTAACCCATGTTAAATTTACAAGCACCTTTGGTATCCGACGCCTTACATTCTGGTGGTGGAAGGAATTTTCGTCTTCAGGACTTGGCCGTCAGGATAGGAGGAGTGGTGATGCATAATTCTAAACACCAAATTGTACAGCAAAGTTCTGTGTTAAATCCAAAACCTCTCCGCAGTGCACATGGGCATGTGACTCTGTTGATGCCTATTCGTCCGTTGGTTGGAGATGTCCGTTTAAGTGTCTTTCGGAAGAGTAGGCTTAAATGAAATCACACCGGCTTTTACCCTCTACCATCTTTTATCTCTCGTCAGCAGAACAAACAAAACTCCACACTGAACACACAAAGTAATCCACACGTGCATCATTACTTACGAACACTGTCACACTAAGCAAAGCAAAGGGATACCACCCTGGTTCATCTTTCCAGACGTTCTGATTGAGGGATAAACATCCCCGAGGGTAATCGCCTACACCAGGAAACGGGCAAGGCGTTAATAGGCGTTAATTTAGTTCCACTACAATTTTTTATCAACAATTTTTAAACCAAATTATAAAGACGTACGTAAATACATTCCGGTGATTGTAAGGAACTTTGAAACATAGTAGAACATTTATGATCTGCAAAATATACCATCTCTTTTGCCTTTAATTTTTGTTTCCTCTACACGTTCTTGTATAGAAGGTCAAGGTTCGACAGAAAATTGTCTTTGAAATAAACGGTTGCTTCAAGCAACACCATCATAGAAATTGAAGACATAAAATATCTGCTATTTGGCTGCCGACGGAAGAAGATGAAGATTGATCACTTCCTAGATACTCTCATTAAAGAAGGCATTCCGTTGCCCACTTGCACTGCCTCATTCCTTGCATCTGAAGATTACGCTATTTATAAGATTTTGTACCTGCGCATGGAAAATATTAGCGCTACAATCTAAATTAATTGTAAATAACATGTATGTAATTGTATGATATTATTATCGGTATATTATTGACGTTATTCTGCAAAATCAAGTAGCAAATTGCATGAAATTTGTATTGTTATTCCAGAGATGTTAATCTGTAATTAAATGTGGCTGTATGGGTGAAGCCAAAATGCTAATAATAAAAAAACTACATTGTTAAATACGTAAGAGTAATCGTATCCAGTTTCTTGTCAGGTGTTTCCTCCATAAGACGCCATCGTAGGGTGGGCGTGGCCTTGTGTCGTAAATCAGAGGCATCGAAGAAAAGTGAAGTCTGGTATTGACAAGGTTGTATTGGAGGGGACATTTTCCCGATAGCACAGTGGTATCGATGAGGTCTCTTGGAACATCAGTCGCATCTTAACAAGGCACTTCGATAGAGTACTATCACTGGGTCGTAGAGACATGTCTCTAGGTGTATTCAGCTGCTCAGGTTCCGCTGAGAATTGTTACATGCGGTAATAAGTACTGCAAATATTATATTAGATTCCATTGTTTTAATTACAATATATGTGACCATCTACAAGGTGTAGAACAATAGATTATGTCATTCTCGAAAACAGTAAATATTTTCAGTTCAGACACTGTACATCACACAACCAATCACAACATTCAATATTACATAATTTGTAAAATTTGATTATTTGGTGTTGCACATTATTCCTAAAGATTGTAACCTCCAAACAATTAAAATTCATCCAATTGAAGTCGAGCAAATCTCATTAATTATTCGCTCGAAACTCTGTAGATCTTATGACGACGTGGCCCTAAATAAGTCGTCTTTTGATCCACGTACACAGAGTAGAGGTCACCTTTTTTTTAAAAAAAATATTTAAAGATATTCAATGGTAATAAAATAGCTCATCAAATGGTCGCTAATTCTACATAAGTTACATCACCAAGTCGTTAGCGTATAATCTCAGCTGTTTTTAATAAAAATCAATCCAAAGCTCGCAGACAAAACAAAACACAATTATTGTACATTGCTTCTCGAACTACTAATATATTCATATAATTCTACTGCGAAACTCAGTCTAAAACATACAGCTTTTACTCACACTTTCCTTCGTTTTTTTCTTTAAGAATCTCTCACATCAGACCAAAGATTTTCTATCTCATTCTTTTCAAAGATATACTACCCACTGACAATGTTTGTTAATCTGTGGTTTCCTCGAGCTTAGATATTATATTATGTACATCATTACAATCAATATTTAAATGATAATTAATTACAATTAACAAAATAATATTTAAATGATAAATTATTACATAATTGGTGGTAGCATATGTTATAAGATCCATGCATCGTTTCAGTGTTAATTACTAGATTCGTAAAAATTTAAAAATCGTAAAATATGTACGTGATGGTTTTGTATCGCTTCTCTCTTTCTGTAAAAAAAGGGGAAAAATGAGAACACTTTGATTTCTATGCGTCGAATTGGATGTAATGTCCTAATAAAACTTCACAGTGATCCCATTCTCCATGTTTGGTTCTCAGTGAGATTTCAGATTTGGATTTCCCGAAGTCAACTTCCACTTTTTTTTCTTGAGGTGGTTTCGGCGACTTAGACTTCGACGGAGCGTTATTCGAGACGGAGATAATTATTGTTTGTTTGTCCATCTTGTTTTGTTTAGTAGTGAATCAGTGACTGTGATCTAAAACAGGAGATTGACTTTCCTAATTGTCAATTATAAGCCAGCAACAAAATGTTTTTGACTAAAGATTCTGACAAAAATTAATTATCTCGTAGAATACCAGAAATCTTATAATTATGTTGGCGGCTAGATTTTTCGATGATAGATTTAAAATTAATATCTCATATATTTTATTAATGCAGAATATTGATTAAAATTATGAAGGCAATAACTATTACACTTACTATCTAAAATCATTCCATAAATACTGATAACCTGCAAAATCCAATCAACCAAGTTATTTAATATTATTTCTTTGTTTAATAAATTCAATTTACACCAGAAAATGGCTACAGATATTCCAATCGCTGAAATATCGTCTAAAAAATACCCTGTTCACTCGTCTAGTCACCCGAGAAGACTATATTAAATTCCGTAAATAATAATAATAATAATATACGGATTTTTTAAATGTGTTCCGTAAAATGTTCTGGAAACTACAGGTAAACTATGTTTATTTTAAATAACTCTGAATTACCAGAAAAATCAAATTTTAAGTTAAGTAGTTGGTTCGTCTCAGGGTTAACAGAGGTAGATTAACATCTTATAAAAAAAAGTTTGTCCAGTAATGTAAAAAGGTGGTGAAAATTTCTGCTACCATATTTTACACTATTTACTAAGAAATTGTATCAGACTGAAATAAAAGAATTCGAAAGAAAAAAATAGGGAATCCGGAGAGAAACACTAAAAAATCGCCTAAAACAAAAAAAAAAAAAAAAAAAAAATAACAAATAAAAAAATGCTAACGTACTTGGTTTCAAGCCATGCGATCCAGTTTTTCGTTTTGAACGTGGATCGGTGGGCCAATCCGTATATTCGCCTAGTATGTTAAAGGACCGCACTACTGGACACATAAAGATAATACTCGCTTAGGTTCTCAGGGTCGTGGTATGAGCTGTTCCGAAAATTACTTTTGGTGATTTTCAGTGGTCACCTTGGGAAATGATTGCATATTCTCTACTCTCCTCTTCTACAAGTTCACAAACAAAATAACATAAAACACAAATGCAAAGAAAAAAACAGCTTAATTACCTCAGTGGGACGTAAAATAATAGCAATAAGCAATAATACAACAATAAAATAATCTAAAATACGAAGAGCAACAAGAAAAGAAACGAAAAAGGGAAAAATTTGGAAATAGGAGGTAAAACGGCACGTGTTTGTATGAATACGTCTTACTCCGATCCCGTAACCGACAATCATTATTTACAATCTGTCATTTATTTTGCACTCATAAATTTTAGCGAGACATCCCTGCAGAGTGCAGATGAGAACTATCAGATTATACAACACCCCTAGTGTCCGTTGTTATAAGCATGTTAACTCTAAGTAGCCTGTGCAGCACTGGAACCGCAACTGAAGAAACTAACGGATGGATATTAGCCGCGTCCAAGTGTCTGAGGAAGCTTAGTTTGACCAGTCAACACAGAGAGCTCTTGGAAAAATTTTGATTATCTCTTCACATCGATCATTAAACGATGTAATCGAGCCGGTCATCTTTTTGTAGAAGTTTATCCTGATTCGATATTGACTGTATGGTTACTGACACACGAGGCGTCTGATCACTGCAAGACAAGAGGCTCCTTTACAAATCCATTCACAAACTTCAACATGTGTATCATATTATGTTAATGTTGAAGTCGTAAGCCTCGCCCTGTGACAAGAGCAATTTTTAAAACGCTTTTATTTGCGTTACCTGTATGTTTGTCGGTATGAATCTAATGGAATACTTCTATTAAATTTTCACCCACTCCAAGAGTCATTAATTATTTTAAATTTTCACGTGTATTAAGAACCGATGACAATTCAATAATTTAATACCTATGTCCTGGTATTCTCATTAATTTGACAGTAAAAGTTAATTCCCAACGCAAAAAGTAGTCACCTGCCTGCTATGCAATCAAGCGGACAGCAGTGTGAAGCTGGCTGCAAACACACAGGCGTCCACCTCAGCACGTTCTTTAGGAAAAATGAAACTCAAAATTACCTCCTATGTTGAACAAAGTCTGGTTAGACTTCGATAAATTATTCTCTTTGCTGCCGGACAGACTTCTGTAGCTACCAGCCCCATGAAGTCACTGGGTGGTCTCTAAATAGAATAATTTTATTGCTTCAAACTAATATGGAGAGTTCTATGTAGTGTTGAAGCGTTAGATGAAATGACTAGGTTACGCGAATATGCATAAAACAATTGGGAGTTCATTGTTACACATGAAATGTTGAGACTCGAGTTTTCTCTTTACTTACATCTTCAATTTTGTTTTAAAACAATTATATTTTAAACAACTAAAAAAAGCACGCTTTTGTAGCAATATGAACTAAAAAGTTAAAAAAAAATTAAAAAAAATGAAAAAATATACGCTTTTCCAGCAATGAGAACTACAAAGTAAAAAAAAAAAAAAAAAAAAATACTCGAATGGGATTTTTTTCCAACAACGATAGACTGACACAAAATTCAGTATAACTTAATTTTTTGAATAACCTTAAAATAAAGTCTTTGTCAAAAATAACTTAACTGGAAAAAAGCGTAGACAACCTATTTCAAGCACCCCATATATATATATATATATATATATATATATATATATATATTACATTAGAGTTAATTTTTTGATCAGTTAATCTATTATTATTTTAAGCTTATTAAAAAAATTATACTTAATTGAGGAATATTCCATCACTGTTGGACAAATTTGATGCAGCAAATAACAGAAAATATTGAAATGATTCAGGAAAATCATTAAAAACCAAGTAGTTAATTTTCTGAGTAGTAGTGGAATATATCATTAGATAAGAAGTTAGTATGTAAAATTAATGACTTACAGAAAATATAAACAACGAATAGGGCAATCGTTCAGTTACATTTCGTGATGTCATATTACTCGTATTTAATCAAATCCTAGAAATTTTCTTGATAAAAAACAAAAATGGAATAATAAAGAGGTAATCATATAGAGTTTGGTTGAAATAAGTAACGGAAAACGAAGGAAATGTTATGGAATAAAAACATACTTATGAAAAGTGCTTCAGAGAAGATGAATAGAAAAAATTTATGACCTTTCGAATACGTTAAATGCCATAGGAGTTGTTAAATTAGCTCTCAATACATATGTACGTACAGTATTGAAACCTACATCGGACTTGGTACGGCAACAATTTCTCCATTAACCCAGTTCTTGTGATTACACAAAAATCTATATAGTGGTTCATTTGGATCACAGATAACGAACATAGGCAAGTAAAACAACCTAGATGTTGACACAAATTCAGTTTCTTATATATTAGAGGAATTTGAATTTGGTTTGCAGTTTATAATATCTACAGTGCTATATGGCTTCTTGATATAACGTCAAAACTCATTCGCCACAATAATCACTGGATAATTATTTTGCTACAAAACCAATTACGTCATTCGGTCCACTGAATGTGGCGGCAACCAGTACGTATCAATATGTGCATTTAACGTTATTAGAGTAATCTCATGCTGTGTAGTTAGCCACCAGCAGAGATTCGCAGAGGAGAAACTAATGAATTGTTTGTGTTATCCTACCAAAACGTTAACGAAGCCGGGGCAGTAGCACGTGTAATGAACTGTACTGCTCCATGACCTGGAATTCGAGCTGCATGCAGCTGCAGGGCGACAGCAGAACACGTTTACACAGTACAGACTGCTTTCTCTCTTTTCGTTAGGAAGATACAGATGTAGAGTTCATCAAATGAATATAAAATCATAACTTTCCTTTAACGCGTAAAGTGCGGATTCGTTAAATATTTTTTTGGTGGTTACGTTACTACATCTGAATAGTCTGATGCTCCCCAAGTGGTACCGCGTCCTATATCCCGTTCGGTCCAAACTGGCGGCTGAAGGTCACGTTCCCCTCACCCCGCTCATCACCTTTCCACGCCCTGCCTCCCGTCCTCTGAGCAGAATGCTGTTTCCAGGTAGCCGTGTGGTAAATTCACCCTTCGCATGTTGGGGAAAAGGCAGTGGAGTGGGAACAAAACAGACTGACCTTGAGCCGCCTATGTTAACAGAACGAACTATAGTATTAAATGCAAAAGTTTTGGCCGGTCTGCTTGTGTCTTCTTCTAGGACGAAACTGCACTGAGATTTAATTCACGAGCCCTACCAAGCACACAAGCGTCCATAAACTAAGTAGATCCATTTTTGCCTCCTGTTAACTGCTCCAACCCCTCCACATCCCACGCAACCCGAAATGGCTTTTGATTCTACCGCTCCCCACTTTTCCCCTTATTGTTTGCAGAATGCATTTTGTGCTGTTTTCTCTTATAAGAATCTCGTAAGTTACATACGGAGATAGTTGAATAACGGAAATATTCAAATGCTGTTGGATGTTCTGTACCTTAATTTAACTGCGACAAGTAATACGAATGAAAGGCTACAAGGCTTGGTTCAGAACCTCCCTCCCCCTCCCCCCCCCCCTACGTAGCCCAGCGTAGCTTTCCAGTCAACCTCAACCCCCACAGAACGATCCACGCAGTTTATGGATGCTCCTTAACGTTCGGTGCTCTGGAAGGTTTGAACGGTCCGGCAAATATTCTGTCACGTGACTGGACGTCTCGGAGGGGTTCGCGGCGTCATTTGTTCTCACCGCAGCAAGGCATGTCACGCATCATGAAGTTTTAGACCGCTGTCCTCGTTGATGTTATTGAGGCATTTAGCAGTCTGTAACAACGTAGTCACTAGGGGAAGCAAGAAACCATTTATTCTGTCGGTGGAACCCTTCTATAATATGCTGATAGCTGTGCTTGATGGCTTTCTTTGGAACACTTTGTGTGGTCTGGTGGCTCAGTGGTTGCCAGGGTCGCCGTTTCGAATCCGGCCGAGGGCATGGGTGTTGTGTCCGTCCTGTGTTGTCCGCAATGAGAAAACGATAATATAGTACAGACAAAATTCAAATAAACAACGATAAACTTACAGATGGCTGAGATGGAAAAAAAAATGAAAGCCATCTTAAAAAAAAAAAAAAAAAAAAAAAAAAAAAAAAAAAAAAAAAAAAAAAAAAAAAAAAGTGGTTAAGGTGTTTGACTGGGGATCGAAAGGTCCGCGGTTCGAACCTCTGTCTCGGCGAGGATTTTGAAAGGTCCTTAACCCTACCTTCACATCTGTTATAACTTTCTGTGTAATTTTGAAGTACGCCAGAACGCTTCCGTGGTTCGGATTCCACATTAAACTGTAGGTCCCCGTACCCGGAAGTATTGCCGGATTAGGTTAAGGCGGCTACGACAGGGGCGGCATACGCAGCTGTTGTTGACGTCTTTTCGTGGCTGGCCAACAGTCCTTTCCATACGGTGCCACTGGTTGAACGATGGTTTTATAAATCTTTGATTCAAGATACAGTGGCATCTTCCCGTCGAAAAGGATTCCAGTGCCCTGACGTCACTTCATCCAGGCTGCGTTGACTCTGTATCGCACTTCTGGGAGCGTCTGACCATCCAAATAGATTAGGGTTCCCAGGTATTTGAAATTAGATGACTTACAGAATTCAACGCCGTTGATGTTAGTAGACATATCATCACTTGGATCACCACACTCCTTGTAATCGGTCTTCCGTACATTAAGTCTCATACTGTGTTTGTTGAGGGAAGTTGTGAAAAACTAAATTAAAAAAAAAGTCATCTCATCTTTTGAAGAACAGTGTTTGTACGAAGTTCTCATCAAGTGATATCACTCTTGGTTTATTTTAGATTTTTCAGTCATATCATTAGAAAATTAGAAGAGTAAGGACACATATTGAGCATCATGGTTTAGCTCACGTCTAGCTTCTGTCATTGCTTAACCTAAGCAGTCAAAGGAGGCCTACAGTTTAACGTGGAATAAGAAATACGGAGTATTCTAGCGCACTTCACGTGAATAAAATAAAGCTTTACACCAGATAAACGACTGATAACGAGATTCGTACTGGAGACCCGTCAATTTCTAATGGGTGACCCTAATAAATGAATCACCAGAGCGTTATATGGATTTATATAAACACCTGTTAGCAACATGTACTATCTTAAAAAAAATTGAGACAGCTGATTCAATAATTTTTATGCCATTTACACAGGGGCAGTGACTCAGTTACTAAAGTGGTTATCTGCTTACATTATTTTAGAGAACATCCGACGTCATACTATTATAGTTTAAAACTGTGCTTAGTTGATATTTATTAATATTTGTAATTGTGTTTCATCCTAACCTTTCTGTTTTTCTGTAGATAAAGATTTATTTTTTACTTTACATCTACATCGGAATTAATTGTAATTCACCATCAGTTATTTCCCGAAAGATTCATGATACTTTCTTTCTTACAGTTCACTGTAGCTGCTTTGTCTGGTCGATATTTCGTCTGTTGTAGGTCCCATATTTTATACGACAAATACCGAGGGGTGGTGGTGTAACGGTTAGCGTTCTGGCCTCGCATTCGAGAGGACGGCGGTTCGAATCCCCGTCCGGGCATCCAGATTTCGGTTTTCCATGGTTTCCCAATCACTCCAGGCAAATGCCGGGATGCTTCCTTCAAAAGGGCATGGCCGAATTCATTCCAATTCCTTGCACCCATCCTTTCCCGTCTCTAAAGACCACGATGTTAAAAAAAATATATATACGACAAATATGTGTTACTGTATGTCTAGTTCGAGCACTGCAGATGATATTTCACGATTCGCTTTAAAGTGATTGACCCATAGACACAAAACACCATTGTGGCGTGACGCACGTACAAACAGATTGCTTTGGATATAGAAAAAAATATGATTTATAATCCATAATTGAATCACAGAATGAGTCCTTTGTAGTTAAATTTAATTGCGATGGAGCGTACGCTCCGGTGGAAATTTCCCTACACACCAAATTCCCCCCCCCTTTTTTATAGCCACCTACTTTTCCATTCTACGAATTTTAATTTTAAATTCTTTCAACATTTTTGGTAAGTTATTCCATCATTTTCCTTTGTAATTTATTCCAACCTCCTTACCCAAGACAAAACATTATCCAACATCCTTGTGCCCGAAATCAAGTGTCAGCTTGTGGTCATCGTCGTCTTTTCTCTTCCATGCACTTATCTTAATGTTTCCTCCGATATCTTTCCAAGCACACCCTGCACGCTCCCACCACTTTCTTCTTCCTCTTTCAGTCTTCCAGAGAACACCATCCCATCTCGTTTTATTTTTTCAGTTACTGACTTTGATCTTCAGAAGCAAATCCAGTAGTACGTTTTAAACATACGTACACCCTTTGACAATAAATTTGGCCGCCGCTGAAAAATTCTACCACACTTATTTTCCACAATCTGACATCAATGTCATCCTGGCTTGCCATTATTACATTACTGTTTCCTGGGATGACATTGATGTCAGATTTTGCAAAATAAGAGTGATGGAATTTTTCAGCGCCAGCCAAATTTATTGTCAAAGTGTGTAAATCGTGCATAAAATGCTAATGTGACCATGTATGGACAAATGACTGTTTCTGCATATATGAGAATATGAAAATAAGAGAACTATGCATATACAAGGGTCAACTGAACCGCTATCTTTTTCTTTGCTTTACAAATTTTATGATGATTACTGTGGGAACTTATTAGTATATTGCTAAACTCTAAACGCTTATTTGAATTATGCATTAGTTGTATGAATCACTTGCCGAAACTCCAATACGACATCCATTTCGTTTATAAAAGGCATTCTGCATCACGAATGCTTCAGTTTTGGAAGGAAATTATGAACTTATATTCGACTGATGGGATTGGAGTTCTAACCCACTCACACATCCCCTTCTCTGCCAACGTAACAATATCCAACCAGGTACTAAAGTCTAAACCACTACTCCACGTTCATGACAATTGTGGTAATATTTCAGATTTAACATGTTTTCTTTAGTTATGTAACATTTATGCAGGTACACCACTATCAACCATCTTTCCCCTGTTCCTAGGCCAAAAAAGATCTCCCGTAATACTATCCACGGTCGCCGACTTTAATAACTCTGTCGTCGAAGAAGCATAACTCTACCAATGCGCCGCTGCCAATGGTCGCAATAAGTGTTAATATTTCTCCTGTCATAATGAAACCTCATAAACTCCAGACGGTATTAATAATGACGACTAAGCAGAGATTCAGATTTCCACCATTTCTGGCACTGAATTGCGACAAGGAAAGCAATTTCCCAAGAGATGCGGCAAAGAGCATTACCTCCTAGCAGAGTCTACTGTGTCTCGCCTGCCTGAAGGGAAATCGAGTTCCAGCATTAAATCACACTCCTCACAAATCAAGTTTGATACACGGCGCAGTCACCAGTGACATGTCTCGCTTATTGCGGAATACTGTTGCGTTAAGAGGTTCTCCCACCAAATTACTTCTCTAAAACATAGCACTAAACGTTATAGTCCCTAACATGTGATATATCACGTCTGCATCCCGTTAAAAGAACACAAGAAAGTTGTCGCTGAAACAATTTGAAATTTATAACTTACCGTGTGTTTTGTTGTTTGTTTGTAGTAAAGTTTATTCAAGGATCGTTATTATTTTTCAGAATTTAGTTATTTTTCTTTATTTAATTACTTTAATTTTTAGAGTACCCTTAATTAATTAAATTGGTAATTATTAAGAAAATGGCTCCACTCGTAACAGATTTCTTGTTCACAGACAGTAAAAAAAAAAAATTGCAGTTCACTTTAATAATTTCATATCTGAAACAACTATCATACTTTTGCACGGAAGATGGGGTATGACCGAACTGTTGCACCCATAGATGGGCATAACGATTGTATTGCATTGCAATATTTTTTTTTTTATTCATTTACGCCACGGCGCCATCGATGTTATTATACAGTGTGATCAGTGAGCGGTTATGTTCTGCTCTTGCATTCCGCAGAATGCGGGTTCGAATCCCGTCCGGCCATTCTGATTGCGGTTTTCCATGCTTTCTCCAAATCACTCCAGGAGAATGTCGGGATGCTTCCTTCAAAAGGCCATTAATGAATTCCTTTACATGCCCGCCTCTAATGATTTCGACGATGATGTAGCACAAAGCCACAAGCAAAACAAAAAAAAAACAAAAAATGTTAGATGCGGGAGATTTTACGATAGCAAGTGACAGGAAGAAATTTAGGAATGAAATTTTGGCGTAAATTGTTTGGCACCTGAAGTTATTTCGGAAAATCGCGTAAAACAGAAATCTGGATGACCAGACTAGGATTTGAAGGAGGGTCCTACCGACAGTAAGTCCAGAGCCTTACCGCTCGCACTCAGGGATCAAAGATGATAAATAAATCCACGTAGTATCGTAAGTGGCTTACATAAGTTTCTAGACCGTAATGACCTCCAAATTGTCTCCAAACTTCGTTTCGCACGTTGCACAACGCATCGCTTCGCACTCAACTTTTGAAGCTAGACTTTGCACGTTGCAGATGTGTAAAAAAACCTATTAAGCAATTAAGTGTATAGTTAATAATATACTTGTATACAGAATTATTATGTTCCCCTATACAAAAAACGTAATAGCTGGCAACTGGCAATTTTACTACGTAAATTAAACGACTTACGTATTAAGTTTAAAATATGTGTGGATACGTATACAGATTTAAATATGATGGCGATAATGTAAATCGAATTCAGTATGTTTATTGTAGTAACGCCAAGCTGGTGTTGGCTTTATCCTAGTGTATGACATGACAAGGACTGTGACCTGTGGTCAAATTAAAGCTACCATTGACAGCAAATAAATATATTCAGCTACTTGGAAATCTTTTGCAGCCATTCATGACCTTCATGTCCCGAAACAACGATAAACTTTTCCAAGATGACACAGTGCATCGTCACCGGCCCAAAAATGAGGAACATTCTGGACAATTCCAGATAAATATTTGGCCTCCTATAGATCGCCAGATATAAATCAAACGGAACATATCTCGGATATGGTCAGCACCGGCAACACTTTTGGAATTGTAAACGGCTGTACAGGAAGCAAGGAAGAATGTTTCTTCAGGGGACTTCTGAAAGTTCTGACGACTTGTTGCGTCAATGACTTGTTGCGCGGCTGCATTTCGCAGGACAAATTTGGTCCCACAGATGCTAGGAGGCACCCCATGAATTTTGGAACTTCAGTGTATAATATTGTGAAATAGTGAACGAAAACAAATGAAAAGTGTGAAATGTATTTTTCCTATTAATTATGACAAATAGTGTGGTGATCTCATAACGTCACTATATGTTTTATTAGAAGGGACGATTGATATGCAAAGATTTGCGTTTAGTGGGTGTGCCTACCGATCGAATTCGGTGACGAAGGGATTCCAGTTTGGCGCCGCGTAGTCGGCTGGCCCGAGACAGACAATAGTGGGGCCTTGGAATGCTCAGGGCGACAGGGTGGCCACAGCTGGTGGAGGGGAGAAGACCGCTAGAGTGGAACGTGGCAGGTGCCGCGCAGTTCTGTTTGCTGCGAAAAAGTCTAATTTTTGTATGTGTGGATGCTGCAGCAACAGTGAGGACTTCACATGGTAATGTACCATCCCTTCTGACTGAAACGTGCTGACATTTCGCTGCCATATTGATTTAAAAGCCCAGTACGACCCTGAGAGCAGTAAAAATTGCTAATTGCATCTCCCAACATATATTTGACTTCAGTGAGCTAGCCGAGGAACTTGATGACTTATTGATAAACGAATGTTGGTACTTCTGGTGCAGAACTCAAGAATCCATCCTTAAATATCATGTGTGTCAATTTTGTAAAACTTCATATTTAAATATGTTTCAATTGTTTGTGCTAGAATAAAAATTCGATGGTTTTAAATAAATTCTTCAGTCTATCATTCAAAGGTAAGGCAGAACTCTGTTCCTTTAATCTTTCTCTTTTGGAATGGCGCATTTGGAATTATTTTCATAGTAATTAATTAAATAAGTTACACTCAAAAATCAAAATATTATCATTACAAAGAGCTCATTAAGAGACGAGAGTAGACAGAGTATTTCAATAGAAACAGAAAATAATGAAAGAGCCAAATGACTGATATGCCATCAGATTATCACCTTTGTGGTTTAAAATTTTATCACTTTTGCCAATTTAGTCCTCGATTAGTATATCTGTGAGATCATCCCCAGTATTTTTTTTTTATATATTTTCGCGCTTGTGATGAGCTGACATAAATAAATAAAAAATGTTTGCACATGTACAAAATTCGTCGTCGGAATATTTTCACTGGTGGAAATGTTTGTACATTCAAAGGTCGGAAACGGACAATGAGTGGGGGGAAAAAAACCCGACGTTTTCTTGTTTCTTGAAAACGGCCACAAAACGTTATTCGCGTATTGGTACTTACAAAAAACAAATAGCCTGAAGGCGTTGTGGCTAACTCAAAAAGATACAACGCGAAATCGAGTCTAGGTGTGTGACGCACTCTCCACACATGACGATTCAAACTTTATTTTGTTTGATACTTGTAACTCGACTGGTAAGAAGAATCATATATATTAAATGCACCCTGGACCAATTCGTCATGAGCACAAAGAGTTATCTATATCTATAAAACGAAAACCGGAAATATTGGTCATATAAAAACTCGGAAACTACGGGGCGGATTTCGATGGAGTTTTCACCGTTTTAAAGCTTAGAATCTTAATTCACTTGTCTGGCATGTCTTATATTTCAACGTTAAATAATGTAGGAGCATTAAATGAAATTCTGAACGTATGGTGAGAAATTTCACAGGAGGAATTATTAGATGCCGCATACTCCGCACTAAACACACGACACAATGTCTCTGACCATAACCTTTAATTAAAGCAATAAGATAACTTACAGAAATAACTATTTTGCAAACTAAACAAAACTTTAAGTATTCTTTCTTTTAATCCGATATATTCAATTTTTAAAAGCCATAGCTTAGAAGTATTCTTTCCTTTAATTCGGGATATCAAATTTTAAATTACATAGATAGCCGTAAAAACAACAGAGATTTTCTTTAAGCACGATCTCTGGACAATATCTCTGGCGTTCAGCATTAGACTTCTGTTTACGATAATATTATTCCGGATTCACTTTTGATATTTTATCTGCGGAGTTAAAGGATCTGGAGTTTCGAGCCACAAGTTTATCCATTCACTTCGCAATTGAATCAAATGTGAGTTTTTAACATAATCTAGAGTTGTTCAGTAATGTAGTAAGCTTGATATACATGAATCTTTTCGGACGAATGAAAATAATATACGTGCAAATAAACTTCAGCCCAGCAGTTTCTTGGTAGGGGGCGGGTGAATGTAAGTTTGCTTTAATTCCGAAAAAGTTGGCGCATATTTTATGAAACTTTGTACAAATGTTTTGCGGGAATAAAAATAGGGTACGCCAACGATACCGGGCAAAGCAGGGAACTCCACTAGTTTACTAATAAGCCACAACCTGTTGTGGTTGGTTTTCTTTTTTCTCTCTCTCAATCAGCGTTTTCTGTCTTTGAGCGTAATAAATGTATATGACGTACGGAAGTAATAACAAAATTCTTTCTTGGAGAGCTTTACAAACGCTTAATTTCTACGGCATAGGACCCCGAATATAAATTTATAGTTTTAAGCGATCTAATCCTTAGACTCAGGCGGTTTAACGTAGTTAACTCTTCCTCCTGTGGATCCATCACACCACAGTTGGATTCCAGATTTAACGCTTGAAAATCCACGAATCCTCATCGCAACTAGGCAGTGGAGTGTAACCCATTACTGTTGTCTGTATATGAAATCAAAATATCAGCAGCACATACAGCGACATTTTTTAATATCACGGGCTTCATTTAAAAATTAGGCCCCATGTCGAACCAGATACACGGGAAAAAGAAAGAGTATTAGTGGGAGACAGTAATGATACTTCGGAGTTCCTACTGATCACGCAAAACATCTCTGTCATGAGCACGTAAACTGCAGTGCATAACACGATCTACTGCTTTGCGAAAAAACCTGAGGTTTTTTGGCGTTTCTAGTGTTATACCATATACACATTGATTATGGTTTTTTCCAGGTGTAAAGAATAGGTTAAAAGTCCTTAATAATTCCAGTCACACCGAGAATCTAAACAGAGCCTTCCGGTCTGCTTCCGAACACTTTACCACAAAGTACAAGGCGAAATTGTTGATTTGAAACTTCACTTCCATATATAGTTCTTAATACCGAAAATAAGTATGCTTGAATTACTGCTGCTGCTGATTCTAGATTTAGTAATATTATTTGGGCTTCTAAGAGAAGTTCTATTTGTTGTAATGAACTACTTTGTTTAGTATTTCCTATAAGAGTTAACAATAAATGGTCTGAAATTATATTAGCAGTTAGCCGATTTTCTAAATTTCGTAGCAGGATATTATTAATATTTGTTTTCAAGTAAACTATAAATGATATTAATAAATATAAAGTCATAATATAAAATAGTCATAAAGTAAATCAGAAATTAAATTATTTAAATTACACTATTAAGCCACACCCCCTAATTTTAGTATTACTCCAGCTAAAATTATTCTTTCTATATGAGCCTTTGGTAATTATCAATGGACTATACATATTGGTAAACTAAAACGAAAATCAATAAAATTATTTTTGTTAAAAAATAAATGCCGAAACATTAAAAATAATATATTTCTTTCAGGATATCCTGTATTACACAAATTTTTTTACGTATAAATTATTACATTATTAATACTACCTGTAGAAATTGTTTTTCAATACTGATATCTAAACGCAGTGTATTTGTCTCCCAAAGCAGTAATATTAATATTCAGTATGTCGAGGTTATTTCAATTTTATGGACTAAAGTATCGAGATAGAAGAATACTTTATAAACTATGTAAGTATGAAGTGGATATAATAAAAGTAGAGAATAATGAGAGACATGCATCAGTCAAAAAGGGGATGAGACAAGGTTGTAGTCTATTCCCGTTAATATTCAACTTGTATGTAGAAGAAGCACTAAAGAAAGTAAAACAAATAAAATTTCCATGTGACATAAGTGTTCAGGGAGAAAAAAATCAGTATGACACGATTTGCTGATGACATTGTCTTGTTAGCAGAAAGGGCTGAGGATATTGAGAAGTTACTGAGTGGCATGAACAAAATACTGAAGGAAGATTTTGGACTGAATATAAATCAATACTAGACAAAAGTGATGAAATGTAGCAGAAATGATAGCAATACTAGTAGATTAAACATAAAAATCGGAGCAGATGTAATAGGAGAGGTAAGTGAATTCTGTTACTTGGGAAGCAAAATTAAAACCGATGGCCGAAGCAGGAATAATGTTAAAAGCAGAATAGCGCTAGAGCCTTCATGAAAAAAAAATTTCTTTTAGTTTCAAATATTGATCTGGGAATTAAAAAGAACTTTTTAAAACTTTATGTGTGGAGCACATCACTTTATGGTAGCGAAACATGGACTTTCGGAATACCGGAAAGAAAGAAAATTGAAGCATTTGAAATGTGGTGCTACAGAAGAATGCAGAATATTAAGTGGACAGACAAAGTAAGAAATGAACGAGTTTTGGAAATGATGGGTGAGAAAAGAAGTTTGTGGAAGAAGCTTACAGAAAGAAGACCCAGGCTGGTAGGTCATATTTTCAGAAATGCTGGATTGGTTAATTTGCTGGTGGAGGAAACAGTCGAAGTTAAGAAGTGTAGAGGAAGACAGAGATTAAAATATATGAAGCAGATAATTGAGGAAGTGGGTTGTAAGGGAAATGAAGAGATAATGAAGTTAGCACGATAGGAATGGATGGAGGATTGCATCAAATCAGTCGAATGACTGATGACGACAAAAAAAAAAAAAAAAAAAAGACAATTGTCCAATAAATATATATGGGACTTTCATTGGCCGTTTACCAATTCATTGTAAATAATAAGGCCGTTGCTACAGTTATTCATACTTGATTTGTTGTATAGAATATAATTTCTCAGAAGCTAGTGACAATATCATAGTGCCCTATAATTGTTTAGTGAGCCCATCACACTTTAAATAATTATCCAAAAACACATGTTTTCCAAGACAAATAGCTTTAACTTTTCAGTTTCTTTACTTTCATGAATAAGTTTTATAATCTGGTGTAGATTCCAATAACTCGACGGTCGCCTAGGATCGAACTGAAATTTGATTAATGCCTTTCGCCGCGTCTACAGCGAGGTCATTTATTCTCGATAAGATGTCGGTACTTGAAATAATAATTCCGTGAACTACTTATCAATAATGGTCACTTTCCAGTATTAAAAGTGCTTTATGACCTTAACTCTAAAGTAGGTGCCTACCTGATTGCAGGCTATATGATAACGATCAACTTAATACCAATTTCTGGTTCTTGTATTTATGGCACATTTTAAGCTCTCGGTTCATAAACACGGTTTTGCTTAAAAAATAAACAAAATTGCTTGTAAATGACCGTCTTGCGTCGTATTTCGAGATGACACAAGACACATAAATGTTCATCATGATTACTCGCCTCACAAACGTCGAGGAAATGGACTTTCCATGAAGTTATGAACTGGCTAATGAGATCATAATTCACATATAACCGAAAATTAAGTGTGGGTAACAGCCTCATTTCGAATGCTGTTGTAATGAGACCGTCGAACTGGTTTCTTGACGTTATAGCCAAAGCTGCAAATTTTCATTGCATTCTTAAACTGCAAAATCGTGTTTACATTCATATAGAGAAATAACAGTAGATTCTGATGCGGGATTTGGATAAAAATTTAAATCGGTAAAGTTAGTAAAATATATTTTTACATTAAAAATGTGAAACAATAGACTATCCCTCGAAACAATAGTTATTACTGCAATAATAACATCCTAAATAACTGTGAAACATTTGAATGATAATCCATAGTCACATAAACCTTCCTATCAAGATTCTGCATTTACTGGCATTCAGCAATGTTCTCAATAGGTCTTATTAAATTCACGTTTACCATCAGAATTTTTTGGGTTTTGTCTGGTAATTACACAATTAATTTATTCAAATCCATTGTGTTAAGATCAATACTTTTCATGACTATAGGGAAAAACAAGAATGCGTCTTTCAACAAAAACTGTGATGGAAGTTGGTAGTGTTGTACAGAATCCGTAACTACGTTGCAACAAACATAATGTTAGATGTAAATTCTATGGTTGTTAATTGTCAACCGGATTGAAAGAGGCCATTAAGTTATTTCTATTTTAATATATGAGGGAAAACGAAATTCTTCAATGTAGTTTCCCCATTTCAGCTAACGCTCTCGCCTCGCATTCGGGAGGACGCCAGTTCGAATCCCGCCCGGCCCTCCAGCTCTGGGTTTTCCATGGTTTCTCCAAATCACTCCGGGTGAATGCCGGAATGCTTCCTTCAAAAGGCCATGGCCAAAATCCTTTCCGTTCCTAGTCCCCTCCCGCCTCTAATGACGTCGACATCGACGAGGCGTAAAGCAGTAAGTATAAAAAAGTAAAGAAAATCCATTTCAACAAGATTTTTTTTTTTTTTTTTTTTTTTTTTTTTTTTTTTTTTTTTTTGCGACTAAAGGAGAATATGAAGAACACCAAAACGCTAATATATCTCCGACATGGTGTTAACCAGTCTATGGAATATTTTTTAAGATGTAATGTCGACCATGTTTCATTGAAAACTTCAGTCCATTTTGATTCCTGATTTTCAACTGCCTTGGCAAATAAATAAATGGTTTCCGGAACTTTAACACAGCTTCTTCTCTGGATCAGATGAGAGAGAAACATTGACCACAATTGCTGGTTAATGCAGTTGCATTGCTTTTTTTATTATTTCATATTCTACGTTCTTACTTACCGATATTTTTGTGTTATTTAAAACGTGCAGAGTCTGAATTCATTACTATCGATTTTCACTTTCTGTTGATAAGATGGTAGTGGTTCTGGTAGTGTCGTGATTTTTGTGTTTTTCACTTGTATTAATAACTGTTATTTCGATGTTAGGTGTTACCTTATAGTCCCTATAATCAGTATTTATTTTAAATTTATTCATATTATATAACTGAAATAGCATTAAGATTTCATCATCGAGAAAAATTCATACCCATCTGCTTCATTTTTTTTTTCAGGTCATTAATAAAACTATGTGTAACTAGATATCGGTAAATGGATCTGATCAAATTATATTTTTAGGAAGCTGATAAAGTGCCCCTGTTGATTGTCAAAACTGACGGTAGAATAACAGTTGTTTCAGAGCATCAAGTTTGTTTGGCTACGGAAATCAATAAGTTTCACAGCTGTATTATTCATAACAAGTAATCAATACAAGCCAAATATAGCTCCTACTGTTCTTGCAGTCCGCTCCGTCCAACTGCTATTTCTCTCTCTAATGCACATATATATCAAGATATGATGAACAATTGGATAACTTAAATAATTACATTTTCGTAATTTTAAAAAGAGATTGAACACTCTTTCCTCAAGAGACAAATGTGTGAGATTTTTTAATAAATAAAATACTTTTCCAAAAGGATTAGACCCCATATCGTATTTTTGTTCCTTCCACACTGTGAATAAGATACAGTTGTGAGTGTGAATCTTTAATACCAAAATGATTTGAGACAAATATTTTTTGTCAATATACTGCCAGATTATCTCAGAATCTTTTTATTCTTTAGGTATAAAGTAGTGATAGAAACTACCTGTTCTCTATCTAATGTGAACACAAATCATGGTGTGTTTTTCATTGATGTACTTTGAATTAAAAGATTATTAAAAATATAAAGAACCGTATAAGCAAGATCTGTGACACTGTTTCCTATTTTCGGCTTGTGCATTACATGTCACTATATTTTAATACTCAATTAAGCATTCATGAATATCACTTCTTCGACATTTCGATTTGATAATCCTTCGTTCTGATCCCTGTGTTTAAAACTTGTCAAACATTTATCACTGATCCACATCAGTGACACCTGAGGATGTGATAATAAAATATATGACCACATCATCAAAACCGGATGTCGGAAACAAGGTACGGATGCCTCTGAAGTGTGGGTATCACGGTCAAGGGTATTGAACCTACACACCATATTTTTTTTTATTTTCATGAATTGTTTGCACAACTGGTCAAACGCAGCTGAGGGTGTTTTCTGCACAGCCTATGTTCGATTGCCCTGTGGTTGTTGTATGTCTGAAAAGGCAACTGAGGGCAAAATGCGTGACCTAAGAACCAGTTTTAAATCCAGTCCACTGTATCGCAAAGCATGGCACGCTAATACCACAGAGGTTTCCAGACAACTAGAGTTTGAACGTGGTTGCCGATGTTGGGGTAGAACAGGGGTCCTCAAAGTGGTCGATACTGACCTCTTAGGGTCGATAAGAGATTTCCAGGGGTCGATTAATACAGGAGGGTCAAAAGGGAGTCGATTAATACTAAAGAGAATCAATTAACCTGTACAAGAAAAAATAGGAATGTTCTACTAACAATCAGGTCAATAAATTAAAGCTCATCCTCTCAATTCTCGTCTGTTTGTGAAGTCATGTGAAGTAAATGGTGAAACTTTCAACAAATTACTTTTGCTCACTGAGGTAAGGTGGTTGTCATGAGGTGATAGTAACAGTATTGAGAGTTGAAGAGTGCCTTCGGAAAGTGGATTCATCGCTATGTGACAAGTTAAAACAGTGGAACAACCATCTGTTCTTTTTGGTAGGTCTTTATTTGAAATTTATTCTATCTATCCATAGTTTTATTCCTATTTTTTGAGATTATAATAATAGTGGAAAGTATCTCGTTTTTCTGTTAATTTTATTGGGTGGATTTTATAAATTGTTTCGTTCAGTTATTATACAGGCCTCCATATTGCTTAGCATCAGAAATGGCACAAATGATTTAATGTTTTTTTATTAAATACTTGTGGGGGTCGATAAGAAGGCAAATATCGTGTCAAGGGGTTGACGGGGTAAAACGTTTGGGGACCCCCGGGGTAGAAGGTAAGGATGACAAGAACACAATTTCGTGGTGATAAGCAGCGTGCTCACTATTTGTTTCATAGATAGATACAATATCGGATATGAATTGTTTTTCAATAACTAAATGGTTATATTACTTCTGCGGACAAAAATATCCATCTGCGCAGAGATTGCAATAAGACAATCATAGTCATTAAGGAATTCTTGAATGTGATAGTGTGATAACTAACAAGACTGTTCACACTTGGTTCACTACTTCTAATTAATTTTGTTTACAATTATTTATCAGAGAAATATTTTAATAAACTTGAATTGTTATTTTTTGTGTATTGGAACATGATATTTTCTCCAACTAGTTGCATTTTTAATTCCTCAAAGCTTTTATTTTAATTTCGTTCCTTTCTTTGATGTCGTTGATTATTTATGCCGTTTCTTGGAAGCAGTAGTGATTCAAAGGTGTATTTCATACCTCGATCTCGGCCGTCAACTCACTTTTCATCCGTGTTAAGCTTGTTCTGTACATTTCAGTGCATCATAGTCACCGCAAGTCAGTATTTTTACGAGGTAGTATTACACAGGCAGGCTACCTGTCTACAACGAGAGTGGACTCACTGACGAGTTAAAATTATGATACTTAGGCTGCCCAGTTAATAATAACCCTGCACGCATTTACTTCAGAAAATACTATTTAGCTTCTTCTAACAATTTCATCATCAGCTTTACTCTCCTCTCCTTTCATACAGATAGTTAAAAATTAAAATTTCATATAAACCCTGTGACACAACTACGTATCAGATACTGTGCCGCACCATATGATGTAGAGATTATGTCGGCAGTGGTCGATGTAGAGATAGAGAGAGAGAAACTTGTGACGGCTGTTTTAGAGCCGAGTTGGAGAGCTCTTCTCTTAATGCAATCCGCGTAAGCCTGCTTTTAGTAAGAGCGTGGTTCAGTGGGTATATACAGTACTTCACTATTCGCATGTATCAAGAAGTTCGTGTTAAACTCGAAACGCATAGCTAAATACACGTGGCCTGTCGGACTGACGTGAGCTTCTGCGGTTAATAATGGGTTAGTGACCTGCTGAGTGCTCACGGGAAGGAAGATACAGTTCAAAACGTGTATGATAACTGCCTCTTGACATTTGTGTGGTAGTTAGCATAATCATGCACTTCATGAAAATGGCCTGAAGTAAATTAAGGAATAAAATGCTAGTCAACAAACTCTACGTGCAAAGGGATTAAGTTCCTAGGAGACAACTGTCAAGGAAAAACATTCCAACATAACAAACGCATTGAAAATTTGTTGTTCATTGGCTCCGGTTTCCCAGGTCAACCAACTTTTTCTACAAGTGTGTATGTGACGTGTAAATACGACACAGATGTCATGAGCGCCAAAAACAGTGAGGTTCCGTAATTGTAAATGGATAACAGGCGTGGCTCTTCACAAGCGAAGAAGTAAACGCCTTGTTATAAATTTTTATCGAACCTTATTAAGGATATCTTAAGTATCCGGGCTCGATATTGCCATGAACGACAAGGTTGCCTGGATAAGAGCCTTCCGCGAACGAACTGGTTTTGTCTCAGTAATAATTGGACAGAAAAAAAACTTTTATCTTGGTAGAGATGGGTAAATAAAAATATATATCAATAGATATCGTATCGATACTTACAAACAATATCGATATGTATCGAGAGAAAAATATAGATATGTTGATATTTTTTCCTACAGCAAGTAATATTCTAAAAACATTCCCAAAATATTTCAGTAAATTTTGACAATTAAAGCCACGTGTGGAAATTATAGAAACTTTTATTAATTTATCTGTTTTTACAGTCATCAAACCAGTATTCATGTGATGTAGACATCAAAAGAACTCTCCGCCAAGTTAACTGCAGAAGCTTCTCCTTCAAACGACACGCAGAGGCTTGGTACATCAGGTACTTCATCTACAAATTAACTTCTATCCATCAATAAATGAACCAATTGAAAAACAGAAGCTGTAAATTTACGCCATTCCTCAACTTCGCAACACTGATGCTTAATCAGTATTCTTCAACTTGATTAAAAAATAATCTAAATGCTAACATTAAAAAATGGTGTCACATCTTTTTTAACCTGTTAATCGTTGCTGAGAAACTTACACTACGACGAATTCACTTTTTTTTAAGACGCATTCATATCAGATATGTACGTATATTTATCCAATACATATGCAAAACATGAAATTGGATACTGATACACGTTCATACAAAATATCAAATTGGTAATTAAAATTAATACGACAAAAAATATCAATTTTTTTAAACATCTAGAATGAGAATATAGACAAGAATTATCGATTATTTTATTAAAAATATCGATATTTTGATACATCGATATGTTTTGTCCAAGCGAATCCGCAGGTCCTCAAGCTGCAAAAAGAAAGCCACTCTACCTTCCGACTACACGACCGCACCACTTCCAGTTGACATCCGACATCTCCTTAATTGTGTTGAATTTCCACAAACACTAATTGCCGTAAACGACGGTGTTAATATTACCCCATGCTCATAGCTGGCACCTAAACTGCTTTATCTTTGAAATAATTTATAACCCGCCCCGTTGGCTCAGACCTTGCGTCATGAGACCCGATATTATGAAATATCCTACTACTATGGTAATTACGATTAAAACAATTAGCACGTGATCATGAAAAAATGATAATTGTTCTATTAATGGTGATGAACTATCTTGGAAAGAAATATTTGATCAAGTTGCCATTATTCTAATAAAAGGTTGAACTTTATATGTAAAGCTTAAATCTACTGCACTTATCTGCCATATTAGAAATTAGATATGATTGGCAATTCATTATATCTATGTTCTGCTGGTGGATAATTTTGATTCCATTCATTAGAACTTGCTATATTAATGTTATTAATGCCTGACATGTAGTTAGCTGGGGGAGAAGAAATTTTCGTCATCAGGACTTGGCCTGCAGGGAAAGAGAGATGGTATTGTATAGTTCCTAATCATCAGATTGTGCAGCAAAGTCGCGCTGTAAATCACAAACCTCTCCGTAATGTTTATAGATTTAGGGCATTTGACACTGTTGATGGCGATTCACCCATCGGATGAGGGCTTTAAGCTTGTGGCCCCTGAGATATCCTTCGGAAGAGTAGGCTTAAAAGGGCCGACACCTAATTTCGTCCTCTCCCTTCCTTCGTCTTTCATTCACAACGAATTACACTTAATATACACAAATCACAATCATCCACACAGAAACAGTAACACTTAGATGAGTTAATAGTTAAACAAAATAAACTTCAAGTGAATCATAATAAATGAAAATTTGCATTTTAAGAATTATACAATCAATAAAATATGAATAATTATTTCCTGCACAATGGCTCGCCCCATTAACAACTAAAGCGTTTCCAAAATACTTAACAACAACCTATAATTGATTTATAACCGTAAATAAATTATTATTTCAACTAAATTATTTCTTGTATGTGCGATAGTCTTCTACTTATTTCCAATTAGAGATGGCATGAAAAGACAATATGACAGTTTATCTGAAAAATGACTCGAATGCAGCCCAGTTGTTAAAATAAATACTTGAACCTGGGCTTTCGGCCAACTTGTGAAACGTTTGCCAAGTTAATTGCAGACCCAAAGTAGCATGGGTTACAGTAGTACGGTTTTTTAAACGTGTAATTGCGTGTATTACATGTTTTGTTATTGAATGATGTTAGAAATTTGCACATTTCTGGGTATAATTCTCTAGTTCTGTCTTGATACTGATGCTGTGTTTGACGTTTAAGCATATAGTTTTCGTGATTCTTTTGGATCTTTTTTTAGTGTCCGTCCTTCTGAATGACCAGCGTAAAATTATTTAGCTCTCATAATCACAACACAATTCATCATCATCATCATCATCATCATCATCACTAGACGTTTCCGCTTTTGTGGGTCGTCCTGCACATCCTCTGGCAGTCATTCCAAGATTTCTCCTCCATCACTTTTCTCAAAACGACTCATTTAACCCCTGCATCTTTCTTCATTTGGTCCATCCATCTTGCTCGAGGTTTTCCAACTGTTCTCCTTCCCTTCCTGCTGTTCAGCAGTGCTACTTTTGGCATCCTCCCTTCCTCCATCTTCATAACATTACCCAACCACTGCAGTCTTTTCCTTGTTAACATCTCTTCTAATGCTTCCACTTAGAGTCTCTCCCTGATGTTTTCATGTCTGATTTTATCTTTCCTCGTGACTTTCTCCATCCCTCTCAGAAACCTCTTCTCTGCCGCCTTCAATCTCAATATCAATATCTCTCTTTCTCCATGCCCATGTTTCAGAACCATAGGTCAGTGTGAGCTGGTAATATACTTAATAGAGCAGAATTTTGGCATCCTTCCCTATGTTCCACTTCCAGATAACATCCTTTAATTGCCCACTCTTCCTTACTCTCCGACCTATTTCTTCCTTCATCTTTAAATTGATAGTTACCTTTCTTTCCAGAAACGCAAACGATTCTACCCATTCCAATTTCTAGCCATCGAGCAACACATCCTTCAAAGGCCCAGTGTTTGTGGTTATCTTCATTATTTTGGTCTTTTCCACACTAATCTGCAGGCAATGTTTGCAGTCCACCAGTTCCGTAATTTACTTTCCAGATCTTGCTCTGTGTCCTCCCATATTATGAAGTCATCAGCATATGCTATTACCTTCAGCTCTGTAGTATCTCTGTAACCCTGGACTTCTGCGATTACTACATCTAATTCTACAGTAAAGAGGACAGGTGACAATACACTTCCTTGTCTTACTCCTCTTTCCGTTTGAAACCATTCTGAATGATTACTGTCTATGCGCATGCAAACACAAAACACAATAAAAAAGTAAAATCCGAATAATCATAGAGCTAGCTACCCGAAAGCATTGAAAATTATATATATATACTTTGACGTGATGTTGGTTTAAAACATATGATTTTATTTTTTACTACTGTATATCTGATAAATTTTAATTAAAAATTATTTCAAATGGAAAAGGGGTCAAAAATTATAAATATTGAAAAATATTAACAACACATGAGAAACTACACTACCATAACCTGACAATTTATTCTTATATGGTGTATATTTGCAAATATGTTCAATTTAACTTCAATAGCAATTTAACAACAAATAAAAACATTTTAATTACACCATCACGGTTAGTCCGAATATGAATTTACCAAGCAAATAACATAAGTAATACCTTGGTTCTCCCGGTAGAGCCGCGTTTATTTGTTAAAACGTAACGTTTCTGCAATCTTGCTGTGGTTTTCATCAGAGGACTCTCTGATGAAAGCCGTCCGGAGAACCAAGATATTACATACAGTGACCGCGGAAGCCTTCGTAATCAAATGGCATAAATTAGCAAAAAATTATCATCTTGGCAACCAGTGTAACATTTACAATTTACAAACAAAATTAATGAAATAAAGAAACACAGAGGCACGGCATTGATTTTAAATACAAAATGTCATTTAAAATTTAATGCTCCAGCTAAAACTCATGACTGTTCGGCAGATTGAGATTCTTATCTGCAAGCTTCCATGCCAGGGCCGATATATGGGCAAGATAGCTATTTGAATCTACGTCAGTGCACAGTTCAAAGTAGTTGGTGTCATGTTACCGTATGAAGCCGCACTGCGTAGCACCCACATGATCTACCATCAAAAAATACCGAAGTTCAACTCATGAAATGTATCTGATTACTATTGCCAGCTGATCAGAGATGTGTTCCCGATGGCTGTCGATGGATCAGTCCCCGTTGCGATCCTTGCCACTAGCCTAGGGAGACCTTAACCTCCCACCAAAGAAAGTCGTTTGTCTCAAGCCTCTTCCGATACGTCCAAACATGAAAAACATAATTTAAACAAAATAGTAAAATTAGACGATTTGTTATTGGAGGGCTTCAGTCACTCTTCTCCCATACTTAACCTCGTTCATTCTTATTGGCTGCGAGTTTTCCCTCCATATTCACATTTCATAGAACTACAAATATCGAACGAACTTCTCTGTCTAACAGATAGAGATATTACTTATCTGGCGAATATCTATTTAAGTACGTTTCGTTTCATTGTGTCTTTTGGTATCCGTATCGTAAGAGGCTGACTAACAGTATACAGAAAATACATAAAAGAACCACTAGATTCTCGACTGTTTGCCACAATCTTTACGAAAGCGTCACAGAATTGATTCGTAGATTTGGCTGGGATTTCTGCCAGACAGACGACACAGGTTTCTTTTGAAATTATTGGTAAACTAGTGCAAACCCGCGACCGTATTTTTCGTATCGTCACGGGTTTAGAATAGTTCCAGTTTTTGGGATGAAAGATTATGAAGGTTGACATGATTTGACCAAATACAGGGCGTTCGCCGGGAAACGCAACCCACTGTTAGCGCTACAAGGAAGAAACTGCTCCCGGCGAGCGAGCGGTCAGCTTCCGGCATTGTTCGACCGTCGGCCGCGGACTATTTCATAATTATTACGCTTCATAAACTTCATAAACTTGTATGTGCTAAGCATTTAAATGTGACGTAATTCATTAGCTTACCTTATAAAAGATGCTGGAAGTGTTGACCCTCTTGTGTAATGCACATTTCACATCTTCTGAACATCTTTCGAGACACACGCTGCCCTAACTGACTTAATGATTTTTTGGGTGACTGTTCTTGTCGAAAAGCGATATCGTCAATTTTCTCCTCTGTGAGAATACGGTTGACCGACAGTCTCTTTTTGTTAAAAAATGAACCCGTTTCTCTTACTTTTTTAACTAGACGCAGAATTGTTGATTTAGCTGGCAGTAAAGCGCCAGGAAATTCGCGACGAAATTTACTGCGACACTTTTTAAACGACTTCTTCTTCATATATGTATCGTAGAGAAATATTCTTTGTTGCAAACTGTAACGTACCATAATTTTACCACACTCAAACACGGTACAGATTAGTAAGAGTATGAAGCCCCAAACCAGCCAAACCGCAAAGAAACGTTTACTCACAACACTGATTAATAAGAGACTGAAGTCACAAACTAGCTACAATGCAAAGAAACCGTTCTTAACAATGTAAGGGTCCCATTATACTGTGTCACTGCACTGTTGGGGCAGCGGAGGTGTTAAACAGTGCGGTGATTCACGGTGCCGTGTGGCGGTAGTTGCTGGCTTCACTGACCGAGCAAGTTGCCGACGGCAACAGACTGGGAGGGTAGCGTTTTCCGGCGAACGCCCTCTATAAACTTGACCTGTGTTTCGGGATTAATAAAATCTCTTGAGCTTGAGGAACTCAGAAGCATTAATAGAAGTAGGTATTAAAAACGAACAGGGACGACAGCGCAGTCATATAACAGCTAAAATACAAACTTGACTTGTATTTGACCCTTAAAGTTGACTCTGCAAAATTTTAAAAATAATTCTGTTTGCCTCGAAAGCATCACGTTGTTTTTTATTGAGACTGGACAAACACTCATAATTTAATCATTGGTAATAGTATCTGCAACTGCCAGAGAACTGAATACACATTCCATGTTATTAAACAGTTGAGCACCTCTGAAGCAATGAATTGCCAGAATAGTTGATTCGGTAACATATTTGCTCCGGTGGGCCCTTTAAATAGCTGAATAACTCACGTACAGCGAACATGAACAAAGACCATTAACGAAAGTGGTAAGGTAGCCAAGCAAGGCAGGAAGTGACTAACATACTGCAGGAAATCTGGCCAACAGAAAAAATTCCGGACGAACGGAAGAACGCACTTATACACCCATTGCACAAGAATGGTGACAAAACAGATGTGAACAATTACAGAGGAATTTCACAGGTAGTAGTGAGATATAAGATACTGTCAAAAGCTCTTCAAAACACAATTGAACCATTAATAAACAAACAAATTGGAGAATACCAAGGTGGGTTCAGAAAAGGACGATCCTGTGTAGAACGGATTCTAAATCTGATAACTGTATTACGAGATAGGGTTACAAAGAATAAAAACTATGTTATAGTTTATGCTGACTTCAAGAAATCCTACGACTCAGTAGATAGAGTCTCCTTGCTGAACATTTTACAGGAATTTGGTGTTGACTCAAAATCGGTCAACAAACTCAGGCAGACTCTCACTGGAACAAATTAAAAAGTGAAATTTATGGGAGAGATCTCAGAGGAATTTAAAATAAAAACTGGTGTCAGGCAGGGAGATGGGCTTTCCCCAATTCTCTTCAATTGTGTTTTGGAGAAGGTAATAAAAGTATCGGAAAAAACTCAAGGAAAGGGGAATTCACCGTGAGATAAGATTAGGTTCAAAGCACAAAGGAGTTGGTATAAACTGTTTGGCCTTCGCTGATGACATAGCGGTTCTCCCTGAAAGTATAGAAACCGAATTTTAACAAATCAACCTTCTGAAAGATATAGCAGGAACAGTTGCACTTCAGATCTCTTTTGAGAGGACTAAATTCATGACCAATATTAGGGATTCACCCACAATACCAAACACAGAGTACGGAAAAATTAACAAGGTCAATAAATTTAAATATCTAGGTGAAGTAATTCAGGTTAATGGACTTGATAAGGAAGCAAATATATCAAGAGCAAGAAAACTAGAACTAGCATACCAATTGACTAAAGATACGTACAATAAGAAGAATTTATCAAGGAAAACTAAAATCAAACACTACAACACGGTAATCAAACCAGAAGGACTGTATGCCTCAGAATGCTTGTTCTCTATCAAAACTGAACAAATAGAAGCGATACAGAAAAGGGAAAGGAAAATCTTGAGAAAAATTCATGGACCACTAAAAATGTAAAATGGTGAGTTTAGGCACCGGAGGAATAAAGACCTATACAAAGAATAAGAAATTGAAAGGATATCAGACATGATCAGAAAAAGGAGAATCAGTTTTTTTGGTCACATAATGAGAATGGATAACAATAGACTTACAAAAAGAATTTTCAATCATGTTTACAAGAGTAAGAAGGGTAACCAGTGGATACAAGGAGTAAAGAAATATACACAGACGGAAAAAAAAATCCCAACACCAAGAAAAAATTATTGTAGAGTAATGAAATTTGGACAATGCATTTGTCAAGTTAACATGTTTAATTGATTAAATTTTCAAGATCACAGGTTAATTTAAGCTCAAGAAAATGCATTTCAAATGTGAAATACTGTTAAATTAATAGCCGGTGTAACCTCCAGAATTTTGAATGCAAGCCTGCAAACGTGAATGCATTGTGTCATACAGGTTTCGAATGTCACTTTGTGGTATGGAGTTCCATGCTTGTTGTACTTGTGCTGTCAATACTGGGACGGTCAGTGCTGGCTGTGGATGATGCTGGAGTTGTCGTCCAATGATATCCCATACGTGTTCAATTGGAGACAGATCTGGTGATCTCGCAGGCCAAGGTAACATGTCGACACTCTGTAGAGCACGTTGCGAGACAACAGCGGTATGAGGGCGAGCGTTATCCTGTTGAAAAACTCCCCCTTGAATGCTGTTCATGAATGGCAGCACTACAGAAATTCGAGCTGCAGTTGGTACCACAGTGACACAACGAACTGTTAGAAATCGGTTACTTCAAGGACAGCTCCGAGCCAGGCGCCCTGTAGCGTGCATTCCACTGACTACAAGCCATCGCCGTTTGCGACTCCAGTGGTGTCAAGCCAGAGCTCATTGGAGGACGGAGTGGAGATCTGTTGTGTTTTCTGATGAAAGCAGGTTCTGCCTTGGTGCCAGTGATGGCCGAGTGTTGGTCAGAAGGAGGCCAGGGGAACGCCTGCAACCAAACTGTCTGCGGCCTAGACACACTGGACCTACACCTGGAGTCATGGTCTGGGGAGCAATTTCCTATGACAGCAGGAGCACTCTTGTGGTTATACCAAACACACTGACTGCAAATTTGTACGTCAGTCTGGTAATTCAACCTGTAGTGCTGCCATTCATGAACAGCATTCAAGGGGGAGTTTTTCAACAGGATAACGCTCGCCCTCATACCGCTGTTGTCTCGCAACGTGCTCTACAGAGTGTCGACATGTTACCTTGGCCTGCGAGATCACCAGATCTGTCTCCAATTGAACACGTATGGGATATCATTGGACGACAACTCCAGCATCATCCACAGCCAGCACTGACCGTCCCAGTATTGACAGCACAAGTACAACAAGCATGGAACTCCATACCACAAAGTGACATTCGAAACCTGTATGACACAATGCATTCACGTTTGCAGGCTTGCATTCAAAATTCTGGAGGTTACACCGGCTATTAATTTAACAGTATTTCACATTTGAAATGCATTTTCTTGAGCTTAAATTAACCTGTGATCTTGAAAATTTAATCAATTAAACATGTTAACTTGACAAATGCATTGTCCAAATTTCATTACTCTACAATAATTTTTTCTTGGTGTTGGGATTTTTTTTTCCGTCTGTGTATGATTGAGATCGGAATAACAGAAGATTTAATACAAGATAGAGCAACTTTTAGGAGATTGACCCAAAATTTCAAGGGTTTCAAGGAGAAGGAGAAGAGGAAATGTAGTAACATATGGACAGAAGAAAGGAGGAAACAGCAAAGTGAGAGGATGAAGAACTGTTGTAAGTCAAGAAAAGAAGCATCGAAATGAATGCACGGGATTACTTTTGGTGGTCCTTAGATGGCCGATATCGAAGAGAAGAAGAAAGTGGTCAGTAAAATACGTAAAAATCAAATAAACCGTTATGTTTAAACTTTGTTCAAGCAAAAAGATTAGTGAATATTTTAATTAAATTGAAATTTATCCTAAGCCTGAATGACAATTGACATTCGTGGGTATAACAGAGACAATGAGTAATTTAATTTTTTATAAGTGTTTTATGTTGCTTTCATTTGCAACATATTACTGAAAAGCAGATCCACGTTTTTTCAGCCGCAAAATTTATCAGTATTTTTTTAACTATTAAATGCTACGAAAAACAAACTTATTGAATGGATTATGGCAATTAATTTGGTAACAGTTGCTTAGCTATTAAATATGTATCTCTGGTCACTGTTTGCGAGCGAAGGCTGACACGTGACACTGTTCTCCAGCCAATAGCTATCGGGGTGAGTGAATGAGTGACCTTACGAAATTATATAGTAGACAAGGGCACACCCACTTTCCCTTACGAGTGCGATAAAATACTTCGTTAGCCAACCTATTTGGTTCGCAAAGACAGGAAAGATAACATTAGAGAAATAAGATGCCTCACTGATGTTTATATGAATTCTTTCTCCCCTAGTGCCAAATATCATGCGCGTAACAGAGACTAGTTTTAATGCAAAGAACCCCCTGCCATCCACAGTTTTTGGAAATGCAGAGTATATACACAGATGCAGATGATTTATGGGGGACAATATTTTCAGTAATGATTAGCAATGAGTTTGAATCTACGAGATAGAATTAAAATCAAGTAGTAAGCCCGCCAGAAAGAACAACATGTGGTTGCACAAGAAACTGGATGGTAGACGGGACCTATCAACGCACGCGGAAAGAAACGCATTCCCTGTCAAGTATATCAAGACTCGTCTACAGTTATCTGTTTACATATGTCTCACTGGTCGCTGTTTACGACTGTGGACTGCGGAAGTAGTAAAGAAATGTGCTGCATCGGTGGCGGCTGATATCTTTCATGAGCCAATTGACTGGACGTGATGTCCACGTGCCCATGGCACTTTCTCGTGTCATGTGTTTCCATTTAGATGACGGAGGAAACTATCAATGTATTACGAAGGAACCTAGTTTATGAGATAATATTACTAATGAGAAATTGAACGTCATCACTGTAACAGGTCTCAAACCTAAAATTAAATGGAATTGTATTTTATAAATCATTTGTAGTAAGCAAGAGTCTGGTTGAATATGATCTGGTAGGTTTGTTTTTGCAATTTCCTGTAAATCGATGTATATAGACTTTGTTTTATGAAAAGAAATTATTTAAAGGCCATTTAATATGTTTAAGAACACAATTGTGTAAGAGAATTGCGAAATGTTCGTAATTCCAAGTATTAATGCAAGTTACGAAGTCTAAAGGACAATTTTCTACAGTTTTAAAATGATTTCTGTGTATAATTTTATGTTTAAGTATCTATAATTTCCATTTCTGACCATTTTGTATTGATTGTAAATGGTTATGTATTAATTCTGATTGTTTTTAACATGTTTCAATTGTTTAAGAATTGTTAATGTTCGACAATTATCTGGCGAAAGCTTTTGAAGTGTTCTAGAAATCTCGATGTAGCTTAAATAAAGCAAACATCTGAGACAGAGAAACAATAGTTTTTCCGCTAAGTTTTCACCAACTCAATTTTACGACGGCCAAGAACTGTATTATCTGTGGAAGAAGTGTTGTATGCAATTGCTGTATTGAATGTATTCATGTAAGCAGTATCGTTGACGCCGTGTTCTATGAAAATAAAAACAAATGTTAAATTGAACTTTATGGAAGACTAATTATCTTTATATATAAAGATGAATGTATGTTTGTTTGTTTGTTGGTTTGTTTGTTCTTCATACAAATCCACAGTTTTCATCCGATCTCGATGAAACTTTGCACACTTAACCTTTGAAACAAGGAAAAAATACTGTCTACATTTGGTTGATAAATTATCTGTATAAATAACACATGTTGTGTTATAACTTCGAAATACAGCGATAGACAGACACGTTGGATGTGGACGTCTCCAGACCATGTTTCGGTGTAGTGAACTGGCAGCTCAGTGGCTAAAGAGCTTGCTTACGAACGGCGTGGTCTCCGGTTCAAATCTCCGTAAAGGCTAAGATTTTTAAAAATTGTTTTTCATCGTAAGAGTCAGGCCTGGGCCGTACGTTATTTGGATTGAATGTTAAACTGTAGATATTATAAAGTTAGGGGTGCAATGCGAGGCAAATCGTAGGCAGTCTTGCAATTTTGTAGGTGTACACTTTTTTACGTTATAATGATCCCTCAGGTGTTGTTCGCAGTCAGCGTGTGAGTGTGAACCACAGTAATACTAATATAAATACGGAAGTAAGTCTCTGTCTTTTTGTTACGTTTTGACGACTATATGGCTATATCATTGTGATGGAATTTTATAAGGAAAGCTGTATGAAGGGCACAGGATATTTTTTCCAGTCACGAAATTTTGAAATCTTATCGAATAGTGACAGAAATATGTTGGAAATTAATTCTACTCAAGAGGCAGGTTCGACGGTAGAATGATATAGTGATAGCTTTCCTGTCATATTATGCCGACTCGATATTGTTTGGGACCAATCCTTCATTACCAACAACTTTTTATATTTAATTCTGTCAAAAAAATTCTTAATCCACGCGTACGAAGTCGCGGGTACGAGGCTAGTTTATTATATTAATTAAACCACCAACAATCTTATATGACACTTCCAGTAAACTTAAAATTTCTCTCGATCTACTAGTTAGTTCACTATTTGCGACGTGAAGAATTGATTATTAAAAGCAGTTTGTTGATACTGAATTGCTCTACTTTTGACAATTCATTGGAAACTTTTATTGGTATAGGCGGTTATTATGTAGATTATAAAGATACTCTACAGCAAGCGTAAGCCAGATTTATCTGGGATTATTATTCGTTACCTTCCCAAATGTATTTATTAGTAGTAATGTGTGAGTGACTGATGTTACCTATGTTTATTACAATGTGTTGTGGCTAGGAGATGCAAGAAGGAAGGGAAAAAAACTGTTTCTGACTATTCCAACTCGCACTGTGCAAAGACATGATTAACAACCACACACGAAGAAACAATCTACGATTAAAGTGCCGTATGTTCTTCACTAAATACGATCAATTTAAAAAGTATCTCATGTGATCGGTCATGTGGAGGATGTGCACCAACACCTCTCCTACATTGCTAGCTAAATCTCGAAAAATTAAAATTTCTTCCACTATCGCGATTCGAACAAGCCAACCCCCATCAAATACCGTTTAGGTATCGGAGGAATTTCTGCCACGGGAGATCACGTTTCATAAAGCAAATTTTGTAATCAAAGTGAAAAACAATCAGCCAATAACACTCTTGTGGCACCACACTTTGAATACTCTGATTGAGTATGTAAGCCCATCGAACATATTAAACGTCTGAAACATAG
Source organism: Vandiemenella viatica (assembly GCA_031002005.1). NCBI lineage: Eukaryota > Metazoa > Arthropoda > Insecta > Orthoptera > Morabidae > Vandiemenella > Vandiemenella viatica. The sequence goes on along the minus strand of JARYHS010012519.1, from coordinate 59,658,512 downwards.
AAAATCTTATGGATACGTATTATGAATCATATATCGTAACGTCAGTACAATGATTAGAGTTCTCGTTTAATTAGCTGTCACCAATTTATCACTGTAATTAAATTCTTCTTCTGTCACCATGTTTGAATAGGAAGTGGAACCAAAATAACATATGTCAAAGAAGTTGCAACATGTATCCTTTTAGGTTGGATTACAGGAGCTGACAGTGCTTTGGTTACAAAAAGTAATCTTCAGCCAATTTTAGTTGGGAAGTCGTTAGCGCAAACTGCATTTATCTGTCTTCTGCAAGGTATGCTGCTTTGCGCAATTCTTTGTCAGTTGATTCCAACAGCCATTGTTGAACGTCTTTTTCCAGCCGGTCTGGTGGCCTACCTGTCGTTCGCTGTTGACCAGTTCGACACAACTACATCCCCCTTCTGATCAAAATGCCAGCCTACTACTGTTTGTGCCGGCCTCGGTAGCGTAGGGGCTAGAGTGCTAGTGACGAAGGTCGCCGGTTCGAATCCGACCGAGGGCATGGGTGTATGTGAATCTCGTGTCCTTCCCGTAGTGTTCATGTGTCCATACTTAGTGTCTATATTATACCGGAGAAACTGAAACACTAGAAGAGTCGATAATCACGTTGACTTCGCTGCATGGCCTATGTATCCGAATGCCATAAAAAAATAATAGACAATATTCTGTTTATAGCAACTATTCTGAACAAGATGATATTGTTTGCAGTTTTTTTCTAGTATTTTCTAATAAAACCGATCATTGAACATTCCGTTATTCGTTCTGAAGTAAAAAACTTTGATTTTTGTAAATTAATTTTGTGTCCAGATCTCGCAGACGTAGGTCAGTATCAGAAGAAATGAACTCACAGTAAAATGTTCTCACCAGCTTCGTGGCCAAGTTTGATCTGATGGGAGACTCGTTTGCGAAGATAACTCCTTCATTAACGTTGTCTTAAACAGATGTGTTGTATGTGCCTTACAAATAATAAAACTAAATATAATTAGTTGTTAAATTATTTTAGGAAAACAGGTCAAATGGTTAGAACGGCGTTAAAAGTTCATAAGAGTAAATGGGATTCATATAATTAATTTTCAAGAATTATAAAATTGCCAGCTGAGTTTGAATATACACTAGCGAGTTTTCAAAGAAATAATATTTAACTGAAAAAAATATTCAAAACGTCAAACAACAGATGCAAATGTTATACATGACTTTGTGTTACATCATCAATGAGTTAACCTGCGCGAAATTTTTCACGATACAGGTAGTTCAGGCTAACTTATTACGTACTTTTTGCACGAAAAACTGGCCATGAAAAGTTTAGCGCAAGTTAGTTCCCGCGCTTGCAAACATTGAATCAACAATAAATAAATTTGAAAATCTGATAAGAACGTTGTAAGAAATATAACTTTGTGCCTTGGTGCGATCATAAATCAATCTAATTTTACACACAAGAAACGAAACACCGGATGGTTTCTGGTTATTAATTGTCGAAAAAGTCAAGAAAAATCCATTAAGATTTAAGATTAGAGATATCAGTCTTCTAAGATGTTGGAGACAATTCGTATACTATTTCAATATATATCAAAGTTTGGTACATGGGAAATTATTTTTGCTATGCGCCCATTTCATAATTTGTTGTTAATGACGAACATTTAATAGGTCGATGTAATTTATTGGGAATTTCACAATCTTCTAGGTCTATCTCAGACGTCTTTCTCCTCCTATAACGCACACTTATTCTATTTTTTTTTTTTTTTTTTTTTTGCATCAAAATAAGAGAGAGATTTCACGAGAAACTACTTCACACTGTTGATGAAAATGGAACATGATCGGAATGTATGTATTGATATTAAGATGGATACCGACCGGAGGTTAATTAAATAAGTTCTGTTATACGATATCGGATTTAACGAACCCAAAAATTTTAAAAGTATTTTGAAGTTTCAGTATGATCACCTTTTGATTTTTGTTTTTTTTTGTTTTGTTTTTCTTCGGATTTTATTGTTTGTCGACGTTGAGGTCATTAGAAGCGGTAAAGGACTGGGGCGTGGAACAGGAAGGAATTCGACCATGGCCTATTGGAGAAACAATCCCGGCATTCGTCTGGAGTGCTTTAGAGAAACCGTCTAAAATCCAAATCTGGATAGCTGGATCCGGATTCTAACCAGCGTCCTCCCTAATGTGACGCCAGAACGTTACCCCCACGCTCGGAACGAAATACGCGCTATAATGTGGGATTATACGAAAAATGCAATTTTCTTATCGACTATTTTTTTAACGAATATCCATAGAATATTCCATTTAAGAAAACAATTATGCTGTCAAAAAACGCTGCTCGAACTGAAAAAGGTAAATTCCACGCGTAATGTAGATATTTTCCTACCAAGATGGAGCCTGTAGTAAATGATGGCCGAAAGATCCAGTAATTCTGGACGTGTAAATCACAGTTCAATTTGTTTTAGTTGATTCATATGGAAGATAAGTCCAGCTACGTAACTTTTTACTCCAAAGACTTAATTAAAATGTAAGCAACATGAAGGTGCGAAAAGCAGTTATACAGACAGCAGATAGGGAAATTAAAGCGATACAAACACAAAGTAGTTACAATCTTTTTTACACCTGGCAGCAGCAAAACAAGCGAGATTACCGGTAGAAGGAACTCATTACAGCTAACGTCCCTCAAGGCAAGTATCCGTTAAACTTGTAACTGTGTGTTCATTAAGCAACAGTAGATTAGGGGGAAAAATTCGCTGGAGGCAGCTGAAAGGTGGAGCGCTGATTGTTCGTCTCATTATTCCGCAACGTAAAAACATTTACATGCAGCGCTGGAAGCAGTTTACAGTGAACGTGACGACATTTATGGCAGTCGTATTTTGTCTTGAAAAAAGTTTTCACTACGCAGCAAAAGAACCGAAAATCAAAAGTGTAATTAATGGGGACAGTTAATCACTGTTTAGAGGAAACCAGCGCCTTCATTTCTTCATTCCAGAGAAGGCAAGGAAAAAAGCTGTTGATTATAATGAATGAAAATTTGGCTTAGAATAAGTACAGATGTTCATTATATAACTTCTCTGAAGATTTGTTTTCACATTTATACTTGAAGACATCAAAATCTATTTCTAATCGAAGATAAAAATTTGTACTAAACACAAAACTAAAAGTTTTACCGAAAATGTTGAGTATTTAAATTAACGACGACAAAAGAGCAATACCGTTTTTAATCATTTCAAAAACGTTTAACAAAAATTTAAATAAAAGTTAATTTTTCCCTTTTAGCACAGAGACACGTATGAATAAATTTATTTTGAAAACTTGTGATCCTACTATTGAGAATGTTTCGATTATATAATATATCAATAAACAATATCGGAGAAGAAGGTTCAATTTTATTTCACACCTCTTAAAGAACTTAAGAATCCTTTTTAATTTTTAGTAAAACTACTTATCATGCAAAAAAAACAAAAAATAGTTTAAAAATGGGTTATAGTTTAGAAGGTTCCGTAGTCAAAGCGAAACGGCACCTATTGTCGTCGCTTCAATGTCTGTCAGTTTGTCGCATAGCACTAGTTTGCATACATATAAGTTACAGACTTCAAATGTACCAATCGAAAGTCGTCCGTTGTTCTAAAACCGGCTATTTTTTTTTTTTGAAAATGTAAAATTGTATTCTAGGTGTCCCGTACAAGTTTTACATTGTCAAACAGTTTTTCCTACTTTAGCAAGAGGGAAACCTTTATTTATAAGCACCTTTAGGACAAGGATATTTTATTCTGTTTACTTCAAAGAGAAATAAGTTCTTGAGCAACAGAGAGAGGAGTAAATTTTCAATAAAGATGTTAACAAGGAAGTTTAAATTTGTCTCCAATATGGATTTTTCCCTGTATATGAACCAGAATTACTAAAATTACATTCATCTAATATAGTTTGTAAGTTACAACTATAACATCAGCATTTTGCGGTAATTTTTCCCAATAACAATACCATTTTATTGAAATTGTGAACTGCGTCTTAATAAAAGGGATAGTGTTTGAGACTATTATAGTATGCAGAGTACCAGAGCCAAACTAACGTTCTTTAAATTCTTAATGACATCAAAAGTTGTAGAAATGTATGTCGACTGAAAAATATCCTGCGTCTCTTTATCTATAATGGAATATTATTAGTTAAATGCAATTCACAATAGAATATCAAAATAGTGAAACGTATTGACTAAGCATGAAAAACAAATCTAACTTTTGTGTAAGTATGTGGAAGGCCGCGTATCAAGAAACTTGAACATGTGAAAATTATATGAGTCTTATAACAAAAGTTTTGCTGCGCTGAAAATCATGTTTGGATTCAGATATCAAAATTTTAAAAACATTGTGTGAAAAAACGCATATAATCATTTTAACTGTATTGATCAAACCTTAATGATATTCTGAAATACGCGAACTCGTGGAAAATTACATTTTTGGTGAAGGTAAATTGATGGGAAACTAAATAATTCGATTTTCCCACCTCTTCACTTGGTGTTACTGTTTCATTAAAATTAGTCATAATATCTGTTCCACAGCTAGTTGTAAACAGTAATATTTAATTAACATATGCTGATCGTTGCTCCTTAAATTAGTGGAGAAACGTTTATATATATATATATATATATATATATATTATAAAATAAACATTACCCAACGAAACAAGCTTGTACAGTATTTAAAGGTGATACGATATCGGTACACCACGTAGAATTAATTCTGATACTCAAGATGGGGCCATTAATATTCAATAGCTGGATTAAGGAGATTGCAAATTAAAATTTTGGTGCTCAAAGGGATCTGCCGTTGACAGATTAATTGAAGCCATCGCCTTGGCGGAAACATGTGACGGAGAAGAATTTCTTGGGTTCGGAGTGAATGTTAGGAACTGGCAGAGCTAGAAGGAGGAGATGTACAAACAAACTACGATTAAAGGAACACAACTTCATTTGCAAATTGGATTTGGGACGACTAACACACACTGATCTTGGATGTGGAGTCGTGTAGATCACTCCTGTTCCTGTTAGGGGAGCCCAAATTGGCAAACATTCATTACGTGGATTGGCGCTAAATGGGAGCAGTAAAACCCCTGCACGATGTTTGCACAAACGAGTTGTAGGAGAAGACGGGTTACGACGGCGTCTTTCATGAGTTTCAAACACAAACGCACAAAACAACCATTTTGATTACAAGAAACACGGAAATTTTTTTTGTTGGTTCAATTATAATAGGGAATAATAAAAACTTAATTCTCCCCTACGTAAACAATCACACAACGAGAATTATATCACGATGCCTCCTCTAGCTTCACAACACCATGTAAGACAGGATACACGTTCTGGTTTTTTAGTTACCCACACAATGTGAACAAATTTAAAATAGGTTATCGTCATGGTATTCACTACCAAATTAGTCTTCATCATCGTTAAGCAATACATTCAATCCACCGATACTGCATATGCCAACCAATGTATACATCATTAACGACAATCCGAATATAAACCATGACATTAGAAACGCTATTTATCTTCTGTGTTACTGTTAGAATGTGCTTGCTTTATTTTAAATAAATTTTTCCATTAGTTCTGATTAAGTGTTATTTTCTTGCCGCACAGCACAGTCGGAAAAGTGGATATCTTCTATTCTCATATCTTCAAGCTTACTGCCGCCGGCCTCGGTAGCGTAGGGGCTAGAGTGTTAGCTCCACGTGCCGAAGGTCGCCGGTTCGAGTCCGGCCGAGGGCATGGGTGTTTAGTGTATGTGTTGTCTCTATGTCATGTCCATCGTGTTGTGTCTAAAACCACTTGGAAAAATAATACACTGTGAAGCAATGAAATACACTGGATGATTCAAAATACACTTGAGTTGGCTGTATGGCCTCGAAGCCAAAAGCCATTTAAAAAAAAAAAAAAAAAAAAAACAACTTTTACTGCCATCATTATACTCTAAATACTAAAGAAATTGGGAACTATCAAAACATTAGTTCGGTTTAGGTTCGATTCGTATCTCACCCCGCTACGATCTACATTTCTCTAGCCCAATTGGTGAAAATTAAAAAAAAAAAAATGGGCTTAATCGCTTATAGACTTTGAGGTCATTAGTGTAAGAAGAGTATTTGGGAAATAATATAGACACGGCTTTTTGTTATTGCTTAGAATTATTTCGGAAAACTACGGAAAACTGAAATCTGGATTGTCAAACTGGAGCTCATAATTGTTCGTTTCTTTCCTTCCTAATCAGTATTCCATGCACTCTTGTTCATTATTTGTGAGTACCAATAAACTGTAGCAGTCATCGCAATCCAGTATAAATACCCTTCTATAAATTCCTTCTTTAATTTTAAGACTACCCGCGCAGTAGCCATAACAAGTGCTCATGTAATAGTTCCTTTTGTTGCTGTGATTAAATACGGCTAGAACCATAAAAAAAATCTCATTTATGCTCGGTGCGTTTACAGAGGTATGGTGAATTTGTAAAGTAATCTCTGTTTAGAGACATCGATGGGTCGCTACCAGAAAATATTTTGAATATTTTAAGTTTGATGTTTGTATGATGCTTAAACAATTTTTTTAAGGATAGCCTCAGTACTAATGAAGAACCATGAAAACAATTCGCAAAACAGTTTTACACCCTACATGATTAAGTTCTTATTCTATTGCTTTAATAGTAAGTAACAATTGCTCATATAGTTCCTTTTGTTGCTGTGATGAGTGTAGATGATTGGAAGTTATTACGAAAGTTTGTCATAGGTCTTCACTTTTGAAGTGACTTTCGTGTGATTATTTAAAAACCTATCAGGATTTCTTTGTAATTGTGCTCGTAACTATAACGATTATGATTATTTACACGTTCCGATGTAGGTCGATCCGTGACCGGCCTCTACCACTTAGACTAAATACGTTGCAGACTTCTTTTTCATAGCAGCATGTGGGAAACAAAGGTTTCGAGCTGGTTAGCACTTGAAAATAAAGACGTGAGGGTAGTCAGTGTTGTCGGTTGCAGAGTATTTTAATTATTGGGTATATTTCAAAGCGGTATTACCCACCTCTATTAAAAAAAAAATATAAAGAAAAAGAAAAAAAAGCACTTATGTCTAATACAAATCCTTAGTTTAGAGTTAAATAAAAGTCAATATTGCTTTTAGGTTACTTTGCCTTATAGTAATACAATTTTGTTAAAAATGCAACTGATTTAGATTTCATCACAAATTTTATTGCAAGCAAACGATTGGATTAGCGGTGCGCCGAGTTGGGAGCAGTGGAGAGAAATTCTCTGTACAAAACTGAAACAATTTAAAAATTAAGATTCTTAAAGAGCAATCGTAGATGGGTACAAGAAGGTGAAAATGGGAAAACTGGAGTGCGATATCCATTGCAATTAAATTTAATTAATTAATTAATCTGATTTTGGTACCTAAGACTGCCTCCTGATTTTTATATATGTGTTTTAATGGAGGTTTGTTACCCCTGGCTCGCCCACGGCATCACAGGTTGCTTCGGACATCAGACTACTTCTCCGCCCTGAATGAAGGGGAAAAGTATCGGGAAGGATTCTGTTAATGTCATTTTTAAGGAATGTTCCTGGCATTCGACTGGAGTAACTTCGGGGAACCATGGAAAACAGAAATCGGGATGATTTACATTCGCAGGAGTCAGCCAGACCGAAATGGAAGAACCTCACCATGAAGGTGGCTTCCCACGGCCCGCGCATTTGCAGGCCACGACGGTCTAGCTAACAATAGCGGGGCGGTAAACATCGAACGCCCGAGTAGCTGAAACGACAGTAGGCAACGTGGTGGGCAGGTGCCTGCGAGGTTCTGGGGGTAACGTGACGCGCGGAGCTACTCCGTACAGTTCGAATGCATGGCGTGGCATTCAAAACCACAACAGGGTCAGCTCAGCCGAGATGGAGGAGCCTCACCCGCGCCTTAGGGGGCGTCCATAAATTTCGTGAGGTGAAATAGGGGAGATGGGGGGTCCGGCGAAAAAAAAGGTTTATAAATGACGCGAAGGTCGATTTTAGGGGTTTTTTTTGCCGAAAAGTGTGGGTGAAACCTTTTCTAGGGGGGGGGGTCTCACGGACCAGATCTCACCAGAAAGGGGGGGGGGTCGGACCAGATCTCACGAAGTCTCACCAGCGGGGGGGGAGGTGGTCTGGAAATCCGGAAAAACACCTCACGTAATTTGTGGACGCCCCCTTATGATTTAGTACAGACGAGACAGTTATTAAGATCTTTAGGTGCGGAATTGTGAAAAGTTCGACTTGATTTTCTCGGTTGTCAATACTGGTAGAAAGCAAGTGTGGTCATCGAGTCATCGCGTATGTTATTCTGTGACGTAACTCTCCCGACCTTCTTCGGCGGACCAATAACGGGCAGGTATGTCTTCACTCGCTATCCACAGATAATCCTGTTATACCAACCAATGAATTAAGGTTACATCTTTCTGTTTTCGTAATGAGTCAGTAAGTTTTCAGTTGCAAAATAACCATAAAGAAAAATTTGCATTTCTTTTAAATTCACGTATTAATTGTTAGTTATTTTTGTTTAGTTATATTCGTTCAATGTAGATTTTTTCGTTATATCCTCTGTCCACATGATTAGGTTACCTGTTTATGTTTTTGTTGTAGTTCAATAATTTTTTCTCCTTAGATTAATAAATATAGCCAACTATAAAGAAAACTATGTTAAATCTGCAGAGAAGATTGTGTAATGGAATGAGTGTGAGCCAAAATATGTTCTATACTACAGCATTAAAAAGTAAAGGGAATGAGCGTTATTTGATAACAATTCTACTTAGTTAAGAAACTGTAAAGAAATGAAAACTGTGTTTTTGACGAGCTAAGAAACAAGTACGTCGAGCGACCAACTAAATAATAAAACTGTATACGGTATTTGTTAATGTTAAGACTCGTACAACAGTGGCTTCAAATTGGAAGGAGGAAATATTTAAAACTAGCCTCCTACCCGCGACTTCGTACGCGTGGATTAAGAATTTTTTTGCCAGAATTAAATATAGAAAGTTGTTGGTAACGAAGGATTGGTCCCAAACAATATCGAGTCGGCATAATATGACAGGAAAGCTATCACTATATCATTCTACCGTCGAACCTGCCTCTTGAAGAGAATCAATTTCCAACATATTTCTGTCACTATTCGATAAGATTTCAAAATTTCGTGACTACAACTGTTAATCATACTGGAAAAATATCCTGTGCCCTTCATACAGCTTTCCTTATAAAATTCCATCACAACGAAATAGCCATATAGTCGTCAAAACGTAACAAAAAGACAGAGACTTACTTCCGTATTTATATTAGTATTAATGTGGTTCACACTCACACACTGACTGCGAACAACACCTGAGGGATCATTATAACGTAAAAAAGTGTACACCTACAAAATTGCAAAACTACCTACGATTTGCCTCGCATTGCACCCCTAACTTTCTAATATCTACAGTTTAACATTCAATCCAAATAACCTACGGCCCAGGCCTGACTCTTACAATGAAAAACAATTTTTAAAAATCTTAGCCTCCACGGAGATTTGAACCGGAGACCACGACGTTCGTAAGAAAGCTCTTTAGCCATTGAGCTCCCAGTTCACTACACGGAAACACGGTCTGGAGACGTCCACATCCAACGTCTCTGTCTATCGCCGTATTTCGAAGTTATGACACAACATGTGTTATTTATACAGATAATTTATCAACCAAATGTAGACAGTATTTTTCTCCTTGTTTCAAAGGATAAGTGTGCAAAGTTTCATTGAGAACGGATAAAAACTGTGGATTTGTATGAAGAACAAACAAACCTACATTCATCTTTATATATAAAGATGTTTCAAATACATCGTTTTAAACGGAAAAACATGTTTGTTTTACTGAGGAAAAGAAAACTGTATTAGCAACACAATACTGACAATATAACGTGATTTAAGATAAAATTATTCAACTAAAACGCTCCCTAATTTTTATCCAACGAAAATATTTTTAACATATTTCAGAATTGAATTTTTTTACGAGTTCTAAACATCTTCTTTCCCCCAGCGAGGGATTGGTTTAACATCTACAGAACAGAATAAAAGTGGACTTGTACATATGTTGAAACGAGTGCAATGAAAGAAAAAAAGGAAAGAAAAAAATAAATAAACAAAAATCAATATAACTGATGTGGTTGTGGAAAGAAGTGACAGCACAGCCTGCGCTTTGATAATAACATCACAGAACGCTGCCGGCGATCCACGATCCTGCAGAATTCAGGAGCTTTCTGTTTAACGTCGCCAACCGCTCTCAAACATTTTCGCTTCTGTCAGTCAGCAATTAATCACATTCCCTTTGTTGCGTCAAGCCTGGCAACAATAGAACTGGTATTACTGGTGTGCCTCAAAGACGACACAGAAGAGCCACGTACGCATAAACCGACAGGGATTTTTTTGAGTGCAGCACTAACATCAGTGTGATGTGATCGCTGAAAAGACAATTGCATTCAGCCATCAGTTGCAGGGGTTTCAACTCGTGAAATATCGTAACGTTAAAATCTTTTGTTTGAACTCAATAAAATCATCATTCACAATACAGTGACGAACAAAGTTTCTAGCCTTTGAAATGGTATAAAAGATCACTATTGGTATGAAAGGGTTTTAGTTTTTATTTTTATACTAAAAGAAGGAATTATTTTTGAATTATGCTTCTCTATCTCTGTTTCAAACCATTTAAATGGATAATTCAGTCAGCTTTTGGAGGTTTGTTGAATCCGGAAAGTTTAGGCACCATACATAGGATGGAATGTTACTATATTCTGGACTCTGAATCCGAACGAGGTCATTAGAGGCTGGAAAGGACGGTGGCAAGGAACTGGAAGGAATTCGGTGATGCCTTTTTTTGAAGGTAGCATTCCGGTATTCGGGTGGAATGATTTGATGATACTACGGAAAATCCAAATCTGGATGCCCGGACGGAGATCTGAACTCGCGTCCTTCCGAATGCATGGCCAGAATTTACAGTTCACCCACCATGCTAGGTAAATGACGTAGTATTCACAACCCGCTTCATATAAAGCAAGCCGTTCCATTGGAAAAGATCAGTTAAAAATTCTGGCCGATACTGGAGTTAAAATTACGGACCTTCCTCTCTAACATCCCATAGAACTAAGAAGCTTTTTAGCAAATTCTTAGCTCCATACAGAAATCCTTAGATAAGAAAAGGTAAATATTTAAGGTTGAAGGGTTTTTCGGCGCTGTCTCTCGATAAAAAAAATCTCGAATTTCCTAAAATGAGGGCAGATAATTAGTAGTACGAAACATGCAAGAAGTGCGATATTTTGACGCCAGAGAATTATTTTTTCGACAGATAAATATTTTTTCCTTTAACTTTTTTTTTGATGGTAGTTCAGTCCATAGAAACATAATTTTCAGCACATTCGTTTTTCTATTAAACTTCCTAGTTTATATTACCTTAGAATTTCTAATAGTATTAAAGAATAAAGTGTAACCATATAAAATATTGCTTAAAACCGGTATGAAGATTACCGATGCAACGGAAGAATTTTTAAACACTGTGTTTTGTGGCATAATGTATTGTGCAACTCTTAGTCATTATAGTTTCAGAAAAGTTTTAACAACAAATGCTCTTCGATAGTAAAGATATCGTATCTAAAAACAACAATTAATTTTCTTTTGGTACGGAAGGATATGCAAACCTATCATACATTGAGGAACCACCTTCGTATTCTGGACTAAAAACTCTGGGTATGACATAGTAAACTGAAATAGTTTCTTTGTTGGTCGATTGTAATACGAACTAGACCTCTGCATAATCCAAATAGTTTTAATTAATCGAAAAGACTTATCTCTGTCCAAGATTGGTTGAAAAATTATCATACCTCAATATTTGACACTGGAATTTCTGAACCACGCTAGGCATATTCCACCGAATATTTTTTTTTTACTTATTGCTTTATGCCTCGTCGACGGCTAAGGTCATTAGAGGTGGGGTGGGACTGGGGACAAGGAACGGGAAGGAATTCGGCCATGGCTTTTTTGAAGGAAGCATCCCAGCATTCCCCTGGAGTGATTTGGGGAAACCATGATATTCCGCCGAAGATATTCTAGTGAATTCTTGATTGTTTCCTGTCTAGAGCTGAGCATTAATTGGTGACAGTCAGTTGATGAATGAGTGAATGTAGTGAATAAGAAAATGGAAGCAATGTTTTCATTTGGTGGGTAATGGTTGATTAAATTTCAAGGCTGATATTACATGATCCTCCATATGGAATTAATTCCTCTACACTACTATATTTTGTTGTTGAATTTGGCCTTACAGAAGAAATATCTCCGATTGCGAAAACATAAACGCATCGGTATCCTGTTATTAATATAAAAAACAGTTGTAATCGTTTTAAATTTTAATGCTTGCTAGTAGTAACCCTACTAATCATCGAACTTTTGAGTGAAAACTACCCGGACAAATCAAAGTTACTGTTTGCGCGAATTTTTATTGATTTATTTATTTAAAAATGAATAGTTTTAGATACGGTAGACAGCCTAGAAAATTCTTACAATTAGGTTTTAATGTTAAGTTTTATTATAAACATATACAGAGCAGGAATACTTGGCAAAAGAAACTTCTGCCCCTAGATCATCAACTTCATATGCGTCACCAAATTTTCCTTTCTGTAACTGTCCTTCAAAAAGAGAAATAATAATAATAAAAAAAAGAATCCGGCATTTCATAGTTGACAGCATGTTGACATCTGGATTCAAGCCACAGTGAAACCGATGACTTTTATCTCGAAACTAAATCTCCAATGCCTACCAGAAAGTTAATTATTTTACTTAAGGCTTTACGCCTCATCAGCAAAAAGTCCTTTGAGACGATACAGAATTGTGGGAAAGGACGGAAATGCGATCTACTAGGGAGTTTTCATGAAGGAATCCTTCCAGAATCTGTACGAGGAACGAGTGGCGGAGAATCCTTTCGATGGGGTAGAGCAGCCAAACTGTGTTGTTGACCACATTAACTCAATCCTATCTCGAAACGAAAGCGTGGAGTTTTATTTCTGCCATTCCAACGTGCGCTTGTTTTTTGGGACTCAGTGAGACGTTTACTCTTTTATGAGGTTCGTGTAAAAAACGTGGCTCCCTTGATACGTGTTTACATTGCACTCGACTGATCAAATAATATCTGAACTTCTATCCAAAAAGAATATTTGTTTACAATTCACAGGTCTTGGATAGGAGTAAAAACGATACTGTGTGTTAAACTTCTACTGTTTTCTCTATTCCTGTATTTTTAAAAGCCTAAAACTGTAGGGCAGTAAAATAAAGAGACATGAAAAGATTAATTTAAAAGTTAGGATTTTCATTTAATACTTATTGCTAATGTAGGGTATCAAAGACGCGTACCGCTTTCGCAGGAGATGTTGGATTCTTTGATGTCACTTGAAGAGATCGGTTAAAATGGTAATTATATCGTTTTAATGTGATCCGCAATTCAGCCAAGCGTTTTCTTTAAACTTCCGGTATTTTTTCAAGCGAATCTTTAAAAGAGCTACCATTGCTGAAACCGCACCGACGTGCTTCATTGCACCAGAATTATTTTTCTCCTTTTGTAGCACGTGCTCTATTGCGATCGTTGGGCGATGCTTTCTAATTCGCCAAGCCTGTTGCAGCCATCAAGGGGCAGCGGCCCCGTGCCTCAGTGATTAATCCGTACCGAAGGCCTTTTGATGATCGGCCAGCGTGCTCGTTACGGTACGTGGATATCCGATGTGGGGGAGGGATTACAGGAGCTGTTCCAGCAGACGCCGTCCTCGAACAATTCATTCCTCTTGAAGTCACACACTGGGCGCTTCCAATATTATTCATTAAGCACCAACGATAAATATATCAGATCAAAGCTCGGTTTAGTATACATCATTCATAACGAACACACCATTAATTTATTAATATTTTACGATCTATTTTTTTTTTTTTTTTTTTTTTTTTATGGCATTTGGCTACGAGGCCATACAGCCAGTACTAAGTAATTTTGTAGTTTGCAGGTATGTATTGGATCACTCAATTTATTATAGATTCTTCCTGGTATAGACTACACAAGCCGACACAACTTAATTAAAACCACCCATGCCCGAGGCCGGACTCGAACCGGCGACCCCTGCAACGCGAAGCAAGCACGCTACCCCTACGCTGCCGGGGTCGGCTTAGAAGCAGTTGGCTTACTAATTATCTCGAGAACTGAAAGTTTATTTTGTAAATAATAAAAAAGTGATTTAACTCTTACTAACCTCGTTATCTCCTCGATCTGCCAAAAAAAAAAAGCTTAATCGCACTTTTAGTTACATTAAACAATCGCCAACAGTGCTAAATCTCTTGTAACATTGCAATATACAAGGCTCCTCAAAGTAGTGGAACAAACTGTGTAATACAAAACACTAGTGCGTTCGCATTTGGATTACTGTTGTGAAGTTTGGAACCCATATCGCAAGGGATTAATTGAAACGTTAGAGAAAGTACAGAAGAGAGCTGCTCGATTCGTGACTGCTAGTTACAGTGCTTACGAAAGTGTCACAGAACTGATACATAGATTTCGCTGGGACTGTTTGGCAGACACACAACGTCGTTTACGATTTAATTTATTGGAGAATATGCTAAAATCTTTAATTTACGAGTGCAGTGAAATACTTCTTCCACCAACCTATTTAGGTCGCAATGACAGGAGGGATAAGATTAGAGAAATAAGATGCTGTACTGATGCTTTTGAGTATTCTTTCGTTACTCGTTCTGTTCGGGATTCGAATGCACAGAATTAGGATTGGTACTTATCACCCTTTGGCGCCAAATATATTTGTGAACTGCAGAGTATAGATGTAGATGGGTTCAAAATCCAGCAATCAATCCCTTTTCTTTCTTATATTCTTCTCCTTCACCATATTTTCCCCATATTTAGGGGTCGGCTGCCTTTCATCATTTTATTCGTCTCTGGGATAGTCAAATTTGAGGCTTAGTTTTATGGCCGCATGCCCTTCCTGCCGCTAAGCATCTTATTACTTACTGCCACGTCGTAATAAGTACTAATGGCGGAAGTGTTGACATCTGTCTACGATATGTGTTACTATTCTCTGTGTGTGATAAGTATATTAGTTGTTTGTGAAGTAAGTAGTTTAGGATTTGGAACTGTCCTAGAATTCACCTCGATGTCTGCAGTCAGGAGATATAGTACACTGAGCTACAACGACAGGTCCCTTCTCTTTCTTATATGCTTACACAAGTTTCTTTCTTCAAACACCATTTTCAGTACTTCTTTATTTCAATCACTATCCGTAAGCTAAATATCAACATACGCCGTTTGAACCAGACTTCAAAAGATTCAGTTTTATTTCTTGTTAGCATTCGCAAAGACCAATTTTATACTCTACACAGCATTTTTGTTCGTACACAGTCGTATTTCGGTTATTTAGAAAATTACTGTAGTATGAATAATAATACTACTAAAACATGTTAATATTTACTTAGAAGAACGTTGACATAATATAAAAGAAATTTCGGTAATGGTCAGTGACAATGTTGATTTCAAATGACACTCAGTTGTTACAAAAACCGTAAGTAAGCAGGAGATCTGAAAGTCTGTGAATGCTTGAAGTTGAGCATTCTCTTAGTAAGCGAAAATTTAGAGTTCTAATGGAGTTAATGCAGGTCTTAACGGTAGAAGGTACGTTGCAGATTTAATAATTGTGTTTTAAAATGTGCATGGTGGATTTTGAATTTAAATCAATTTGTTTTAATTACAGCGTTGTAATTGTAAAAACAAAGAAAAATGACTGACTACGGAGTAGTTGGACTGGGACACTTTTTTTGGGGGGTGGGGGGGGGGGTGAGGGAAGGAGTAGAATGTTCAGAACAAAGAAAATTTTCCACCCAACCTCTCGTCCAATGAACACCGACTACCCACGCCACCTTGATCCCTAGTCCGGTAGCATAGATAAAGAATACGTACCATGTACCTCCTTCAATGTCATCTATGTACTGTTTCCTGGTTATACCATATGTGTATCTATATGACCTGGTGACATAGTTTCGATATACCAAATATTCCACCTTTTTCGTCACTGGAGCAACATTTTAACTTGGAATTCGAACCAAAGAACGTCCTAGTGTACTCATATGAACGAAGTAGAGACTGCAAAAACTTCTTATCAGCAGATGGATTTGAAACCGGGGTTAAATTTTTTTAAGACAAACATTTTAACAACTGAGCTGACTTACAAATTTTGTTTTGATCTATCCTTAAAGACTAACATTTTAGCAACTGAGCTGACTTACAAATTTTGTGTTGATCTATCCTAAGCTTATAATTAATTTAAAAAAATAATTAAAAATGAAGAAACATGTGAACAGCTAACGTGGAACAAACATCTGATCCGCAACTTAAAAGTTAGGGATGAAGATATTCGCATATCATTACTACCAGTATTCCCTTTTAAAAAAATTAATTCAAATACCACGAAAAGGCACTGTTATTTTCCAATTGAGCTTTTCCTACTCGTTTAATTAATAATAGCAAATAATTATCAGCTGGGCTCGACGTGCACATTGATAGCCTCCTAAGATTATCAGCAAACTTTTAAACATGACAGTAAATTCTATATTTGCTTTATGATTACAGTTTTGGGTAAAAATTTGCTAACATCGTCTTGAAATCAGTACGCTGAAGTGATTAACTTCTTAAATAGTAAAAATTTCTTGAAAACTAAGGAAAAACATTAAAGAAGTGGTAAAATAAAACAAAAACATGGACTATTCAAAATATAACAAACTAGATAATTAACACTATCCACAACTTATTTTGAACAATCATAATGGATACACTAGAGATTATCGATCATAATCGCATTAAAAAAAAAAGCAGTCCATTTCAAATCCAAAAGAAATACGAGGAACTCTGTATCACTTGAGCAGGAAGCAGTTCTTGAGGGAACCTGGAGGACACTGAATCAATATTTACATGTTTACATTTACATGTTTACATTTACGACCAAATGACCCGGCTGCACGCCCGAGAGATCTTCAAACATCAGATCCGCCGGGAAAACTTACGACTACACAATATTTACATGTTTAGTGGTAAATTTTCTATCGAATATTTCGAATTGTAAAGTAAACTTTTCTTTTTGCTTATGGCCTTGCATATCATCGACATCGAAGCCCTTAGAGGCGGTGAAGGACTGGGGACAAGAAACAGAAAGGAATTCGGCCATGCCCTTTTGAAGGAAGCATCCCGGCATTCGCCTGGAGAGATATGGAGAAACCATGGAAAACGCAAATCAGAATGCTCGGACGAGGATTCGAACTGGCGTCCTCCCGAATGCGAGACCAAAGAATTAACCACTCGCCCATCACACTCGGTCTAAAGTAAAGTGTATTCCAGAAAAAACGCTTTTGACAATACATCAGGTACGGCCTACACACATGATATTAAGTCTATATATTTTTTTTACTGTGTAGTGGAAAAAATAGCTCACGGTAGTCATACTGAAGTTTACGAAACATACAGATTTCAGTAAACTTCTGCAGTAAAAACCTTAGAAGAAGAAATAGCGACTTCCTGGAATAGCAGCACTCTACACGTGGCGTTAAATAGAAGGCAGAAACAAAAAAATATGTTTCCCATAGCACAATTTTATAGCAGCCCTCTCACCCCTCCGAGACTTCTTGTCTCGTCATGTGGAAAGCGAGAATAAGGGTCATAGAAAGCTGCTATCTGACCAGCTAGCGGTTGGTCGTAAGGAGAAATGGTTCGCATCAAAAACGGTGAATGAACTACGAACACGTGTCAGAGGGCTTCAAGAAAAACTGCTGTAGGAATGAGCAAGGTATATGGCACGTGGCTGACTGCTGACTGTGGCATCTATTCCAGAGTATAAATGACTAATTGATGCTAGATGGGTTATTGTATGTTGAATTAACAGCATGTGGGTACTGATTCCTTTAATGTATATATATTAAAACGTCTTTTTTCATAAGTGTATACACTCTAAATAACTACCAACATATTTACAAAATATTATCGACTTCTGTAAGATTTTGTATGCTTTGATATATCGTTTATTTTTTATTATTTCTTAACGGAGGTAAATTTTAACAATTTTATTATCTCTCCAGTTATTACAGGTGATTTTAAGTCAATTAAGTAGCCACAAAGACAGCTTATTTTCGTTTTCGCACAAATATTGCTTGAATAAAACAAACTGGAACTGTCAAGTAGTCAAGTGTTAGAGGACGAAAGCATAATATCTGTCAGTTCACTTAATTCATAAAACCGAGTCTAGTGGGTGAGCGGTTAACCTCCGTTTCGGCGTACGGAAGTTCGCATCCCGGCAGGGCATTCATATTTAGATTTTTCATGGTTACCAAAATCTGTCCATAAGAATGCTGGGATGGTTCGTCTTGGCTCTAACGACGTCCATGTTGACGAACCGTAACACCCTAATCAAGACAATCCATAAATTCATTAGTTTTGTTTATGACAGGATCAAAAATCTTACAAGTTTTTTGGCAAGGAGAAGTTGATGCAATAACGCATTTGGGAATGTTAAATAAAAGTATCAGAAAAAAGAATAAAAAATTGAGTATTAAACTGTAAAATAGATGGACTGAGGTTGACATGAAAATTCTAGGATTTGTGTCCATCGCCTATTCAAATAAGAATGATCAGCAGCAAATTTAATTGAGTACATCAGCGTACAGTAGTTTTCTCTTGATACACTATAACATTGCGTATTAAAGATTCGAATCTCAACTGAATTGTTTGGTATGTCTTATACTTCAACGTAACATAACGCCTGAGCAGTAAGTGAAAATCTGAACGAATTGCGTTAAACACCAAAGATGAAATACTAACTAGATGCATACGTCATACTTCGTAAAAAGAATAAAAAAAAAAATAATAATAGCAATATTATCACGTGTAACATTTCCTTCCTTAAATTTTAGCTTTTAGTCTTCAAACCCCACAGATGGTCGTATGGAATGCGAACATGAAACTACATTAAGTAATTTGTAAATTAATTTTATCAACATAATGGAAATAACCTTTATCTTCTTTGCTTCTTGAAACTACAATCTCAGGCCGCACAGCTATAATCTCTGGTGTTTGGAAATGAAATTATATTCGCATTAGATAATAAGTAATGCATATTTAATGGATTTCGACAAGAAAGTGAACTGCCTAAAATCTTTAGTGTAGAACCTTCCGACATCTTCGTTGATTCTTGTAGCTACAATGTCATGCAGCACAGCTACGATCTCTGATGTGTGAAAGTGAAATTATACTCGCTGTTAATAGTAAGGGAGGCGTGCACAAACTACGTGGCTCGGTCCGGGAGAGCGAGGGGTTGGCTGGAAGGCTACGCTGAGATACGTGGGGGGAGGGAGGTTTCCGAGCCAGGCCACGTAGCTTTCCTTTCATAACATTTTTCACAGTTAAAACGAGGAACAAAACACACTACAGCATGTGAATATTTATTTTCTTCAGTTAATTATCTCTGAATGTAATTTACAATAGTCTGACAGGAGAAAACAGTACAAAATGTCTTCTGGAATCAAAAGGGAAGAAAGCTACGTACTACGTGGGGAGGGGGGGGGGGTTGTAGTTAGAAGCAAAAGTCACGTAGCCCTAAGTAATGCGTATCTGATCTGTTTAAAGCCCTTAGAGTAGACATTTCCGGTATTTTTTCAACTATTCGGCCTTTACCATATTTCCCCAAAAAAACATTTTATTGTTGCACGAATCGCTGTGGTTATTTTGATGAAACTTGGTACACATGTTCCTGATAGTACGGCTAAAAATATTGCAGGAATAAATCAACCTCAACCTAACCACTTTTCTGCTACTGCAGGGGTTAGTCGTTTGAATACGTATAGAAAATGGAGCGACTGTCATGAAATTTGATTCACAAGCGCAGAAAACTGACCTTTGTTATGAACTTCAATATTTAATGTGTGGGCATATCTACCCAGATCATACGGGGAAACGCTGGGAACTCTGCCAGTTTGCTATATTGTTGACCAAGTGGGAACTACTGCAAAGACAGAAAAACGTGATGTTCCCTGTTGGAATCTCCAATGTTTCCCGTGGCAGGTGTATCGTCATTACTGTGGCGGCGACCAGATATTTGGTCGGCGCTCCCTGACATCCCCATAACCTGCAGTTAATGAAATTCCGGCTTCCGGCTTCCTGCGACCTGGTCAGACGCGACACGTGGCCTTCAATGTGAAAGAGAAGTCCCACAAGAGCCGATCTAAAAGAGGCCACTGTCACAATGAGGCGGCGATGTTTATAGCCTTTTCATTTAATAATCAAGGCTGTTGATAGGCTTCACATAATACATCGTAAGCCAGGCACCGTTTGTTCCCTGAATAATATATTTTCCGATGGTGACAGTATAAATGCGAAAAAGAAACCATTAACTTCACTTCTTCATTCCAGATCTATGCGGAAAATTCGAGAAATTTATAAACACTTTTTTTTTTTCACTCACCCAAAAGCTATTGAGTTCTGTCGTCTTCCAGGCAACCTCCTGTAGAGTTCTTGCAACGAATCCATTGTTTTTGCTTTAGAAGGAACAATTGCTAGAACTCTTCTTTCTTGATACAACACATCACCTGCATCGAATTTCCTTCAATAGCTTTATTTCAGAAAAAATATTTAGTATCCTAAAGTTAATTCCGATATCAGGGAAATTGTGGTATGTTGTTGGACGGCATATATATTATAGAGAATTACAGTCGGAGAACAAACTGTCTGACGCACTGGTGGAACTTAATTGTAACCACGGAAACAACAAAATAACAGATCTTATGCAACATTGGCAGTTGCCCAACAATCGAAGATGTATTCGTAACTGGTACTTAGTTGCCAAGTAATATAAGAAATACAATTTTTTTTTTATTAGTGGATATCGTATGTGTACACAGATAATTTTTCATGAGCGAAAATATCTTATTTCAAAATGTTGGCTAGACTTCTGTTTTTGCGGTCACACCGAGCTGCTTTCCCCATCTAAATGGTAAGCGTAATGCCTCTGTGTGTGTCCCATCATTTATATATGGGACACCATTTTTCTCATTGGATAACAACAATTGTGGTCACATTTGGATTAAACTTAGTAATAAACTGAAAAATTGTGGATCTGATATTTTTGCATCTGTTGTAAGACGCTTTACGTAGAGATTTTCACCCAAGATATTTTATTTAATTTCTCAGATGAAGTGTTAAATGAAATATTATGCAATAACATAAATAACACAGACATGTTTCACTACAGATGAAAGGAAAGCGTGGTATGACAAAAAGAAGAACTACAATTATTTGTAGTTCGGCTGTTAAAAGGTTAATTAACAATTTATCCTCTTATTTTGTTTTAATTATATTGTATCTAAACAAACTATTCAGTGAACTTCTCTTTTTATTCGTTTCGTTCAGAAAGTCTGATGTTTCATCCAGAAAGTCTGATTGTTATTTTATTTTAATGTCAAATAAGTTTTAATGTGTGTGCTGGAGTAATTTAGACTGCAATACAACTACTAAAAAATGATTTTTTTTTTTGTTCTGGATTTACGCTCTTTGACTTTGAAGTCATTGAAGACAACAAGGGATGGGACCGGGGCAAGGAAGGGGGAAAAACTTCAGCTACGGTCTTTTGAAGAAATAATCAAGCCATTCACCAGAAGTGAATTTAGGAAACTATAGTAAACCGAAATCTGGATGGCTGGACGAGGATTTGAACCCGCTTTCTCCCGAATGTCCGACCTGAACGTTACCGTAAAACATGTAATATATTGACTAATGGAGTTGTAAGTCCTACCATGGGAGTATCCAGCGTGGGTTGGGAAGAAAAATCTACGAGTGAAGAACTGGTTCCGGAGCACTCTGAGAGAGGAAAGATTGATTGCATTATGCCTGATGAGTGTCCACTGAAATTTCGTGAAAGAACACCGTGAGATATTGAGTTATTGAAAAACGTTCTGAGAATCCGAGACGATTATTGTTTACATAGAAAACTAAAACTGAGTTACGATCTTAATTAACTACATAGTATTTCCTCAGATTAAGTGGTTGGATTACTATGCTAATTAATAATGGAAATAGTTTCCTCAATAGGTTTGAGTTTCAGTCCCCCACCCCACTTTCTCGAAACCAATATGAGTTGACTCCCCCCCTAGTTCAAATCTTGCCCCCACCGCTAGTTCTGTACATGGATACGCCCTTGGGTCCTACCATATTCGTTTTGAACAAAATGATGTTTTTATGGGCGTATGATAACGTTGAAAGATGCCGATAACTATCCTCTGTTGAGAAACATACATATCGTTGCTCCACAATAATACATAGTAGTGGTATAATATCGGGAAAATGAAGTGATGATTACAATGCCCTTAAGTAGAGGCAGTAACACTACAAACATTTAAAATTATAGGCTTGGCCTTTGTGTGAAATTTCATTGCGATCGATTTTGTACAACACTGATCCACATGTTCTTTTTTTTTATTATATATATATATATATATATTTCCTCAAACGTGAAAACATAATGCAGTAACGGTAAGATCAGGGAAATTAAGGTTGAAGGTTTTTCCTCAACAAATTAACCGAAAACAGCGTTGTCATCATTATCAACGTGGTTAATAGATAGTACGTCAGGTTTTATTTTCAGCTTTTGAGAATGATGGCTATGCAGCAAGTTTTTGATGAATGAAATTGTATTAACTTTTAAATAAAACGTCAATCCAGACACAATGGGATTCATTATCTTTCCCTCTAGTAGGTTCCTGAGTTCTGTCGGATTAGCCATTTGTTTGGTTGTTCGTGAGGTAACCGCATTGCTAATTACACTGTTCGTATTTTCGAGGTAACGCTAGTTATGTCTTTGTTTATCGTTTCCTGGGAAAGAAAAGTTGTATGCTCGTTTACTGGGCTCAGCATCAATAGTGAATAAAGACCGTCTAGATGTTGAAAAGATGTTGGGAAGGTTAGATATGATGACATACATTCACTCAGCTCCATGCTCATTTATCTATAGTATGACACTGCAACAATTTTTAACTGAAGCAACGATTACAGAATTAAAATGAATCGCACATAATTAACACAGATCAAGTGCGACAGCAACAGCTCTGTATCTAGCTAGTGAAACCATTCTTTAGTTATTCCTCGTATCTCAAATAAGTGATGATGTGTTTCGTTGTTTATTCAAGGCTACACAATCGCAGGCGGTAAAGTTGCAATGTCTCACTTATGCTTCATTGCATTACATGTGGCGTATCCACTTTTTACTCGGTTAAGCTTTGCTCCTTGCATATCGGGCTTCGGTAAAGTTTATGTTGGATCAGTAATTACTTGCTTGTTGTTTGCTGCAGCTTCACACCTTTAGCATTATCTTCTATGATGTTGAAACCATCGTTTATTGAATTGTTTCATACTATGTTTCGTGACATAAGGTGTCTGGGCGGAGATCTTGAGTAAGATTTCATACACAAGGGATAGGGGTGGTTAGAAACTTCTTGGCGTTTCAACTTTGGAGGAGACGTTTTACTAATGACAAAAAGTTAAGGGATGGGCGAGTATTTTAAAGAGCTACTGGTGATGAGCCCTCTACATTCATTCTCGTTGACATCTGTCTTCCAAGTAACGGACTGTGTTACGATACATGAACATAGTATTTGGTGACTGGATACACAAGTGTCAGAGCGATTAGACGTTAAGTAGCTGCTTCAATTCCCCAAGTAGTAACAACCGATTTTCTTGTTCTGTTGTTCCTAATCTGACCTTTTGGCTTACGTTACGCAAATGGCTCTGTGATTCGTAATAGTATATTATAACATTCATTAACACTACTATTTCGTCTCTCCGAGCAAGAAGCTTCTGTTCGTTCTAACACACTGTGCCTCGCGTGTAACAAAGTGTCTGACAGCCTACATACACGACGCTTTGCAAGTGTTCTTGCAAACCGTATTTCTGGACAGTCATATTGAAAAGTACGACCGTGTGGGCTATAAGACCTGACAGATATATATATATATATATATATATATATATGACAGGTGGTGAAAACGTCATTTTAAAAGTGGAACTAGTCACATTGTAGAATTGACTCGTTCTGTGCGGCGGGATAACTGAGAGCTAAGCGTGTATGTTGATTCGCTAGCGAATGGAGTTTACAGCTGTTGCCATCAGAAGGCGCACCTCATATGAGTGAGGGTGACGACTTGTTGGCACGGAGTCACCAGCTGGGCGGTCAGTCTATTTTGGAGTCGGCGCCGCTCAGCCGGAAGTGACTGGCGAGCAATCGTTAGTCACTAACAAATGGAGGCCGCCAATTGTAATGTTCAGATTCGATTCATACTGTGTGTTATAAAAGCTCATGGCCAGAGGTGTCGTGTGGCAAAGCAGTAAGTTGCACTTCTTCACCGTTGTCGAGAAAATCGGTATTGAAATATTCCGTTTCGCTCAAATACTTTCTGCGTTAGGAAGTTTAAAGAGGTGCGTGGCGCAGCGGGCAAGCTCTGTGTCTCATAAAGGAGCGTCCATGAACTACGTGGCTCGGTCTAGGAAAAGGGAGAGGGGGGTGTAGAAAGCTACGCTGCAATGTGTGGGGGAGGGGGAATCCTGAGCCAAGCCATCTAGCTTTTCTTTCATATTATTTGTCACAGTTGAAGTAAGGCACAGAACTCTTATTAGCAAGTGGATATTCATTTCCCTCTTTTAATTATCTCCGTCGGTAATTTACGACAATCTGGCAAGACAAAACAGTACAAAATATCTTCTGGAATCAATATGGAAAATAGCTACGCTACGGGCCACGCAAGGGGGAAGCGGGGGGGGGGGGGGGTTGTAGAGGATAAAGCCACGTCGGGCTACGTGGCGTGGAGGGGGGGGGGGTTTACAGGATGCCAAAATGGAGCTACGTGGTTTATGGTCTCTCCCTAAGCCCATTGTTGTCAGATCGAATCCCAATGCTAGCAACTTTTTTTTATTTATACAGATAATTCCCAGAGGTCTGTTTAAACAATTACGCATATAACAAGATTTTTTAAATGCTGTTTTTTTGTGAAGAAACCGATGTCTTCGAACTTCATTATATTTTCGTAAACAAAGTTACATTTCAAAAATAGAAATATTTGTTGCGGCAGGTATGAAATACAAATATCTTTACTCGACCGTTACAACTGGAGAACAGATATTTATTCATACACTAAGAGACGAGGGGGGTAGGGGGGGGAGGGGGGAGGGATCCAAACGCTTTTTCTGCAACAAGAGTCATTTAAAAAAGTTATATGTATAATTGTGGAACTGATTCCCGGGAGTTATCTGTATACATACTTAATAAATAAATGAATAAAAAAGAAGTTACCAGCAGCGTGATTTGCTTATAATGCAAAGATATGAAGATGTAGTGAAGGATTTTACTGACTAAGCTTTAATATTGAGTTGTAATTGGAATAGGATCGAGAAATTGACATCTTAGATTTGTTCGGTTTAACCTCACACCTTATGATGCAACGGTGCCTTTCCAAGTGATAAGGGTGCGTCCATAAACCACGTAGCTCCATTTTGGCCTCCTGTGAATCCCCCTTCCCCTCACGTAGACCTCCCCCTCTCCCCCCACCCACACACACACACACACACACACATAACACGTAGCTTTCCCCCCTATACATTCCAGAACACATTTTTATTGTTTTCTCTTGTCACACTATCGCAAATCCCATACGGAGATAATTAAATGACGGAAATAAATATTCACATGCTGCTGTATGTTTTAATTGTGACAAATAATATGAATGGAAAGCTACGTGGCCTGCCACCCCCCCCCCCCCTACCCACATAGCCCAGCGTAACCCCTCCTCCGCGTAGACCGAGCCACGCAGCTTACGGACGCTCCCTAAGAAAACAATTCCCAATAAAAGTAACCTTCGCTATGACCTTTAATAAAGCACAAGGTCAGGTCCATCAAAGCGCAATTCATCCGTCGACCAACTCAAATGACCAACACGGGCACCACTGCTGTAATCAAGAGCCAAGACGTGCAAATCAACTGGGGAAAATTGTCGAGTTGTTAACACAACTGATTGCGGCAATGATCCCGAACTGACCACTTGAAACCAGTCAACTATAAACAATAAGAATATCAAAAGGGTTTCCACACAGGCCGTAATCACTACGGTCAAAGCCGGTTTTCCCCCAAAGCGCACAATTAGTGAAAACAAAATCCACCACCACCAGTGAATCCACAGATTAAGCTACAAATCGTAGCGGGGCTGTTAAACGCCGTTGAGGCAGTGGGAAAAAAAAAAAAAAAAAATCAAAGCGCAGGATTGTATTTACCAGAAATTGTTGTTTCGTATGGACACCTGTAGGTGCTTTTACACGGGTCAGCTAGTATACAAGAATTGTTCGTTTAAAGATATAATAGTCCTTCCTCTAACCAAAGAAATTTTTTTTTTTTTTATTTTTTTTTTTTTTATTTTTTTTTTTTATTTTTTTTTTTTTTTAATGGCGTTCGGCAACGTAGGCCATACAGCCAGCTCAATGTGTATTTTCTCCAATGTATGGACGCCACAGGACGGACAAGACATTCACACAGACACACAACACTTAACATCCATGCCGCGGCCGGATTCGAACCGGCGGCCTTAACCAAAGAAAAACTAACATCAGTAATCTTACTGGTATCTGAAATTTCTACGAGATGGCACCAAATACTGGTATTGCTAGTGTTTTTTTTTTTTGTTTTTTTTAAAAAAAGAAACATTGTTTTTTTTTTTAAATTTTTTGTAATATCGCGTTATTGTAATTAAGACACCTATTTAGATAAACTCGAAAAGCAAAACTTCATCTAAATACGAAATTTTATCCAAATCATTAGAACCATTTTTCGAGAGACTATATACAAATACAAGAATTGATCGTTTAAATCAATAATATATAAGAAGGGTTTATCAACAAAGGACAGTCGTGAGGGTTTGGTGGCAACATTTTGAGAAGTTTTCTTTACCTTCATTACAGTAAATTAGTGGGCATTTGAAGTTTCACTCAGGAGAGAATTTGCATTCAAGATTATGCCGATGCAGGAAGGCCAGTATAGACAGCTTGTAACGAGCCGCGCTGTCGCCACGTTACGAGGTGCATTTTATTATATATGTAATAATATAAGAGTAATTTACATAAATATTGGGCGACCACCTAAATAGATTTTTGTTGTAATTTTATAAAGTACGCAAGATTCCAAGTGAGGACTGTAATGAAATGATGAACATACAGTGTATCTTGGTAAAGCGAATATTCAAGAATTATTGAGCTATGTAGGCTTGAAGCTAATCTTGGTGTTCCCGAGCCTTGGCGACAAGAAGTCGCGGATTTGGGATTTGCCAGACCACACACTCTGCTCCCTAGGGATAGGCGGTCAACAAGGTTACTCACCGGGCGGGAAAGGCCGGCCGCCAGAACAGAGTCGTCCCCGAACGTAGCCGAATATGTCCGACCTCTGTTAGATACTCTAGGCAAATCACATATAGAGGATATCACGTGACATTAGGTGCCGACCTGAAGATCCAATCAAAATGAGCGTATAACTCAAAATCCTGGGAATTTTTGTTATATGTGAGCTTCGAGACTGCAAAGGGGCGGAGCGAGAAGTTTCCTCGTGGACCGAAGAGCGAGGAACTGGACATTCTAACTTCGATCGTCGAGTCCAAGCTATGCGAGCCTAGTCTGAGGTTGACTTGGAAAGTTGACTTCTTTCGCCAACTGCCGGTGTACGATTTCTGCTGCCGGCTTGATGGAGCAAGCTTATCGCAGCAACACAGCCGGTAATGCGATGATGCGCATTGTCAGACCAGAGATGCCTATAGCCGACTTGTGAGATAATCTCACATATCGTGGGTCCGCTACAGTCACCGCAGACATCAGACGCAGGACTACAATGGTAATTTATTACGACCAAGCCATCTGATTGTGCATTCCGTGAAACAGAACCCGTAAGCGACTTTGAGAGGATAGGTCCATGTTCTCACTTTGTAATTGTAAAAACCCCCTGAGCTAGCGGCATAATTTGCCAGAACTAGTTATTTTCGAATGATATATTGTTCATTCTGGCGCCCATGATTTTCACAGTATTATGATACCTTTGTCTGAGGTCGTCATAACTTGTATTTTTTATTGTTTCCAATTGTCATTATTTCTTGCATTTTGATTCTGAGATATATTTAAAAGTAAATATATAATTGTTTGCTTGCTCATGACGGCTAATTGTAACTCTGAGCGTTGCTTTTATGACTTTGCCAATTTGTGTTAATGTTAACGGTAAATTCGCTCGGACTTGTAATCGCCAGTGATAAGAAAATAAATGTCATATTGTGACAATTTTCCTGAATTCCAACTAACGTCGAAATTCTTGCAAAATTAATAAATTTTCACTCCTTCATAAAAATTAAAATTAAAAATCCACAATTATTAATCATAAAGGTATGAAAGATAATTGTAACGTGGTTTG
This sequence comes from Vandiemenella viatica, assembly GCA_031002005.1. Lineage (NCBI taxonomy): Eukaryota > Metazoa > Arthropoda > Insecta > Orthoptera > Morabidae > Vandiemenella > Vandiemenella viatica. The sequence goes on along the minus strand of JARYHS010012519.1, from coordinate 59,629,944 downwards.
CCCACCAAGGCACCCACCACATAATGTCGCCCGACGCTGGTGCCAGATGAGACATTACTACTTAATGTCTGCGAACTTGGTGGCATAATTCAAATTAATACTATTTGGAGCCCAAATTCAGAAAGTTTCATGGAATGTTGCACATGGCTTTTGGCAGTTTTATCATTCTTGTAGTCAATAGATATTCATACAAGATTTTATTTTGATGTTTCACTTATATTTTAATGCATAAAGTTCATTTTGTTTCAATGCATAAAATTTATTTTGTTTCAACGCATTAAAAGGAAGTTCATTTGTGTATTTCAATTGAGATGCAATACACTTTGTATTGTAGCAATTTTGTGATCAGTTTAAAATTTTAAATGAGTAACGTCAGTGTTGATTTCTTAATGCATGATAGCTTCTAAGAAAATTAAAGACACGCTTGTCTTGCCCATGTTTTTGAAAGTAAGTCTCCTTTCATGGTGTTGTGTTGCATGATTCATCGTTGCTTTTCTCTTGCTGTATTTTGGAGGGGTATATGTATTTGTGTATGGTAATTCGCGGTATTTTGCTGTTAGTGAATCTAGATTTCGTCATTGCACATTTGCGGTGTAAATTCATTGTTTGTGTGTTCATATGAAGCTACGATCTCGTACGATAAAAGATTTCGATATGGAAGATCAGTCTGATAGGCAAAAATCTCCCGAAATCATGAACGATCAGGTTGAGTTAACAGAACGCGGAATATTGGCTGCAGGGGAGGGGGACGTAATTTCTGAAGTTCCTACCCGCTCATATAGTTCGCAGTCTACTTTGTCGCCACAGGAAGAAAATATGGAAAATTTTTCGTTTCCTGTAGGTGAGACGACACAGAATACGCCCGCACATTCAGAACAGACACAACAAATGACCCAAATTCCTGTAGAAGCACCACCCCTCTCATCACAGCAAATGTTCAACATGTTGATGACTGCAATAGAGCAATCGAGCCAAGAAAATAGCCAGCAATTTCAACAACTAATACAGAAAATTGAGTCACAAACACAGGAATTAAGCCTGCAAATTAATTCACAAAAAGAGGCAAATAAGAGAAATGCTGAGTTGCTTAAGCAGAGATTTGATTCGCAAGATGCGATATTAACAAATTTGAACGGGAAATTATCCACCTTCCGTTCGGAGTCACAAAAACACACAGAGGTATCAACTGCCGCGATTACCGATGACTGGATCGAAACTGCACAAGTAGAGCCAACCCAAAACACAGACAAACAGCTGGCAAAAAGACTTGACGTGATCGACCTGTCCATTGAACAGATTCGAAACGAGAACGGCCAGAACCTTGGGCAAATTTCGGAATTTGTTCACGAGGTCAAAGACCATACTGAACAAAACATCCGAAAACTTAACTCAGTGGTGACTGCCGTAGCAAGTTCGGTCGAACTCGTTAAGACGGCACAAACGGAGTTAAAATTGTCACTGGAACTTGTGGAAGCCGGACGTAATAATTTTAGTCCTCCACAAAATCCTCTGAATGCGAGTGAGTCGGTTGTTGAAGTCACCACTCAACTCTTAGTTAGTGAAATTGTCAGTTTGTACGCAAGAATCTCTGAAATCAAGAAACACAATTTCAGTTGTCTTGGATCCACAGTTAAGTGCAAACTGTCAGTAAAGCATAAGACATTTGTAGGGCAGGAGATGAAAGATGTACAGTATATGTCGTTCTTGGAAGCCAGACAAGAGTCGGCAAGTTTTCCAATCATCGGAGAAATGCGAAATCAGTCTCAGAATTCACAGCCTATCAACATCGCGTGGAAATTTTCTGTCCGTAACTTTGTGTGGAACACTACACAATTTGTTCATTCCTTGCGGTCAGAAAAGACGCAATTGTCAGCTGGACCAGTTAGTAAGTGGGATCGGTCGACGAACACTATACCTGTTCCAGGAATGTCATTAGCTGTCGGACACAAACTGCCGAACGTCTGTGACCTTGTAAGCCCAAGGTCCTACGTCCTTCGAAATCCTGTTGAAAGCGGTAAAGACGAATATTCGCGACGCAGAATTATTTTCCAGAGGAAGATCCATGGACGTCTCAAATTCGTCTTGTAGGCATTGTTCAACAAGTTGTGTAGCATGCCAAATACAATGACGAAGAGGCTGACTATGAATTGACCGATTTGGATCATAAAAAAAAAAAAAAAAAAAAAAAAAAAAATTAAATGTACAGTACACATTCTTTTAGGTTAGACGCCTTACCGAAATTAATCATGCTTGAAAAACGCCGATGCCAGTTCCGCTAGTCTAAACCGTCTGTTTTGCTGGAAAGATTAGATAAACGGAAAATTAAAATTCCAGTTACCAAAGTTGCACCTACAGTTAAAGCTACTTAGGATGTTTCCATATTCGGAATTTGTAGTGCTTATTTCGCTATTCCGAACTTTATATTTTGTCCACGTGAAATATTAATAGTCACTTTTGACTTTCATGCTGTTAATTGGACTTGATTTGATAAAAATCCTGAAATATTAAATGTTTTCCTGAGCCAGATAAATTAATACGCACCCGCGGAAGAATGAAGCGCCATTAGCAAGCACAATTTCTTGTCTTCGCAATCACAATGAATCTGACAGCGATACAAATATTGTGATATGCTTTCTGAGATGTATTTTGTGACATAAATGAAAAGGGTTTCAACATTTTGTGATGCATGAGTTCCATGTAACGTTTTACCTTAGGTAGTTGCATTATATCTTTTCTGAGCAGAAGTGTACAGCGAGCGTAAAATCGCTTAGTTCTGTGTTGATCGAGATCGCAAGTTATCTCATCAACGTATTTAACTTCTTTGTTTTTGTGTTTCTATCTGTAAAGGGTGGCTAAAGTGCCGTATATAATGCCCTATGGAACACGAAACCTTGCCAGAAAGATTTGTATTAGTCATCACAGAAATTAGGAATCATAAGTTGAAGGATTACAGATACACAGTATAGCTTTCACAATACCTTGCTGTTATTTTGCTAACGATAGAGCGAAGTCGAAGAGCAAAAAGTTAAAGGCGACTGCATTTGTAAAGGCTAAAGGGAAAAACTTTATCTACGGGATATAATCAATCAATAATTCAGCTAACTTTGCAAGTTAAGGTAATTATATTTCATGCTAACTTCAATTAAAAAGGGAATTTTGTATATGATAATTACACAGATGGTGAAGACGTGAACGATAAGATTATTGGTAATATCGAATTTTTTTCTGCTATATTCCGGGCCTTATTTGGTCGCCAGAGTGATCTCGAAAAATTGTTATATGTTGACGGACGGACGGACAAACCGAGATCGGGCCTCATAACGCCCGGAACTTAAAGCCATTCCATATATCGTAACGGTATCGATAAAGCAGCGGGAAATTTTTCTGTGCCCGTTCAGGTCGAAAGACAAATATTTTGCTTCAGAAACAAAATTCTGGCGCATCAATGAAATCAGCTGGAGGGGTAGACAGACCAGAATGTTGTGTAACCCAGATACCTGGTTGTCAGCTGAGCCCATTAGCAAGGCTAAGGGATCCGCTAGTACAATGGGTCTTCCGGGAATTTTGTCAGGGAGCGCAGATGTTGGACTTAGGGTCATCACTGAGTGCCTAACGTTTCACGCCTCGTTCTAGCGGTATTTCGCGTACCCTAAGTGTAAATTGTATAGTATTCCATAAAGTAGATTAAGACTATTGTTGGACAGCACATGTTTTGCTCAGAATTGTGTGCACTCAACGCAAATAATTGCAAAGTTTATATTGTATGCTTTGTATAGATTTGTAGTATTCTGCTAGCGTGAAATCTCAAAATTGCTTTGTATTGGCAAACGGAAAACCTGAGATCGGACCGTTCTATGCACAAAGCTTACAACCTTTTTCATTCAAGCTAAAGAAGCATAAGTGTGTAAAAGAAAATATTCGCTAACTGGGATGGATTTTCGGCTTAAAACGTGGAGTAGACGGGCGTGTTAAGAGGAATATAATAACTCTTAAATAAAAGGAAATATTATATTCTTTGAATATCGAGATAATCTCGAGTCATCAATAGACCCATTGTGAAGGAATCGTAATGTTACTGAGGAATGATAGTTACGCTATTCATTATCCTTTCATTTATGTACGGAATGGTTATATTTTGTGTCTTCTTGTATGCCAGAGATGCTACAGCGACTTTGGTTGACGATGACAAAACGTCAGGTCAAACCCCATAATATGTATAATTTCTCATAGGGGAATGGTAAATTTTATAGAAATTCCATTACATATACCCATGAGCAAATACAGTTTCCTTTCGCCATGAAATTCGCAATCACTTCACAGATGGTTTATTAAAAGTTAGAGATGTCGACCAATGAAAGACTAATTAGGAGACCACCTAACATTCAACCAGTAAGGTTCATAACTTACGCGACACACGAAAACATGTACTTACATCGTTCATTCCACACCACGTTGAATTATTAATAAATGCTGCGTCATTTAAATCTAAGATTACAGTTGGTGATATTTGACCATGAACACGAACACATCTTCTCTGCTCAATGCTTGTTGAATTAACCGTCGGTCATGACACAAATCACGTCACCGAATCCGACTAAACTATTCTGTTGTTTTGAGATTAAAACCGCGCAATGTAATGAGATATTTTCCACTCACCTCTAGCATCTATAGGGATGTTTGTTGAGGGCAGAATTATTTTTATGCACATGAGTAAAACATCACGCTAAATTGTAAATACAATGTATAGTTCAACCACTTTCTGCATAAGTGTTCTGACAATGTTTTGTTTTATTAATGTGTTTCATTTTATTAATTTAATGATAAGATTTGATACAAGTTATTTTCAAGATTATTATTATTTAAACATGTGTGTAAATAATTTATTTTCATGTATATTTTAGTATTGTGTTTAATATAACTTTGTATTTGGGAAGGCTACCTGAATTCACGTGCTTCTGTTTGTAAAGAATTGTAAAACGGCCAAAAGGACATATGCTCCCGTTATATATTCACCTTAGAAGGCACGAATACCGATGGTTATTGGAATCACATTTACAATTAATGCAATTATAAAAATGCTTAAGTTTTTGATGAGTCACAATGGAGATAGAATTAGGTAGTTAAAAATAAAATAATTCTATCATAATTTCATTTTTCACCAACGGAGGCCATATTGTAACGAGCCGCGCTGTCGCCACGTTACAAGGTGCATTTTTAGTTATATATGTAATAATATAAGAGTAATTTACATAAATATTGGGCGACCACCTAAATAGATTTTTGTTGTAATTTTATAAAGTACGCAAGATTCCAAGTGAGGACTAATGAAATGATGAACATACAGTGTATCTTGGTAAAGCGAATATTCAAGAATTATTGAGCTATGTAGGCTTGAAGCTAATCTTGGTGTTCCCGAGCCTTGGCGACAAGAAGTCACGGATTTGGGATTTGCCAGACCACACACTCTGCTCCCTAGGGATAGGCGGTCAACAAGGTTACTCACCGGGCGGGAAAAGGCCGGCCGCCAGAACAGAGTCGTCCCCGAACGTAGCCGAATATGTCCGACCTCTGTTAGATACTCTAGGCAAATCACATATAGAGGATATCACGTGACATTAGGTGCCGACCTGAAGATCCAATCAAAATGAGCGTATAACTCAAAATCCTGGGAATTTTTGTTATATGTGAGCTTCGAGACCGCAAAGGGGCGGAGCGAGAAGTTTCCTCGTGGACCGAAGAGCGAGGAGCTGGACATTCTAACTTCGATCGTCGAGTCCAAGCTATGCGAGCCTAGTCTGAGGTTGACTTGGAAAGTTGACTTCTTTCGCCAACTGCTGCTGCCGGCTTGATGGAGCAAGCTTATCGCAGCAACACAGCCGGTAATGCGATGATGCGCATTGTCAGACCAGAGATGCCTATAGCCGACTTGTGAGATAATCTCACATATCGTGGGTCCGCTACAGTCACCGCAGACATCAGACGCAGGACTACAATGGTAATTTATTACGACCAAGCCATCTGATTGTGCATTCCGTGAAACAGAACCCGTAAGCGACTTTGAGAGGATAGGTCCATGTTCTCACTTTGTAATTGTAAAAACCCCTGAGCTAGCGGCATAATTTGCCAGAACTAGTTATTTTCGAATGATATATTGTTCATTCTGGCGCCCATGATTTTCACAGTATTATGATACCTTTGTCTGAGGTCGTCATAACTTGTATTTTTTATTGTTTCCAATTGTCATTATTTCTTGCATTTTGATTCTGAGATATATTTAAAAGTAAATATATAATTGTTTGCTTGCTCATGACGGCTAATTGTAACTCTGAGCGTTGCTTTTATGACTTTGCCAATTTGTGTTAATGTTAACGGTAAATTCGCTCGGACTTGTAATCGCCAGTGATAAGAAAATAAATGTCATATTGTGACAATTTTCCTGAATTCCAACTAACGTCGAAATTCTTGCAAAATTAATAAATTTTCACTCCTTCATAAAAATTAAAATTAAAAATCCACAATTATTAATCATAAAGGTATGAAAGATAATTGTAACGTGGTTTGCCCACCAAGGCACCCACCACAAGCTAACCGGGAACATGTGGTTTAAGTAAATGAGCTGGTGATGACACACATAAGCCTAACGGATTAACACATTAAGGATATTTACTCCATCGCTGTAATTAATTATTGTAGCTGCTTGCTACATGACAATAACAGTTTTGATAACGCTTCGTTCGGATCAATACGCCTGAGGATGTAAAGCAACAAGGCGCAACAAAACGGCATGTTGGTACGAACGTATGGAACACAGTTTATAAGAGTGTCCATTCCTATATCTGTGCGAAAAGTCAGCAGTCAGATAATAAATGTCTCTCCCTGTACACTTGTTCATTTTGCTAAAGGGAAAAGTAGTTCGGTGTTAAATCTGGGGGTTGTATATGAGAGAGTTACTTAAAAATTTACTAGCTTTGCCCGGCATCCGTTGCATTGCTTTTTTTCTTTCTTAGTTGGGTATGCATATACAAAACAGACAGATTTACATGTACTAAAGGAATGGAAGACAATGAATTTTATGCCTGAAATTAAAACGGAAAAAAAAATAAAGTAGTTTCTTCTGGGACCTACAGTTCAACGTGGGAACCGAATCACGGGCCAGTCGTAGCTCATGTCATCAACTATGACCCTTAAAAGTTCTAGTTTACACCGAGATTTCATCCTGAGAACGAACATAGAAACTTTCTAAAGTAAGCGGCTTTATCAGTGAGCTAGTAGATCTCTATTTTTTTTACTGTATTTTATGTGTGCCAAGGGCCATCAAAATAATCTAAACTGTGGAGTTGTATAAAGAACGTAGGCAAAAATTAAGACCAAATGTACACAGTATTTTTTCTCTTTGTTCTAAAAAAAAAAACCTTAACTTAGGCCACGAACCGAAGGTTGGTTGGATCCTTCCGAAAGAGGTGACTAAGCTATAGTGTCAGACGCAGGAGATCAGTTCCTCAAAATTCATGCTCTGCCTGGGATTTTAATCCGCAACCGCAGACAGAAAGTTCGGAAAGTAAGCGCCTTAACCACTGAACTACAAGACCGCCTTGTAGCTAAGTATACATGTACTATCAAAATCGGATAGAAACTGTGGGTTTGTATGAACAACGTCGACCAAAAATTAGGGGGAGAGAAGGAGAGGGGCTAAGTTTTTGTGAACCAAACGTAAACAGTATTTTCATGTTCGTATTAAAGTATATGTATGCAAAGATTCATAGAAATCGAATAAATACTGTGCGTTTGTATGAAAAACATTGACAAAAGTTAAGGGGGTGGTGTAAAGGTGGAGAGGGGTAGATTTTGCAAAACAAATGTAGGCAGTATTTTTCTGTTTGTGTTAAACTATACGCCGTTATTTAAAACAATGCACTCCGGAAGTTAAATCGATTGCGTACAAGTCACTAGTGATGCCTCACTTGGAATATTGTTGCTCTGTATGGGGTCCCCATCAAAAGGGATTAATGGAGGCATTGGAGATGGTCCAAAGAAGAGTCGCCCGATTCGTGACAGGTATATATAGTTGGAGGGAAAGCGTAAGTGCGATGTTGAAGGAGTTAGGTTTGGGAGACCTGGAGCACTGAAGGCGTAGCTCTATTGCTAATTGAAAAATTCTCGACTGGAGTATTTCGGAATGACAGCAAACAAATATTGCTACCAGCAACATTCATATCTCGGAATGACCGCGAAAATAAGATAAGAGAAATCAGGGCCAGAACCGATTCATTTCTATACTCATTTTTCCACGAGCGATTAGGGAGTGGAATTGAAAGGATTTACCGGGCGAGTAAACACAAAATCGGACAGGAGTAGCTTCCGATAAAGCACTCCGGCCATCCTGATCTGGGTTTTCCATGGTTTTCCTAGATCGCTCCAGGCGAATGCTGGGATGGTTCCTCACAATAGCCCATGGGCGCCACCTGCCATATCCCGTATATCCCTTCCAAACCATTACCTTTCCTAATAGGTGCAATGCACCCTCCGCCAAACACTTTTAGTGAATCGCGGAGTAATAGTAATAGTAATAGTAATAGTAATAGTTTGCAAAATTCCATCTAAACCTGACAAAAATTGTGGTTTTGTATAAAGATCATTTTGAAAAAAATTTAGTGGCCTATAAGGGGATAGGGCGATAGGGAGAGGGTTTTTTGGATGATTTTTTTTTTTGTCAGATACCTTCTCAAGTACGCACTTGACAACTCACCAAAGTTTCATCGCAATCGGATGAATGGTATAGAATCGCATATAAGACGAATTAACATACTATATTTTTTGTTTACTTATGGCTTTAAGCCTCGTCGACGTCGAGGTCATTAGAGGAGGGATGTAGACTTGCGCATAATACTACGTGACTTCCTTTGTTCCCGTCTCGAATTCAGAGAAACAGATCGTTCGCTCGCCTTGCTACCGCTACTGCACGCGCTATTTTGTTTGAGGTCTGAGATAAGTATTATATCATGTCAACTTTAAAACCAGCGCTAGAAGAATGTAAAAGAGACAGTTTCTTTGGTTAAGAAAACAAGAAAATGTCCTTAGAAACCAAATTCTCAACAGAAGGTGATAATATTAAAAAAAAATCTAGTATTCGTTGATAAATGTCTGGAGAATCTTAATAACTGGTTAGATTTTAATGAAAGTAATTAACTATACAAAATCCAAAAATTATATTTAGAAGAGATTTCATTTGATGACTGTGAGACAATATTGGAATTTCTAAATTTAATAGAATAAATGTGTATCAATGTGAACAAATTTTACTCTGAAATAACATTACACGAAATCTAGGTAAAAGTACGAGAAGTATTTCATTAATAAAAAATGAGCTTTTGAGCGACATTAATTTAACAACTGAATGCGATAAAGCATATGACAATTTTACTGTAGACAAAAAGTGTTAAAGATGCAAGGAGTGCAAAAAATATAGCTCAAAAAATAAAACAGTGAAAGCATAACTGTTTTTCCTTTCTGATCTTTCGTAATATATTATATTTTTGAAGTGAACTATATTTTTATAGGTTATTGTAAATTTTTTTATTAAAATCAACCGAAAAAATGTTGATAACCCTAGCGGCGAATGGTAATGGACAAACCAATTGACTCGCACATAATAGTTCGCAAGCGGGTTGTACTCAGTTTAGTTCGCAGCTCCTCAGAGAACTAGGTCGCTCCCCTCTCGGATTCCAGAAAGACAGATCGTTCGCTCGCTTTGCTACCGCTTCTGAACACGCTCTTTTGTTTGTTATGGTAATTTTGACTATCGGTGGTTATCTTTTAACTATTAATTATATCAAAGCGTGTTTTGTTTTAACATTCCTCGTTAAATATCCGTTTGTAACTTCTGCAATAATTATTAATGTTGAACAGTTTTTTCTTTTCTTTTTATACCTGTGTCTTCAGTGAAATGTACCCTGAGGAAAAGTGTTTCCTTTTAGATGACATAGTAATAAATAACCTAAAACAAACGTCGGTCTTCGGAAAAGGATCGAACGAACTAAGGAGCGAGAGATCTGGGAACTAGTTCGCGTAGTTCGCTTGTGGGAGCGCTCTTTCGAACTAGTTCGTTCGCGAACTACACATGACTAGTGGGATGGGGCTGGGGACAAGGAACGGGTAGGAATTCGGCCATGGCCTTTGAAGGAAGCACCCCGACATTCGCCTGGTGTGATATGGGGAAACCATGGAAAATCCAAATCTGGATGCCCGGACGTGGATTCGAACCACCGTTCTCCCGAATGCAAGGCCAGAGCGCTAACTGCTCACCACTCACCCACCACGCTCGGTACGAACAAACATACATTAATTTTTATATATTAGGTTTATTATATTCTAATGACAGCTGATTAGAAAGCAGCAGATACTCAGACACTGAGCGTTCTGTCCCATATTCTCTACGTTTCTTATATACAAATCAAAAGTCTTTAGACACAATCTACTTTTGAATCTATCTACATCAGACGCATCATTATATACTGCAGAGGAATAATGAGTGTCTTCTAGAAGTGTTCGTGGATGAAACATACAATTATGTCTGATCCTAAGCTAATCAGCCTCACCTAGGCAGCATCCAATTATCAAGAAGAAGCAGCAAACAATTAGACAACTTTTACACGTTGATCGACTCACCGGTCTCACTAATGTGTAACTAAATACTTGCTGCTTTGTTTAAAACTCTTGTATAGGCTCATTATGCTATAAACAATTTTGTTGCAATGACACTTAGAATATTACCACAGGTTTAAGAGACCAAAGTACTGTTATTTCAAAATTTTTGTTGAAAATATTATCGGTATCCATCTTTTTAAATGGATTGTTGAAGGGTTATATTCTTTTTTTTTTTAAAGAATTCAGTCCATTTGTTATGCCTATGGTGCACGGTGATTCAGGATTACAATATAGTGGACTTTAGAACTAAAGTCGTAATATTGACCCAAAAAATATTCTTTAGATAGCATTTGCTGTGCTAATCAAAAATTATTATGTTCAATTTTTGTATAAAAATGAGTCCTTCACCCTTAAAAAATATAAATATAAAAACATTGTATGGGAGAATATAAATATATATTCTAAATTTTTGATAAAACTGAGTCCTTCACACAAATTATGGGTGGAAATCTATTTTTTTTCACGTCCCTATATCAAAGTGTCAAAGTCAAACCTTATGCAATCGTAAGTAACTATCCTACTCAATATTACCAGATAAAAATTTCTTCCGTATCATTTCCGCTTTGACTACAGGGCGCAAATGGGAGAATATATACATATTCTTCCATAAAATGTCTACATTTTTATCAAAAATTGAACATAATTTCTGATCAGCACAGCAAATTCTATCTAAAGCAATTTTTTTTTTTGGATCGATATTATGACTTTTGTTCCAATGTTAGCTATATTTTAACCCCGAAATTCACTAACGCCCTGTAATACGCAAGAAATTTTCATGTCGTAAAATTAAGTAGGATAAAACTCTTGAGGAAGACCGACAGTTGTACGAGGCATATTAGTCATTGTTACTTTTGCAGCAAATGCCTTGGGAAATACTATCCCTCCTTTACTTATATTTCCACGGTTTAGTTATCACGATCATTTTGCTAAGGACGGGTCGGTGGAATCGTTTGGGACTGCAAATCCTTCAGGCTGGATGCAGGGTGCATTGTTCCTAGGATTTCTCGATCATTTTAAGAAATTTTCTAATGCTTCTCCAACGCATAGAGTCTTTCTAGTGCTGGATAACCATTACTCGCTTACCCACATTAATACAATGGATTTTCGCAAAGAAAATGCAATCACTTTGCTTTCGTTTCCTTCACACTACTCGTACAACCTGCAGTCCTTGGATCGACCTGTCTTCGGACCCTTAAAAAATTTGAAAAAACTACTTGTGACGAACAGGTGGGGAGTCACAACGACAATCTAAGATATACCAGGTATTATAAAAATGATCTACATCAAGAATTTTGTAATAACTATTGACGCTACAATGCCTTATTAGTTATAAGCGATTAAGGTGTTCCCAGATTAATTTATATTGTCATGTAAAAATTAAATTTTTGTACAAGAAGATTATGTTACATTATGTTTGATATTATTTGAAACACTTTTTTTTTTAATTTGTTGCTGTGACTTAACCATTGTACTTAGGGACAAAACTTTATTACTTATATGTAGGAAAATGTACATTTTACTATAAAAATCACCTTTGTTCCAGGTAACTGGCATACTAAGAAAATTATGAGCGATCAAATGAAAAATGTCACAACCGTACCCAGTCTCCCCTACTTAACGATTGCATAAGGTTTGACTTTGACACTTTGATATAGGGCCGTGATAAAAATAGAATTGATTACCACCCAACATTTTTTAATTTTTTTTTTTTTTTTTAAGTGTGAAGGAATCATTTTTATCAAAAATTGAAAATAACATTTTTTGATCAGCACAGCAAATGTTATCTAAAGCAATTTTTATTTTTGGTCGCTATTATGACTTTACTTGGAATGTCCACTATTCTTTAATCGTGACCCAATGTATGGCGTGACCCGAGGCACTCTGCGTACTTGGGAACAAAACTGCAAGGCGGTATTCGGGGGCGATTCTCAGATTTCTCCAATTTTCGGAACACGACATGCGAAGCTGACGGAAATAAACTTTGCTGGTACTCACCCGCGAGCGCCAGCTGCATGATGAAGAAGTTCATGCGTGACTTCCTGTTCTTATTGAGGAACAGAGCGACGAGCACGGCTGAGTTCCCCAGCACGATAAGGGCGAACAGAATCCACAGCACCGTGAACTGCTCCGTCTGCAAAAGCATAAAACAGACCTTAACACTAAAGGAGCGATATCGCCGAATACATATGATATAAAAACCGCTTAAAGAGTTCTAGGTTAGTAATCAGTGTGGGACGAAAGAGAATTACGAAATTTTAGTATTAATTTCATTGACACTGTTATTAATAGACTCCGTTTTTCTTCGTCTTTTTTGCAAAGATCTTCATGCATCTTGTACTCATGTGAAATATGGTTAGGGAATAAATAAAGACTGAAAGCAGCCAGCGTTGGGAATTTCTAACTATTACTATAAGTAGCATAAATTGTCTATAAATCTGTATAAGTTAGAAATGTCTTTCAGTCAGCGGTGGATGGCGGAGTAGTATTACGAAACATTAATATAATTTTCATTGAACTGTAGTTACAAGCATCCGTTTTTTGTATATATATATATATATATATATATATATATATATATATTATTGGTTGTTTTTTTTTTTAATGTTAAAAACTTCTGTAACCGCGTAAGGCGATGTTTGGACGAATGTTAATCTGTGAGTTCTCGACTTCCCGTCAGCTCCATGCTGTGACGTATTTCGCTTATGGACGGTTTTGTATAGGTAAAATCTTTTGAGTTCGCGTCACCAACACGCTAATGTTGACAGTGTATCTGTAGTTATAAGTATGACGTGTTTCTCTTGGATTATACTTCTATCTAATATATAAAAATGAATGTATGTTTGTTTGTTTTGTTTTGTTTTTATTGTCAATGTTTATTCATACAAAGTTTTTACACGATTTTGTTGGAACTTTGTATATGTATACTTTAAAATAAATAGAAAAATACTGTTATCGTTTGATTTAGAAAAACCTAAACCCTCTCTTCCTCCCCACCCCAACCCCTTAACCTTAATTTCTGTTAACGTTGTTCATACAAAACCACAGGTTTTCAACGATTTTGGTAGTTCTTAGCACACGTATACTGCTAAGCAAGGCTGTCTGCTAGCTCAGCGGTTGAGGTGCTTGCTTTCGGAAGTTTCTCTCTCCGGTCGTGTGCTCAAATTCCGTGGTGTACAGAAATTTTTAGGAGTTGAATTTGATAATATGAGCTAAATCTGGACGTTCCGTGGTTCTGATTTCACGTTAAACTGTAGGTCCCCTGTACCGGGTAGCACTATCGTGTTAGGCTAGGGCGGCTAAGACAGGGGTGGAAAGCGTAGCCAATAGAAAACCTGTTAGCAGGTCATTACGACCACACGGAATTATTATTATTTACTATATCTGTAGCTTCAAGTATGGCGTGTTGTGCATATGATTTCATAGTTTTAAATTTTCACTTCTGTCGGCAGTCCCTAATTACCGCCATTTTTTTGTCATAGTATATAATTATTAGCGGTGAATTTCTACACCAAGAAAATCACTGATATCAAAAGTTGACTCATCACTCGGGGTACTAGCTGGGCGTTTCGTATTAAAGATGGAAAAGTGACTCGATCTCGGTTTCTGACGAGCCATCACAAACTTGTCATACATTTTCAGATCAACTTATTTCAGTTTTCTTTACTGATTACTCACAATGCCTACGTCATCTGCTGTTGGTAAGCGATATTTATGTCAAATAATTCAGCAATCATGATTATAAATGGTTGGAGCTGCAGCAGTAGGATTACCTAATTTTTATCTTCTCCTTAGGCTTGGGGAGTAAGATAGCAAGCACTAACACCAATACGAGGCATTTAAGTGGCTATAAACCTAAGCAAGGAGATCTGTAAAGTTTTATAACGAATAACCAATGATCTGTAAACACGTTTTTTCTTGTTTTTGATTTCTTTTCTCATGGGTTTACGCCTCGTCGACGTTGAGGTCATTAGAGGCGGGATGGGACTGGGGACGAGGACTGGTGAGGAATTCGGCCGTGGCCTTTTGAAAGAAGCATCCCGGCATTCACCTGGAGTGATTTGGGGAAACCATGGAAAACCTAAATCTTGATTTCTGAGCGGGTATTCGAACAGGCGTCCTCCCGTATGCGAGGCCAGAGCGTTAACCGCTTACCCACAACGCTAGGTCCCCTGTTTTTGAAAACATAGTTTTCACAGACACTGTATAAAGTAACAATCTTCGCAGAATAGTTTAATACTCATGTCTACTGAAATCTATATATATAAAGATTTATGTATGTATGTTTGTTTGTTCTTCATACAAATCCACAGTTTTCATCAGATCTCCATGAAACTTTGCACACTTATCCTTTAAAACAAGGAGAAAAATACTGTTTATATTTTGTTGAAAAATTACCTGTATAAATAATACATATTGTCTTATAATTTCGAAAAATTACTGAACGTCGATGGACAGACACGTTGGATGTGGAGGTCTCTGTACTGTTTTTTCATGTGGCAGTCAGGTAGCTCAGTGATAAAAGCGCTTGCTTGCTGCTGTTTGGGTGGTGGTCTCAGGTTCAAATCTCCGTGGAGGCCAAGATTTTTAAAAATTGTTTTTGATCGTAAGAGTCACGCCTGAGCCGTCGCTTATTGGGATTGAATGCTAAACTGTATATATCCCAAAATTATGGGTGCAATGGGAGGCAAATTGTGGGTAGTCTTTCAATGCTGTAGGTGTACACTTTTTACTTTATATTGATCCCTCAGGGGTGATTCGCAGTCAGTGTGTGTGTGACCTGCAGTAATAATACTATAAATGCGGAAGTAAGTCTCTGATTTTTGTTACATTTTGACGACTAAATGCCTTTACCGATATTGATGGAATTTGACAATAAAATCTGTAGGGAGGGCACAGGACATTTTTTTTTCGGTATTATTAACAGTTGTAGTCATGATATATTGAGAACTTAGAACTTATCGAATGGTGACAGAGAGACGGATGTGTGTGTTAGTCTGTATGTTACGTCGCTTGCTTAAGCTGTGCTTCTCGCGCATTATATTAGTGTATAATTAGTGAGTAAATTTCATTTGGGAAAAAACGTAATATTTAGTATAGATGTCGATTTTCTCTGTCCTATTACTTTGTGTCTGCTTAAATGTTTCTGGCACCAGTTTATTTTGCCTTCTTTTTTGACATGCCTTGCGGGCGTAAACTGGCCTAAGTTGTAGCTCTAGCAGAGCACGAACAGCTGAAGTTACTAGAACTCAAGAAGCGGATGCTCATGCTGAAGAAAGAAAAAAAAGTCGAAGCTGAAATAAAGCTGCCCTTAGTTAACACCTCCACCCCCCCCCCCCCCCCCCACCCCACATCCACCCACCTTCGTTTGTTTTTATATTTTTTAAATATGTTGGAAATTGATTCTCTTCAAGAGACAGTTTCGATGGTAGAATGATATAGTGATAGCTTTCCAGTCCCAACGCACTTTTGGGACCAATCCTTCGCTACCAACAACTTTCTATATTCAATTCTGGCAAAGAAATTCTTAATCCACGCGTAAGAAGTCGCGGGTATCAGCTAATAATAATATATTTACAAACCGGACCATAGCAGATTGATCATTGACCTTGATTTGGTGTTAACATTCTTAACAGGATCTACTCATTCGTGTTTTATATGCCAAATGTTATTTTATTGTGTTTGTTTGACTATGTGAAATTCATCATTCTGAACAAAATCAGGCCGACCGACATCATGCTGGATTTGCTTGTTACAGATGTAACTTAGTTGTATAGTTTAGGTCTGGTATCTGTACAGCTCATCCTTAACGCTCGTTAAAATCGTCTTAATGTTTCCATTATGGCTGCATATTAACATTATAGATCAAAGTTAAATGTTAAACGCTACCAACCGCTTTGTCTCTGCTACTTTCGAAGTTAAAATAATAACATAGATTCACTGATGATTTGCCGCTGAGACCAAAACCAGATGTATCATTACCGCAGGTCGATAGTTGCCTTGTTTCTTTGATTTTGAAGCGATGTTCGCAAACAAGATGTTTGTTCTCCTTTACCTTTCAGAATTCCAAGAGACGGGACTGTTATCATCACCAACAACCCCGGTAACAAGCCAAAGCTTCTGTCAGAGCCGCTGAAGAGTACAGCGCTCACAACGATAACAACAACAGATCAGTACAGAGGGCAAATCGAGGTTAGCCTTATCGACAAACATTGGTCTATAAATTCTTATTTGAATGTCACAGCGTAGTAACCATTTCCTTCCTGCCGATTTTACCTTAAATATGTTTCAGCTAACTTAATCTAATCGCTGTCTGTTGTGGTAGCTGCTATTATTATGGATAAGAAGATCAAATTTTTACTGCAAACATCCTCATGATCTGCTAACCACAGAATGTGCCGGCCTCGGTAGCGTAGGGGCTAGAGTGCTAGCTCCTCGTACCGAAGGTCGCCGGTTCGAGTCCGGCCGAGGGCATGGGTGTTTAGTGTATCTGTGAATGTCTTGTCCGTGGTGTAGTGTCAATACTTGATAGCAACAAATCACATTGAGCTGGCTGTATGGCCCAGTAGCCGAATGCCATTTAAAAAAAAAAACAACAACAATAGAAAGTAATTTCAATAATTTAATCAAATCTTCAAATTTTTCATTGCCATTTCGAGGTTAATAAATCTGGAAATATTTGTACAGAATACTTTGCTCTTATCCTTTAAAGATGCTACTACTTTATCTTTAATAAGATAAACACAGTTATGAAAGAGTTTGGTTTCCGAGTGGTATTTCTTGGATTTACATAGAACTGGTACTCAGGCAATGGTGCAGAGATTTCATCGTTCACAAAGATTTTTATGTGTTTCAGATATCAAAAATAATAAAATAATCTACCCAAGAGGTAGAATTTGTTTCAAACAGGGACGGGATTCGGTTGTTAGATCTTTGGATTCACATTAAGACACTAAAATACCGCATGTTATCCTAAAATAAAGGGGAAAGAAGATTCATAAACAGGCCCCTGAGTTGGTTCCTTCAAGTCTTCAACGCTAGAGCCCCGGTGCAATTCTCACTACCCCATTCCGCTAGTATTTTTCTCCAAGAAGTTTTTCTACTGGCGGCCCGAAGGTTAGCTGAGATGGTTTCCCCAAATCACTCCAGACGAATGCCGGGAAGCTTCCTTCAAAAAGGCCATGGCCGAATTCCTTCCCGTTCCTTATCCCCCTATCCCATACCACCTATAATGACCACGCCGTCGACGAGGCGTAAAGCCCAAGAAAAAAAGTTAGCTGAGCATATGCATCATAATAGGTATGTGAGAAGCCTTATAATATAAGCTCGGAAGAAGGCAAGATACCAATAAAACCAACAACTTTTTTTTTGTTTTGCTTATGACTTTACGTCTTGTTGACGTCGAGGATCATTAAAGGGACTGGGGACAAGTGACGGGAAGGAATTTTGCCATGGTCTTTGAAGAAACCATCTCGGCATTCGCCTGGAATAATTTTGGGAAACCGTGAAAAACATAAATCTAGATGGCGGAACGGGTATTCAAAACCAACAAGAATGGAGAAAATGTCATAGCAATCTGTTTCTGCATTAGACCCCATACAATGCTACATCAACAGTTGATAAGATGAAATTATTCGAAATTACAGGAATTAGTTTCCCGTGGGAAAAAGCTGCCGGTTTATTGTGTCAGCAGAAGAACTAACTATTTACAACTTCACACAGGCGGAAATGTTGTTAAGTTTGGCCTGCGCTAGCTTTTTTATTCAATCGTCAGACGAGCAGAACTTTCCCTCCCTGTGTGGGAGTTGAAGGTGTTGTGAGGCGTAAAAATGTTGGGATGCGCCAGACAGCTGTCGAGCACGGAGGCCTGCCAAAACGGCGCACGTTGACAAGTACGGACACCCGGGGTCCTAATGGAGGACAGTTATTTGTTTACGTACGTCACACGTAGTAGTTATTTACGGCTGAAGACATCAGGAAGTCGTAAAAACAACTGGTGCATCTATGACGGCAGATATCTTCAACGAACCAGTTAGCTCAATGATATTTTTTTCTGGCCTTGACTCTTTGCCCAGGCAATATCGTTGCCAGTGGACACTTCATTTAAATAATGGTCATGCTATTAATATCATTTAAGTTGCACTCTGATAGAAATAACTCAATTTCACGCAAGAGTTATTTAGAAAATAAAGTTCTAAAATAAAAATAAACTCTATAGTCTAGATACCCTGAAATTTTTCCTAGTATTTAATTTTTTTTGACAAAGCAGAGTGTCACTGGAAGATTTGACTATCATATCAGTGATTAATTTCATTTAAGTGCTATGGCAATTTCCACCTCGTAGTCTTCAAAATGGCGGAACATGATTCTCGTTAACACGCAGTATCATACACTCGACAATATTTTTTTGTATTAACAATATTGTTTTACATAATAATACCGGAAAAATCATCCAAATTACTAAAATACTATCAAACCTTGAAAATTTATCAAAAGATCTGTTTTGATGCCAGATAACTATTTTTATTAAACTGATCTATTTTTCCTTTCAATTACAACAGTAAAATTTAAATGATCGAAAATTACACGGTGTTCCGAGCACAATTTACATTTTCCAGTTGCCAGCAATAGAGGCAACACATGTACAACAAATCATACAATGTTTATAGAAATACATTTAGTTTTTGTAGACAATAGCACCTTTCACATTTAAAGTTCGCAGAAGAGCAATATCAATAATATAGTAATGCGTAAATATGATGAATTTCCAAATGGATCCATCTACTAAGCAAGCAACAGGAATTTCACTGACTTTTAAAGCATATTAAGATAATTTATTCAGCAAAACATCATTGAAAAAAAAATCACATAAACTGATATTTTTTAAGTCATCACATAATGATTTTTTTTTTTTTTTTTGAAGAGATAACATTACCTGTGGAATGAAGTACGGATTGCTACCAGAAAAATTATTTCCTGTTAAAATATTTGATTGTATTCCTATTAATAGTTGAACTTAAGTTTATATTTGCTACTAAGAATTGGATGGGGCTGTTGTTTAACTATCGTTTCATTTAATGTCTTTCAAACTGTTAAACGCAACAAAATTCTGAAAATTAGTGATAAATGTAGAAACAAAACGTTAAATGTCGGCACGACAACAGCAATACCTAAGTGAGCCTCCGTTTGCTTCACCTATACAAATTCAAATCATTTTATAGGAAAAATCATACCACCACCGAGATAAAATACGGTCAGAAATACTATACGCTTGATGTCTGTGACATTATTTGGATCCTTCGCGTTTCTTGGTATTAACGAATAATTTTTTTTTTTTTTTTTGTAACTGCTTTACGTCTCTTTTTAACATTGAGGTCTTTAGAGACGGTAAAGGATGGGGGGCAAGGATGGGAGCAAGGAATGGGAAGGAATTCGGCCATGGCCTTTTGAAGGAAGCATCCCGGCATTTGCCTGGAGTGATTTGGGGAAATCATGGAAAACCGAAATCTGGATGCCCGGACGGGGATTCGAACAGCCGTCCTCCCGAATGCGAGGCGAGAACGCTAACCGTTACACCGCCCCGCTCGGTCAAGAATAATTTAAACGTTTATTCCAAAGTACAATTTTCACAGTTCAGGAATCAGTGATCTGGATTAGCTGTCTCTCTGCACCTCGGCTCGGTTTCATCTAAATCAGAATCACTTCTCGCGACGGAAATAAACCTACAACACATCCGATACGCCCCAAGTGTAAATGTGTTGAAACCCACAGCCGCTAACTGGCGACGTGATGAAACGCCCGAGGTTACCCGATAGGACAAACATCCTCCACTCTGATTTATATTCATGAGGCGAATAAATGAACGAAACACAGACCACCGACAGATAATCTGATGCCGCCTCTATATTTAGGATGGCGCCGATCCAACAAATTTCAGCGCTCACACCCATAGTCGAATCTCACTTCCGCTTTATCGTAAGCAAAGAGTTTAATGAAAATACTAGGTCGGTATTGTTTGCAGAAGCATTTAAGTTTAAGCTTGCAACACGTAGTATTAACGACTCATGTACTATACAAGTTAACTGCATCAGAATATTCAAACTCTAAAAGGATTTATTTACGAAATGGTAAAAGGTAGCATTCACTTCAGAAATAAGATTTTATAGTTATAAATACTATCAATTCTTTAAATTATATTGTGACTTCTACGAGAAATCCGAAAAATATCGTTTCCGAATTCAAAGTCATACTACAAATCCAGTTTTGGGGTTTGGATGGCAGTCGTTTCGCCCACCACGGTTGATGTCACTGTTAGATACGGCCCGGTAACATCATGCAGAAATGGTATCAAGTAACTAAGAATCTTGAAAGCTGTTTCTGAATCTATCAATATTTTTTTTAATCAGCAATTGAATATGATACATTGTTATCGTTTGTACAAAAAGGAGTTTAACATTTTATCATCATCAGTGTTCTGCCCTGAGGCAGGTTTTCACTTGGTGGACCTCTAAGTTCTCCTGTCTTCTGCCCTCGTCTTCAGGCCCATGTAGTTTTCACTTCCGTTTACATCATCTCTAATCTTGTACCTTGAGGTTGCGACTTACTGGTGAAAATGCGTTTAAAGTGTTATTTTCTACAATTTTTATCTTTGTACTTGATGTTTGCTACTCGAGAATAATAATAATAATTTTATACATACTTCTCCTCTCTCCTCCCACAAACGAATGCTTCAAAAGCGTCTCTTTTTTAAAAATGTGGTCATATTGACCTGGTTTTTAGTGGCACATCAAGCCGATCCAGAGGTACATTTGAAAATCCCCGCCGAGAAAGGGTTTGGAACGTGGAACCTTTCGATTTCCAATCATATGCCTTAACCACTCACCCACCATATGATAAATGAAAACTGTTTTTCATTGTAATCCCCAATATGACTCTTATTTAATCCAAATACACAAATCGTGAAGGATTTTAACTCATTCAGCATGCAATATACTGTAATCCCCAGATTGCCATTGTTACTTAAAGTTTTAGTCCAGTTATCTGTAGCAATAGAAAACTGCATTACACTTTTCAACTTCTCCTTCAAACTTTTGAAATTTTTGTGGTTTAATAGTATCACCAGAAGGCTTTTTGTATAATGGTGCTAACTGATTAATTAAATACCTAACACCTTTGTCTTCAAACTCCATTAAAAAGTCTATTATCAAAACTGATAAAATAATCAATTGCACCAGTTATGCGGTCATACTTTGTACCCACTTTAGAATATTGTAATAAGTCATACAGAGAAATAAAAACCAACGAACGCTAGCGTAACTAAATTGATTAATTTCTAAAGCGGTGAACGTAAATGAATGAGGAACGAAATCCTCAGTGAAGTGCAAGAAAAGTAATGGAATCACTGAGTAAGAAAGGACATTATCGATTATGTTATCGAGTTAAATCAGCGTTTAGCAGAGTCATATTCGGTCTCTACTACACACACATTTATTCACAGAAATTTTAAGTGCTGAGATATTTGTAGCTTCAGATACTTCACTAAATCGTATATATATTAGTAACAACCATGTACAAATATTGATAAAAATATTTTTGGTCTGATATTGTCGGTTGACTGACATTTCTTTGCAAGTTTAGTTCGAGTCCCCGTCTTGCAATCAGATTTGAGTTTCCCATGGTTTCCACATATCACCCCAGGTTACTGTCGAGATGGTTTCCTCACAAGGCCATGGTCGAATTCCAACTGCTTCCAATCCTTGCAATGACCTCGATGAGACGTTAGGCCATAAGGAAAAAGGAATAAATAGGAATGATACTAGATAATAATTAGCCTAAGTTAAGGGAGCCCTGGGAGAAAACAGGTTGTAAAACATAACTTCTGAATATAAGTCATAAATGTTTATATAATTTCATTAATAAACCCATCCAAGCAAAGTGGATATAACGGAAACATGAAAATTTCTCAAAACAAATTTCGCACGGTAACAATATTGTAACGAGAAGCAAAATCGGTTCGCAAATTAAATAGCTGCGGCACTCGAATTACATGAATGTTACTTTATTATTTTAACAATCGCAGACCGCAACTGATTTAAAACGCAAGTATTCCTTAAGACTGTTTGAAAAGCAATATTTCTCAATTACACCTTCTTTTTTTCCGAGAGAGATTGTGACACAGTCGTACAGATTTCTGGTATTAATTGATTTTTGAAATCAGCGTGTCATGTAATAGGGGTTATGTCTGGCGATACTGACGTAGTGGGATCTTCACCTGCCAGCTGAATGTTTTATCCGCTCAAATGTGTATATATTTTTAAAAGATAGTTACGTAGTATAATTGTTGTTTTAGTTTCATTTTTATAAGGTTCCAAAAGAGTCTCATGGGCCATCACACGAATTTCATGATTTTTGGACCCCTCCCATGTCACAGGTTGTCACATTTGTGGTCCCCCTCCCCTGGTGTGATGTCACATATTTTGCAATTTTTAATTTATAAATTAAAACAGCACTTCCAAAATGATTTATGTATTTCTAGTTAAAAAATCATATTAACAATAAATCAAACATTTAAGAAAATATAAAAAAACATAAAAAATCGAATTAATGATACAAAATTGAGTCATCATGTGTCCATGGATTTTGAACCTATTCCTTGTTACTGGTTATTATTGGCATAATAGTTACTTCATTCTTGATTTCGATAGTGTTGGGAACATTCGACGTGTCATCATCATTTTCATCCAACCATAAAGCATCGTCATCATTTAATAAACAAAGAACTTCACTGTTTCGTCTAGCGGCAATGCTTTGTGGACGAATCTTCGTGATGGGGAAAACCTCTAGTTGTCTCTTATGCAATTGCTTATGTTTGTTAGTGGCTTAGTATGATGAAAAATATAGTCCACAGATGCCACATGATCGTTTAAATAAGTATGCCTCGACAATGGGGCAATACGAGCCCAAAAGTGATACAAATTATGCATGTGATGTCACAAAGTTTATGACACGTCCCCTCTCCCATTGTCACACTTTGTTGACCCTCTCCCCCCTCAAGGTGTGACGTAATTTATAGGTGGCCCCCATGGGCAAGCGAAGGTCACCATAACAGACCGTCATTAGGAATGGTAAATCTCATCCTGCTCCGTCACCCGGCTATTTATTAACGTTGGGAGACGATCCGTAAAATTATTGAAGTGCATCACATCTTTCGTCACTCCCCCAGCGATACTGCTTATTGGACACCGACCATCGCGGAAGCACTATGCTGGAACATTTCACAGACGCGCAGCTCAACCGGTTCTGTCTTCCGGCAGTCGCTCAGATCAGTATCTGGCGAGCAACGAGTCTGCTGGCAACAGAAACAGACGTCGGGAAAAACCCAAACCTCATTAATATCGGAAAAAATTAATTTAGCACAGCCTATTTAATTCTCTGAAAATACGCGCCCTATAAATAACGCTAGTTGATTGTAAGCAGGGTCTATGACACCCACACCTGCTGACAAGAACAGTTGTTCCTCCACTTGTCCGACTTCCCGCTTCGTCTAGAAAATAGCCCTCTGGCTGCAAACAATAACACGCCACCCGAAATAGTTTCTACCATCGTCTCTTTTTGTGTCTGAGGTCGCCAAAGAGCTGTTTTGTTCATGGATTTAGAGGTAAGGTTATTGGTCCCAGCAAGTACACAATACCTTACTGCGTGAATATGAATCAGTTTATTAGCTTTTCACCTAATTAGCAAGGCTTCACCATTATCCGAGACAGCCCTCGTAGATTACTTTGATTATTAGTATTGCCACAGTAATGATGGCGTGTTTTTGGATGACTTGAGCTCATATTGTCATCTCTCAAAACGTGCGAGCCATCAGCTTAGACAAATTTTGAAATATAGTTAATTATGAAATCACCAACAAACGGGTGGTAATGTTGCGAAATGACAAATGAAATTGTTCTTAGTAAATCACACTGGATTATTAATCTCCGTTACTTGAATCACTTATTAACAATTATAAAACATCTAGCTTAACTTGTTAACACATTTTATGAAGCATTACAGCTTCTTACAGTGAAGCACAAACTCTGCGAAATTATCTACACGGTGCAGCCCATAATCATTTCCGGGTTCTAATGTTCTCGACATCGAATAGCCAAGAAAATGTGAATATTATTTCTGTGGTTGACAGTTTCTTTATATGTCCTTGTTATTCTTCTTCATCTCATACGGTTTCATGCAGTTTATTGTGTTGTATTTCTTGTAATTATTTTGTTCACACTATTCATAGAGTTATAGGGTATCGGTAGTTTCGAAAGGCTATTAGTTATTCTCATTTCTTGATAATTGGAATCGTAAATCTAATTTTCCAATTTATTTTTCTGCCTGAAAAAGTTTATTGCTTATTAATTATTAAGACATTATGACGAATTTTTTAATTTTTCTTTTGCTGTCGTCAGTCTTTAGACTGGTTTGATGCAATCCTCCATCCCTTCCTATCCTGTGCTAACCTTTTCGTTTCTACATACCCCTTACAACCCACGTCCTCATATATCTGCTTCATATACGTATTCTAATCTCTGTCTACCTCTACAGTTCTTACCTTCGACTGTTCCCTCCACTAACAAATTAACCAATCCAGCATGTCTCAAAATATGACCTAAAAGCCTGTCTCTTCTTCCTGTAAGCTTCTTCCATAAACTTCTTTTCTCACCCATCATTTCCAAAACTCGTTCATTTCTTACTTTGTCTGTCCACCTAATTTTCAGCATTCTTCTGTAGCACCACATTTCAAATGCTTCAAGTTTCTTTCTTTCCGGTATTCCTAAAGTCCATGTTTCGCTACCGTAAAGTGCTGTGCTCCACATATAGAGTTTTAAAAAGTTCTTTCTAATTCCTAGATCAATATTTGAAACTAAAAGGTTTCACTTTTTCATGAAGGCTCTTTTAGCTAGTGCTATTCTGCTTTTAACATCCTTCCTGCTTCGGCCATCGGTTGTAATTTTGCTTCCCAAGTAACAGAACTCACTCACTTCTCCTATAGCATGCGATCCTATTTTTTATATTTAATCTGCTACTATTGGTATCATTTCTGCTACATTTCATAACTTTTGTTATGACGAATACTGAACTTAATTAGAACTGTCTGAGCTGGGAAAGGAAATTTTGATTAGCAGTATGTGGAAGCTGCATACTGCTATGTATACGGAAGTTACTGTTCGGTCATTGTGCTTGACGGATATTTCGTCAATGCTCGGCTCGTATCTGCCAATTAAGCTCTGGCGTTTTAATTAATCACTGGTTGAGTGTCATACTGTATAACACGAATACGAACAGATCACTAGCAAAACCGGTCGCTGAATCTGACAATTTCAGTTGCGTTAGTTAGCTCAACAGGTGCGTCAGTATCATTCACTGAGTCTGGCAATGTACTGTTGGTTTAGTTACCTCAATAAGTGCAACTCTAACCTACCGTTTGTTTGATGGGTTTGTTTCTGAAATTTCCAATATTTTCAACTGAAAATAATCCGTCACTTACCACAGATGGAGGCAGGAGGGACAGACGAACACATACACAAAAAAAACACACTTCACAATATTTCGTTAATAACCTTAATCATATGGCGAGACACAAGGCAGGAGGAATGATGTGTACACATCCAGACCTGTCACATGAATGAACCAAAGATGAAACATGAGAGAAGTTTGGGGACTAAGAAAGTTGACCATTAATAATTACAAAACAGAATAATCTCTGGGAAGATCAATAGAGGTAAAATTATTTCTTTTCTCAAAAAAAAAATTCTGTTATGAGATATAATAAGTAAATAAATAAAACTACAAAGACATAAAATATAAAACATATTAATATATTTTTATATAATTAACTATTAATATAATTTATTATATTTCATGTAATTATATATAAATATATTTTATTATATTTCCAATAACTTTCTAATTTCATTTATTTACTTATTTACTCTTACAACAGATCGAATTGATTTTTATGGAAACAAATATTTTACCTTGACTGTTCGTCACAAAGATTATTCTGTTTCACAATTATCGTTGGTCAACTTTGCCCCCCACCACTCGTTCAATTCGCATCCTTCCATTGTGTTTCATTTTTGGTTCATTCATGCAGCATATCTGGATGTGTAAACACTTTTCCCGTCCGGGCATCCAGATTTGGGTTGTTCATGGTTTCCCCAAATCACTCCAGGTGAATGCTGGGAAGCTTCCTTCAAAGGCCATGGCCGAATTCCTTCCCGTTTCTTGTACCCAGTCCCATCCCGCCACTAATGATATCGACATCGACGAGATGCAAAACCGTAAGTACAAAAAATGATCTGTATTACAACTACATTCCTAAATTCCTCATATTCCACACTAGACAGAATAGATAACAGGCTTCATTTGTTTAGTGGGTTTTGAGTAGCCTCAGAACTGAATCAGGACAACTCCGTGGGGTTACCAGAGGATTGCTGCATCTCGATATGGAGTAGAATTCCGAGGCACCTCAGGGCGTCAGATTTGTGGTCGTGGCAGCAAACTATGCAGTAATGAAGCGATGGCATTTGCAGGAGACCTACGAGCCTATCCGCCAGTGACATCGGAGTGCTCGGAAATTCACCTACGGACGCATTTCGGTGACCACTACGCAAAGAGAAACAAATAGTGGGATTTCTGGAACTTCACTAACATTTCTTTAAAATATCCATTTATTGTTTAAATTAATCCTGAAGGTTTCATACTACCACGTTCACCATACGGGTCTCACTTAGATATTTCTAAAAGACAATATCAATCCTACTTTCACCATAACATATTTTTGGTTGATTTGCTGTTTTTGAACTTCCTTGTTGAAATAATAAAAATGGTGAAAGAAACGTATCTGTAAGAGAGAAAAAGATTTAATGGCCATAAGGATGTAATATGTATAACAGAAACTAATTTTGTATACAATTCTTTTTAAAATTAATATTTTCTATGAGCCTTACGGCTTTTAGTGTAAGAAACCGATAATTGCTGTAATACTTAGATTTCAAAGAACATGTTACCTGAAGGGAATAAGCGAACGCATGTCCAATATATATATATATTGGACATGTGTTTGCTTTATTATTATTATATATATATGGATCAACCAACGATGATAATATGATCGTAGGTGTTACAAGACAAATGATGGAAACGTCCAAATATTTTAAGCAAACATTTTTATATATTTTTTTAAAGAATTATGTACAAAGTTTTGAAAGAAATGCCATTTTTTCCCCTTATAGACTTGTTGTTTATGGTGGTGAGGGAGAAATAGATGTTTTACCGTATATAACCGGAAGATTATTGTTATAAAAAAAGTTTGGATATTCGGAGGGCGTATATTAAAAAATCCGATTAGATTGATAAGGATAAAGCATGTAAAACAGAAATTTCGATAACTACGCGTAACTGAAAATACCAGGCGAAATGTTAAGGCTCATACTTCTTTGGATGTGAATGCGACCAATACCCTGTTCTTCAAAAATCCATGTTGCGAAGGAGAAATATGAAACACATCCGCAAATAAAACCTGTTACCGTATTCTCTCTTTTTATTTTTAAGTGAACCATTAAGTGAACATTTAATGAAATTCTATAGATGTATGAGAGCTAAGGTTTGAAAGTAAAGTCACTCAAGATGATTGAATGAACCGAATTGCTTAACGCTTGGTGATTTATTACTTTCCAAATATCTATAATTTTTTTTTTTTCTCAGCAAACGTAAACTCATACATTAAACAGCAGTTTCCCATTTTAATTCAAGCATCTGTGACAAGTGTGTAATATGCCTCCAGAAATTGTTGCGTATATCGAAAAGATAGATAAGATGAGAGAGTTAGTTACTACGCCGGTTTCGGTCGTCTAAAATGTCAGATTTATTCTTCGTTGAAGGACACGCAGAATCCATTCCGAGACGCTTTTGACATGTTAAGTCAACAATCTGAATAATTGCAGTACAGTACAATGAGATTTCTACTCTCGTAGAAGACTCATTATGGTTATACACGAGCTCTTCTGTGTCACAGATGAAATATCAATTGTACTATATAATTAATAACTCTCATGTCTTTCCCCTTCCCCAACGTGGATTCAGTCTGTTTCCTAATGAGAACGACGGCAGGTAAAGGGGACAGAGGAGGGAGCTAAGCTCGCACGCTCCTATGAGGTTCGCTTTCGGGCCTATATTCAGTATGACGCGGGTTGGAATTCCCGTTTTGTCACCCAGATTTCAGTTTTACAAGTTTTTCCCAAAATCACTCCAGGCGAATATCCGAATGGTCCCTCAAAAAGGCCATCGTCGAATTCCCTATCTTTCCTTACCCACAAACTTATTTCTGGGCTAGTGAAGCCGACGTTCACTGGCGTAATGGTCGCTATAACCTGGTAAGTCAACACAGGCGGCTCAGGGTCAGACTGCGCTGACCATACCTCTACATGAGAAGGAGATATTTGCCTTTCGCCTACCTCAACACAGCGGTCAGCTCGAAGAGACAGGATGATGGCGATGAGGTGAGGAGAGGGGCAGGAGGAAACATGACCTTGAGGCCGCCAGTTCGCAGTGAATGGGGTATAAATGAAAAACGCAACAGGAAAAGGGAGCTCTCCCTCTCAGCAAGTTCCCGCGTCATTTCTTCCAGATAAGTGGATCCACATAAGTGGATCCACATTTTCTAACGTTCACGTTTGTGTAACATGTTATTTCACTGTTACTTTGTATTATTTTGCTATTTATTTGATTCACAGTATTCGTGCTAAGCATTTGGTAATTTTCTTTACCATTTAAACGTGTGTCAAGCTTATTTCAATTAGCATTTAGATTTAATAGATTGTTTTGTGAAAATTTGTAGACATCTTTTCTTCTTTCCTTTTTTTTTTTTTTTTTTTTTTTTTTTTTTTTTTTTTTAAAAAGTTCGAACGATCTCGCTATCCGCTTGGAGTGCCTCCATGGAAAATCAAATTCTGGACAAGGATTGGAACCCGCGTCTTCCCGATTGTGAGGCCTATCAGTCACCCACCATGCTCGGTAAACCATTATAACCTGACGGTTCTCTTAAATAGGAAGGAAGACTAAAGAATTGTACATAACTTACAAAGTAAGATTTCCTAGATGTGAAGGGAAGGTTAAGTGGTCTTAAAAACTCCAGGAACAACTAGCATTCAAGTCTAATGAATAACGATAAAAATTAACTTCCATAACGCTATCCTGGAAATTATCGTCCAATATCTATAACATCTGTTTGTAGTAGAGTTATGGAGCATATTATATGCTCGAACATTATGAAATTTCTAGACGATAATAATTTGCTTACAACAAATCAACACGGATTTCGGAAGAAAAGATCATGTGAAACACAGCTGGCCCTATTTACACACGACGTAATGAAAGTTATTGATGCAGGTTCACAAGTAGATGCCATTATTTAGATTTTCAGAAAGCCTTTGACTCTGTGCCACACAACCGCCTTTTAGCGAAGCTTCGAGCGTACGGTATATCGGATCAGCTTTGTGAATGGATCAAGGATTTTCTAACTGGTCGCTCGCAGTATGTCGTCGTTGAAGGAGAAAGTTCTTCTAGTCTAGATGTTACATCGGGGGTACCTCAAGGAAGTGTAATAGGACCACTTCTTTTCTTAATTTTTATAAACGATCTCGGAGACAAAGTGAAAAGCCTTTTCAGATTGTTTGCTGATGATGCAGTTATTTATAGGGAAGTAAGGAATATGGCCGATTGCTTAGAAATTCAGCGTGATCTGGATATTATTTTGGCATGGTGCGCTGAGTGGCAACTTACGCTAAATTGTAAAAAGTGCAAGACAATGAGCATAACTAACCAAAAGAATCCAATTGTTCAGAAATACGAGTTAAACAATTCAGTTATTGATATGGTCGATTCTATGAAATATTTGGGAGTAACAGTACAAAGGAACATGAAATGGGACTTACA
Source organism: Vandiemenella viatica (assembly GCA_031002005.1). Classification (NCBI taxonomy): domain Eukaryota; kingdom Metazoa; phylum Arthropoda; class Insecta; order Orthoptera; family Morabidae; genus Vandiemenella; species Vandiemenella viatica. The sequence continues at coordinate 59,599,263 of JARYHS010012519.1, read as the reverse complement.
CATTAATTCGTTGGTAGGTAGAGCTAATTCTAGGCTGCGATTCATAGGTCGAATATTGAAAAATTGTAATGAAAAAACAAAGGAGATAGCGTACAAATCTCTTGTGCGTCCACATTTGGACTATTGTTGTGCCATTTGGAGATTAGCTTTGGTGCTGAGCACCCTCTGCCACCCACAATTTTGTGAATTGCAGAGTATATATGTAGATGTATGTAGATGTAAGTAAAATAGAAAAATATTATATTTCGGAAGAATTAGATGAAATAAAACTAATGTAGGAAAGATTCATGTATATTGTTACCGGATGGTCAGATGGTGTAAGGTGGATTGCGAATTACTCGTGGTCCGCTCAGCTAGTTACTAAATAGTGAGAACAATAACTGGTTGCAGGTTAACCAGTGTCAAAGAACTCCGGTTTCAGTGGATCGTTAAAGGTCCTCTGTGGGTAAGGGCACTGCGGTCGTTCTCCCTGTCCTCCGCCTTAGGCGATCTGTTCCCAGTACTCTCGTAACTTTCGACATTGCCACTGGCTGAGCAGCTCCGGGATAACGCGAAGGTCAAAGATGAGATTCAACCTTCTGAACGACCACGGACTAGCTACAGCACAACGATTCCCTTAGTGTCCTGCTAACCACACAATGGACTAATAGATTTGAAACCCTTAATGTGTTTTCATCTGCGGATTCACTTACTCTAGATACGACAGTATGTATTCTTCTTGCATTGCTTCACGGTCGTCAGATTGTTTCTATTATCTCATATTAGTCACAGACCAATAAAGACGCTTGTATAGTGGCTGTGTATATGATACATAAATCATTGTTATAATTGCCTGTGAAGGGCTATGAACGAACTGCTTGAAAAACTATACACCACAGTATACACGCTGTGTTGTTGTCCCTCATTGAGTGTGGTGGGTGAGTGATAACGCTCTGGCCTCGCATTCTGGAGGTTGCATGTTCGAATCCCGTCCGTCCATCCATATTTGTGTTTTGTATGGTTTCTCCGAATAACTCCAGGCGAATGCCGGGATGGTTCCTTCAAAAGGTCTCGGCCAAATGCCCGTTACTTGCCCCTAGTGCTTTGCTACCGCTAACTCTGTGACTTCACACTCGCGAGGACGTAAGTTCGAATCCCCATCCGGCCATCTAGATTTGTGTTTTCACAGATTCCGGGCGAATACCAGGATGGTTAACTGATTTAAAAAAAAAAAAAAACGAGGCATGAAGTCAGAAGAAAAGGAAAAAAAGTACTAGCATTTCCGAGCAGCTTTGCCCATATGGATCTCACTTTTCGCAGACGTAAAGAGAAAACGACAATTTCGAGAAGTGATACACGCATTAGGAACGATGAATTTAGGTTTTAATAATTTAAAATGCCTTCACCAGTGCCATGTTACTGACGTCATTACTACTGCCAGCAATAGAATTTAGTTTTTTTTTAAAATTCTAACTGCCTTCACAAATGGCATATTTCTGAATAATAAAAGTTACCTTGTCAACAACAATATCAACAGAATCAAAAGAATGTAGTTATACAGGGTGTATCAAGAAGAATCATTCGATTTTTGCATGTCTATATTTCTGAAATAAATTTTGTTTTTTGATGAACGGGAATCTCAAAAAAAAATAAAAAAATCCATAGGTGTTCAATATGACCCCCTTGTCAATGCGGTATTCAAATTCTTCCCATACTGCAGCGAGCATGTCTTGAGTGACAGCTTCCACAGCTGATGTTAATTCATTCATTCATTGTTGTTGGTAACGGAGGCACATAAACAGAGTCTTTTATAAACCCCAACAAGAAATAATAACATACAATTAAGTCCCGGTGACCTTGGAGACCAGAATTGTAAGGCTGAATCATTTGGTCCAGTGCAGCCAATCCATAGTTCAGTAATCCTTTGATTTAAAAATTCCCACACTTTCAGATTCCAGTGTGGCGGAGCCCCTTCTTGTTGGTAAATGAAGTCGTTCGAATCAGTCTCCAACTGTGGGAAATGAAAGTTCTCAAGCACATCGAGATATGTGCTTCCTGTAACAGTGTTCTCGGCAAAGAAAATTGGACCGTACACCTTTTCCCGTGGAACTGCACAATTTTGGAGAGTCCCTCTCATGTTGTACGACTTTATGTGGTTGTTCTGTACCAAATATGTTCGCATTATGACGGTTCACCTTACCATTTAACTGGAATGTTGCCTCATCACTAAACACTAAGCGTGGAAGAAAACGTTCATCCTCTGTCTTGCCAAGAACGAAATTACAGAACTCCACACGTTGTTGTTTGTCACCTTCACGAAGAGCTTGCAGGAGCTGAATTTTGTATGGTTTCAAGTGTAAACGTCGACGCAACACACGCCAGACCGACATGGGGGGCATGTTGAGCTGTCGAGCTGCACGGCGAATGGATTTCTGCGGACTGCTTGTTAATGTATGGCGGGTGCGTTCAACGTCTGTGTCAGACACTCGGGGGAAGCTCGATTTGCCTTTACACAAACAACCTGTTTCTCGGAATTGTTCATATCATCGTCTAACGCTCTGTGCTGTAGGATGATACACACCATACCTACCACGAAAGTGACGCTGAACAGTTCTTACTTATCAGCACTACGCATAACGTAGCACACAAAAGGATTTCTGTGGTCCCGACACCATTTTTACTAGAACTGAAGTGGGCGCACACTGCTGCTACCTAGCGGGAACCATGTAAACCTCGAGAGTTTGCTGTTTCCAGCAGGATTTGTAACCTATCTTCAATACGCTGATGATTTTGTGGTCTATGTTTCTCATCCTGACAAACAAAAACAAAAAATTTGCTCGAAACTCAGGTAAATGAAGTACAAATCTGTCTGATAGATAGAGGCCTAGAGCTTTCGGTAGATAAAAGCAAGTTATATGTATTCTCACAAAGACAATTTCAGAATAATGACTTTAAAATTACAATAGGTGGATCTACTATGGAAGTAGTCTCCGAAGTAAAGTTTCTGGGGATGTGGTTAGACACTAAACTCTCATGGCATATAGCAGAACTAAAACAATCATCCATACAGCGAATAAATATCCTCAAGGCCCTAGCAGCTCTGAGCTGGGGCACGGATCCCAGACTCCTGAGAAACATTTATTATAGCTTAGTTAGGAGCAGACTCGAATATGGGGGATTTCTCTACGAAACTGCGTCAATTTCTACCCTCAGAAAGTTAGACATCATTCAATCGGCAGCTTTAAGGGTGGTAGGCGGTTTCCTTAAAACTACTCCCGTTGCTGCAATGGAGGTAGAAACAGCAACTCCTCCATTAGACCTAAGAAGAAAGAAAGTGGGAATGAATTTTCGGATAAGAGTTTGTTCCACCAAACGACATCCACTAATAAGAAAAGTGCAGCTTCTTGCTCATGAGCAATCTTGGAACCTATCTAATTATCACAAAACACCTTCACTTGTGGATTTCTTTCAAACAACAGCTCAGTGGGCCATTTACAGTTCAGATATCAATGACTCGTATAGTGAGGAACAACTATGGCAACGGTCAGATCTATCCCCTCTAGTTCACATTTACCTTATGACAGACCTATTAGTGAAAAAAGATCACAGTGAGGAGGAACTGAAGTGCCTCACACTAGAAACACTGAACTCAAGATGGAAGGCATGGCACAAAATTTTTACAGACGGCTCAAAGGAAAAAGGAAAGGCTTCCGCTGCTGCATTTGTAGACCCTGGTCGCTGCGTTCACGAAGCTTACAGGTTACCAGGACAGTTTTCGACGTTCTCCTCAGAGCTTTATGCCATTCTAAAAGCGCTGCAATACATTCATTCAACAGCTCATTCAAATACAGTGATTTGTACAGATTCTAGAAGTTCCCTACAGGCAATAATGGAAGTATCAAAAGGAAGATGCCGGAACTATTTAGTTTATGACATAGCCAGGGAACTTCAGAAGTTATCGGTAGAAGGAATACAAGTGCAGTTCCAGTGGGTACCGAGCCATGTTGGGGTGTCGGGAAATGAGGCAGCGGATAGAACAGCACGTCACCACCTTACTGCTGCAGAAACAGAAAAAGTTTCGGTACCCTGTACAGACTTCAAGGCCATTGTTACCGACATGGTTAGGACTGAGTGGGAGAAGAGATGGTTTGCCGACTGCCAGGGAAAGGGACTTTGGTATAGAGCTATCTGCAACAACATAGTAAGCAAGCCATGGTGCGCTCAACTAGAACTGAACAGGAAAGAAATTACTCTAATGAACAGACTCAGGACAGGACACACTTTATTACGTGACAAAAAATACGTCATGCGGTTGGTGGATTCGCCGATGTGCCCATCGTGTAATTCTGTAGAGGATATTTATCACTTCATGCTGAGCTTCAAGCAACATCAATCAGCGAGGAAACAACTGCTAGATGATGGCCTGAATATAACTGATATAACTTCTCTGATGCAATCTCTCTCAGTTCCGAGCAAGAAATCGGTCAAGATAATTTCCCTGTATGTTAAATATACTAAAGGTGTAATTTAAAATTCACTCGAATGTATTGTATGATGTTATTGGCTGTATTAGCCTTTGGCTAAAGCCATAAAAAAAAACAGTACATTTTTCACGCACATATCTCAAATAACATAATAGTTATGATTTTTTAAATCGGATGATTCTTTCTAATACACCCTGCATTTAGTTTGATCTTTAGGCCTATTTGTTTATGTTAGGTCAGGAGTTTAGTTTACGAAAATATTATCATTTATTGCTCCGTTCATACCGAGCCAGCCAGACCTTCAACTTTTAAACTGTGAAAAACTCATCCAAAATTTTTCGGTACTTTTTGAGTGACACGAATACAAAAACAAATCCACTAAAATGGTGGCTTAGTGATTTGCTTATGCGATAACTAATGATTGGGGCCTCCTCCGTGAACTTGGAGTTCATTTGGCTTTAGGTTTATCTGGTCATGTATGATACCGGAGCACAGGTAGCCATGTTACAAAGATCAGCTGTATTTCTTGCAAACTAGCTTTTGACCAAAGCTTCGTCCACGTTGAATAGAAATGCGTTAGGTAGTTTTGCTGTCGCCCTGTAAATTATCATCAATATTAGACGTAGTTTCCTCCTATTCCATTAACATTTATTACGTTGATGGCTCAGAGATTGAATAACCAATACTTATGTAATACATTTCTTTCTTTATATTTCGATCATATTTTAATTTTCCAATTAAAATATCGTGCTGAATAAATCTCAGATTTTAATCCCGAACCTAAAGTTTCCAACTGTGAAAACGCCGTCAAAAACTGTTATATAGTTTTCAATTTATGCCAGTTTATATGTAAAATGTTGATAATGGAGTTTAATTTCATGCTCCAACAGCAGGAAATGCGGTTCAATCGGACATACCTCAGATATCAAGCCAAGTCCCAAGCACTAAAACTGTGAATCAAATTACAGTGCGCTAAAAACGAGACTTCTCCGTTCATTCAGTAATTCCGTAGTAGGTAATAGACTTGCGCATAATAGTTCGCGACTGGGAGCGCTCAGTTTAGTTCGCAGCTCCCTCGCAAACTTTTTCGCTCTTTTAGTTCGTTAGTTCCCGTCTCTACTTCAGAGGAACAGATCATTCGCTCACCTTGCCACCGCTACTGCACGCGCTATTTTGTTTGTTATGACAGTTTTATTTGGACATTACTTAATAATTTTTTTCGTTTCTAAATGGGTAAAATGGGGCATTCAACTGTTACAGACATTCGTAAAATATTAATGTTTATTTTTTTTTTTTTTTTTTTTTTTTTTTTGCAACTTAGAAACTAATAACAAACAAATTCGACCCTTTGTAAAATTTGCGAAAGCACATTATGATTTATCTTTTGAATGATGTAATGCGCGTTTACCTAAACGTCACTTCAGAAATGTTATGTAATGTCAAAATTAACAAAATCAAACAAATGTGCCATTACAAAGTCAGTTGATTGCGCAACTAACCAAGATGATGTCGTCAACTATCCACCAGAATATTTGAACTCACTTGAATTTGCCAGGATTGCTGCCTCATAATCTTCAATTAAAAGTAGGATCGGTGGTCATAATGTTGCGAAATATCAACCAACCGCGCTTGAACTAGTTCGTTCGGTAACTACACAAGACTAATAGACAACCGACACTTCAGAAACTTCAAGTGGGTGGAATTAGATGAAGAACACCGAGAATCATAGTCTGAAGGATAGTGTTACTCTCCTGGAAGAGAAGATTATCTGTGAGAAATTTGATTATAATCGGTTGAACAAAGTGGATCTGCTGGTGCATAGACCAGTGGTTCCCAACAGAGATGGTGCCGCCCACCACTGGGTGCTGAAGTGGTCGTAGGGAGGAGAGGGGGGGGGGAGGGTTCGGTCGAACCAAGGCAAGTTTAGGGGACGTTGAGGTGCAACCATCATCTCCCTGCTTTCTAATATAATATCAGCATCAAATAAGTTTTTAATTGTATTGCTACTATCATACACAGCCAAAAGAGGATTTCGCGTAGTCAGAAATTTATTAGCTAAGATAGGAAATAGATTATCAATAGTGAAACGCGGCGATTTAAAACTGCTGATGACAAAATAATAAGGCATTAAAAATATAGAAAAATTAGTGCCATTACAATAAACTTACCCCCCCTAATAATTTTTTTCGTAATATATATTTATTAACTAGCTGCCCCGACAGACTTCTTTCTGTCAAAAGTTATTGTCCTATCGTAGTCCAATAGAAGAAATAAATAAATAAAACGTATTACAAAGTGATCACATTATTTAATGATTTAATGTCTCAATAATAAATCACGATTACTTACAAAAATAAGTTTTCTATTTCGTACACTGCAAGAAGTTAGTAATAATGTGATTATATTTATTTTTATTGTAATGCTTTATGGTACACGATATTTTTTGTTTGGTTACTTGGCGCGTAAACAAATAAAGCTTGCGGTTTTCCAACGCAGGAGCAGGCAACATACAACTGTCCATGAGAGAAGCATGGGTTTTAACGCCGCAAACATTCAACGACTGACCCTGGGATTTATTTATGGTCGTAGCGAAAGCAAGCTGCACTGGAAATTGCAATCATTTAAATTTAAATGGTACGACGAATGGTACCATTGGAATGCGAGTTATCAACACATCTTCTCCCTTATATTTTCCCTTTGGAATGGTTCCTTCGTTAACATTGTTCAGTAATTTTTTCACTGCTAGCCGTGTGCCATTACAAAGACGCGGGTGGTTGATATTTCGCAACATTGTGATCACCGATCCTACTTTTAATTGAAGATTATGAGACAGCAATCCTGGCAAATTCAAGTGAGTTCAAACATTCTGGTAGATAGTTGACAATATCATCTTGGTTAGTTGTGCAATCAACTGATTTGTATATCCTTAATTCACCGGCAATTTAATTTATATCCGTGTTTTTGTCTCTGTAATATAGCCCGTTCGTTCCACCAAAAAATTGGCAGGAAATGTAACGCAGCCAGTCAAAACGTCTACAGGTATTTTGTCATTACCAATACCAATGAATTGTTTTGAAAACATTTCTTCAGATCGACCACTTTGCAATTCCAAAGATAAACATAAAGCGCCTTTGTTTTGTTTTGATTGACTGGCAGTAATATTATTTTCGTTGATGACACTCAAACCCTTTTTTTCCTTCGAACTTTATTTTGGGCTGGCATAGACTAATATCCATACAGTATAATCAACTTGAAGGCATACCAGAGATAATCCTAGCGCGCCTTTGTTTGGTTTTGATTGACTGGTTTGTATGGGAAAATAAAAGTGTTGATTTTACTATTTTCCTCGCAATTTTTACGTTTTATCTCTCCATAAGAACCTTCCTTGTGGATTAAAGAAAATATTTTTTTAATTAAAATTGCAGAATTGTTCTATCCGTTCTCCAGTTTTGCACTTAGCAACACTTTTGGCGATTCATTTTTATTTATATAGATTTAAAAAGTAAGAAAGTATTATTATTCGCAGCCAATTCAATCATCGTGAATTCTACCAGAACATAATTTAAAACGAATGGAACCCATCACCACAAGGCTTACCAGAACTTTGCATTCTTAAAATAATAGGATAAGTGTGGCTCGATCATCAGACGCTAATGCATATCGCTTCTCAACTAAAATACCAGTAATCGATTTTGCTTTTTAGGTGTTCTTAGTATTGCATCCTTTTAAACGGATGCATTCTATTTTCATAGTCGAAACTTTCATGATTGGTGACATAGGTCTAAATGTAAACAAATTGAACAAATAAACACCCAATTGTTCTTCGAGAGAAGCGAAAATTTAAAAGCAACCAAGAAAATGACACGCACGGAGGAAGTAGTGATAACACGTACGTCAGTGATATTACTTTCGCTGATCTCACGCACGCATAGATTGATATACATAGAGCCTAATCAACTTGAAGGCATACCAAATATAATTCTAATGCGCCTTTGTTTTGTTTTGATTGAGGGAAAGAAAAAGTTTTGTTTTTACTATTTTCCCTCCAATTTTTGCGTTTTTTCTCTCCATAAGATCCTTCCTTGAGCCTTACGAAATTATATAAAAAAAAGAATTAGGCGAATTGTCCGAGCCGTTCTCGAGTTTTGCGCTTAGCAACACATTTGGCCATTCATTTTTATTATATAGAGCTGTGAACAATACACCAATAATTTATTTCTTTAATAAATTAATTTTAGAAATGTGTTTGTTTTTCTACATATAATTATGGTACTGTACTTCACCTAAGAGGGGTGCAATTGAATCAATGTCTCAAAAAGTGGGTTACGAACCAAAAGCGTTAAAGCAATGTGCTTTAATTATGGGAATCGGTGCTTTCTTTTTTCTGAAGAGGGGGTGGTAAGTAACTGTTTTTCGAAAAGGGGTAGTTGGATAATTTTTTTTTCGGGAAGGGGCGGTAGGCCTAAAAAGCTTGGGAACCTATGATGTGGACATTGCGTTTTACATTTATGGATTAACACATTGCGAATATGTACTTGAGTCTAATTCATTAATCCCTTGATCACCCCACCAAAATTTAAAAAAAGCAGTATTAGTGTTTTAGGTGAAGCAGGCTGTCTTGTTAGCCAAGTGATACGGTAATTTTGTTTCTGGATTGATAGATCTTAGGGTATTACCAACAATCTGTATCATTATAATTAAATGACGAAGAAACATGCGCTCTAAGCTCAAGAGTTTATCAGCAGCCATATAATAAGCTTTTTATTTTAATACATACAACGATTTCGATTTACTAGTGTAAATTGCATAGGGTATTAGTATTCACTGTTCTACAGCGGTGTCCCTCATCTGTCAACAGTGTTAAAATGGATAATATACTAACCAAAGAAATACATCTAGTATTCTCTTGAGTAAGGCAGATGTGAAATCATAAACCAAGTTTGTGAATACACAGTCTGTAGCGAGCTCTCGGAGCAACAACTTCCTGGTAGTTTACGTTTCCTGGTGAAGTTATAACCGAAGCTAGCTAAACGGTCGCGGTAAACAAGTAGTGTGTGTGTGGTAGACGTAATAGTTTACCAAGAAATACAATCTACTGTGTTCTAGGTGAAAATAATCGATTGGTAACCGTGCTCATCTAACATACTAGTCCGTGTGACCGTCACCCACAATGTTCGGTGGGATGTACGGCGAAGGTGGAACTTGTGGCCTTCAGGACCACACATCAGAACTTGAAAACCATAGTGGCACGCCAACCGGGTCGGTAATTGCAGCCGCGTTGAACACAGTCAGCAACCAACAAACTGATGAAGCCATTCCAACCGAGACTGTGAATTATCAGTACAGTGTGGTACCAGACGATCCCATGCTTGGTAGCCAAAGCATAAGTAACAAGCCTGCTAAACGCCAGGTACCAACAGAAGAAGATGTAAGAAAATCAACCCATGCAGCAGAGAAAGTCGCACGGCTCTCAGCGATACATTCAGCAGCTCAGCAGCCGATGTCTACTGTCAACACGACACCAACAACGTCAGCAACTCCAGTAGCACCAGTAGTACCAGCAACAACAGCAACACAACCGGCAACTGCACCCTCCATTTCCGGCAGCAGTCTACAGGACGCGCAGCAGAATACATCAAGCTACAGGTACGACGCAAGCGATAACGGCCCATTTATAGTTTTTGTAGAGGGGAAGGAGAAGAACATAGGCCGGTTACATCCAATGGTTATAGGAAAGCTACTACGCGAGCAAGGTATCCTAAGATCAAATCATCTTTTGAACATCACGAGTTCTGGTCGCAATAGAATAAAAATTGAAACAAACAGTAGTGCGGCGGCAAATAGCCTCGTAACATCGGAAGTCTTCGCTAGAAACAATATGGTGGCTTACATCCCAAAGTTCATGGTACACAAACAGGGTGTAATTAGGAACGTGGACATCTCCCTGAGTGACATAGAAATACTCTCAGTGATAGAATGTGAGGCCCAAGTAGTAGGTATCCGACGGTTCAATAAAAAAGTTGTAAAACAAGGTAAACAGGAACTTACACCACTTCCCGTATGGGTATTAACATTTAAATCTCAGCTGCTGCCTAAATTTGTCTATATCCACGGGGTTCGCTGTAATGTTGAGGTTTATATCCCATCAGTTACCCAGTGTTACAAATGCTTGCGTTTCGGTCATGGGAGCAATCAGTGCCGAAGCCAAACGCGTTGTGGTTTTTGTGCATCCGATCATAGCATTGAGTCATGTCCTAAAACGTCCCAACCTAAGTGTGCTCTGTGCTCTGGCCAACACTTAGCCACAGATCGACTGTGTCCCGTATATCAGAAGACGAGAGCCATAAAGCAATATATGGCGTTGAATAATGTCAGCTATAGCGAGGCCACAGCTATACATGAGAATAGACCCTACCCTCAAGCTGCAGCCAACATCAACTTGCAGTACAATAGTCCAACTGAATTTCCGCCTCTGCCGGTCATGCACTCTTTTCCTGTCAACAACTACCAACAACCAACCTACCAGCTAGCCTCATTTGATAATAGGCCATACACAAGGGCGGCAGCAACCCCTCCACAGATTGTCTCCCAATCTCCGGTACTGTCTAGAAAACAGACCATGTCGCTGTTCCCCATGAGGACAACCCCGCAGAATAATCAGTCCAAGCCACTGCATGGGACAAACCCAGTCCCACTCAGACGAGACAACATGGTACCTCCGGGAATTAATTCAAAAGTCGTCCGACCTCAACAGATCACGACACATAACAATACAAATAACTGGAAAGATTACCAGCAATATCACATTCCTAGCCAAAGACCAACGGTGCCCTTACAGAGTAATTTAACCAGCACCGTCAACAACATGGAGGATCCTCCAGCCACATCAGACAGGCATCGCTTAGTAGAAATAATGCTTAATTTCATTACCATGCTGCTACAGCAGATACAATCTGGAGGAGGGACACTCCCAATCGACGCAATAAGGGATAATATTAGTAGGATTATAGAATCCACAAGCAACCTGCACGGTACAGAGGAAGAAAGAGTGTTAACCTCTCAGGATAATGGAGAAGATTTTGCAGTGGAACGCACGGTCTATTAGGTCCAACAAGGAAAGCCTTATGCAGTTTTTGCAAGAAAATGCTATCCCCATCTGCACTGTGACGGAAACATGGCTAAAACCCGAGGAGAGATTCACATTTACAGGCTATAATATTATTCGCCACGACCGAGAGGACGGGTTCGGTGGCGTAGCCATTCTAGTACATTCCAATAGACACTTCACCAAAGTCTCATTGGATTTACGAGGAATCAATATAGAATGTTGTGCAATTGAAACCTCTTTCAGAGGCCAGCGTTGTACAGTTCTGGTCATGTACAAGTCTCCTGGTATACCGCTATCCAAAGAAGATCTTCAATACATTTTCAGACAGATTAATAATCCGTTAATTGTCACCGGAGATCTAAACGCCCACCACCCAATATGGGGCTGCTCTACAGAAGATAGACTGGGTAGGGATATAGTACAATTAATGGAAGACAGTAATTTAATACTACTTAATGACGGGTCACCAACAAGAATCAGCAGACCAACAGAATCTCCTTCCGCTGTGGATATCACCCTTGCGTCACCAAACATCGCCTTGGGCACAGACTGGTCGGTAATTCAACATCCCCTTGGCTCAGACCACTTGCCACTATTGCTGTCCTTCCCAAACTCAAAACAACAGCAATCGATGAGATATCCAAACTATAAATGGAATATAAGAAAAGCAAACTGGCAGCGGTATAGAGAAGCAGCAACACAAGAATTTGCAGATTTTGAAATGAGCGGTGATGTAGAGAGGGACTATCACAACTTTGTAGAAAAAATTGAAAACGCGGCTTCTTTCGCCATTCCAGTTACGCGCCCCTTCACTACACGGAAACATACAAACACCGTGTGGTGGGATGAAGATTGTCAGCAGATGTTGGAAGAAAGAAAGGAAGCATTACGCAAATATCGGAGGTCGGCAACAGATAGTAACTTCCTCGCCCTAAATAAGATCCAAGCAAAAGCCAAACGTCTTTCAAAGAAAAAAAGAGAATGGCCTGGAAAGAATTATGCTCCACTCTAAATAAAGACATGCCCCTAAGAAGACTATGGGAGAAAATTAGAACATTTAAAAGATCTCAGCAGACATCCGAACCCGAGGTAGAACCAACGGAAGCCGTTCTGGAAGAAATCCTAATTTCGTTAGCGCCTCCATGGGTGGAGCGGTCTGTTTCACCATGGGACAACAACGATAACAGCCACTGCAAATTTCTAATGCAACCATTCGTCGTTGAAGAACTTAACCGGGCATTATCTGGAGGTAAAGGAACAGCCCCTGGTCCAGATAACATTGCCTATCCAATGCTTGGCAATCTCCCTCTCACTCCCAAACTGTTGCTCTTAGAGATACTTAATCAAGTCTGGTTAAAGAGCATAGAAATAACAGAAATGAAGACAGCAAGAATAGTTGCCGTAAAGAAACAATCCTTGAGTCCCGACAAACCAACATCCTATAGACCAATCACATTACTATCGTGTGTGTACAAATGCCTAGAAAAACTGATTAAATCACGGCTTGAATGGTGGTTTGAAAATCACTCGCTCCTACCACGTCTTCAGTTGGGGTTCAGGAAAGGCACAGGAACTACAGAAACACTCGCCCACTTGCTGGTTGACACTCAGCTATCTCTTAGTAGAAACAAATACATGGTTGCGGTGTTCATGGACTTAAAAAACGCGTATGACAACGTAGTATTGCCGATACTAGTGAAGAAGATGATAAAAATCGGGGTTCCCCGAAGATTCGTGACGCAATTGTACACACTGCTGCGGAATAGGTGGCTAATTGTAAAGAAAAATGGAAAAATTTTGGGCCCTCGATGTGTCAATAAAGGTCTACCCCAAAGTTCGATCCTGGCCCCGTTTCTGTTCAATATTTACACGGCTGACTTGCATCTGATAACCCAAGGAGAAGCTACACTATTACAGTATGCAGACGACCTTTGCATTTATACCGAAGCAGACTCAATCGAGGAGTGTATAAGAAGGTTAAGCAGGACACTACAAAGACTACAAAGCTGGCTTTTGTACAACGGTATGGAGATATCCACTCACAAAACAGCCGCCTGCATCTTTACTAGACACAGAATACCTACCATGACGAGCATACAAATAGGCCCATATACTTGCCCAGTTAAGCCCCACGTCAAGTACCTTGGCTTAATTATTGACAATAAATTGAAATGGTCGGCCCATATAAAGAACATACTTACCAAATGTGAAGCATCATACAATGTAATACGAGCCACAACAGGAGTATGGTGGGGCACCGAACCCCCAGTTGCAATACACCTCTACAGGCGCTCGTACGACCCATCCTAGACTACGGGTGTATCTTTTTTGATCGGCGTCAGACAACACGTTAGCCAAACTCAATAGACTACAATATAAAATTCTGCGTTCCTGTCTTGGGCCATGGGTTCGACTCCTACTAACTCTTTGCTGGTAGAAGCTAAGGAGCCGCCATTGCACCTTAGAAGGCAATACCTCGCAACGAAAGCACTTCTGAAGTGGTCGCAATTCCTAGAAAGCGAATTGACTGAGAAAATCTCTCAGCTGATGCTGCACTGCGTCACTAGCAGATACTGGTTCAACAGGACGATGCCATGCATAGTAGCAGCCTATATCGACGTACAACCACTACAGAAGCAAATCACTAAGTCATGGCATATAGGATGTTACACCACAAACTATAATAATCTTATAAAAGAATTAAACATACAGTTAGACCTCTGCCAACAACGAAACTCACATGCTATCACTACAACATTGGCACAGCTCAGAGTGCAGTGGGGAGAACCTTTAACATATTACACTGATGGATCTAAGTTCGCAGACGCGGTAGGATGTGCATTCGTTGAAACATTCACAAACAGGTGCGGGAAATACAAGCTACCTCAGTCCGCAAGCATACTGACAGCGGAACTAACGGCGATCTTAGAAGCCTTACGGAATGCCAGCCACTCCGAACGTAAACCAGTTGTTATCCTCTCCGACTCAATGTCGGCAATGCAGCTCCTACAGCACCACACAACTACCACCCATCCAAATCCTGTGGCCCTTGAAATTATAAACTGGATATCCATACTAGAGAAAAGGGGCCAGCCAGTCACCATGGCGTGGATTAAAGCACATTGTGGGGTAGTGGGAAACGAAACAGCAGATGCGCTTGCCAAGGAAGCAGCCTATAATGGTGAGGTGAAACACCTTGATGTTCCCTACTCCGATCACTTTAGTTATTTCAGAAACAAACTGACGACTGTTTGGGAGGTAGACTGGAAGACAGAAGCGCAGACAAAAGGTAGATTTTACAAATCCGTACAACAATATATTCCTACCAAACCGTGGTTTGAAAATAGCAAATTTCCCAAAAAATTAATTACAACGATCTTCCGCCTGAGAACAAATCACGGGCGCTGGCGTCAACATCTCCATCGCCTGAACCTAGTTGATAACCCGACCTGTGACTGTGACAGCAATCAAGATGAAACCCCAGATCACATATTTTTTGGCTGCTGCAAATATACTGTGGCTAGCGACACCCTCATAAGTGCCTTGGTAAGGGAGGGACAGCAATTGCCTACATCAACACCAACCCTACTAGCCTCAAATAACATAAAGTATACCGGCTTTTGTACAACTTTGTCGCCAGTAACAACATAACGGTCTAACAAAACTCAACTATGGTAAAAGACGGAAATACCCATATTCCATCAAAACCTGATGATCAAGTCAATTCGTTCCTACACATGTAAATGTTGGTTCACAAGTAAATACCGAACCTAAATATGCATATAATTAAACATGTAAATAATTAAATGGTTAAATACGTAAAGGTGTAAATAGTTAAATGTAGAAATACAAATGTATGTGACATGGGTGTATGTATACCTAAATATGTATATACTGAAATATGCAAATATTTAAATATATTGATAGGTAAATATGCAAATATAAACGTATGTGACAAGATTGTATGACTAATCCAAATGTATATAGCTAAATAGGCAAATTGTAAAATATGTATATAGATAAAGATGAAAATACCCAAAATGTAAACAAAATGTACGCAGCTTGGCTGCATGGCTACTTGCCAAATGCCATAATAAATAAAAAAAAAAAAAAAAAGTTTGTGAATAAAAAATGAGAAATATAAAAGTAAATTATACGAATTTTATAGGTTAAAAAAACTGTTATAAAACTTAGAAAACAATTTAGCTTTTTCCAGCACATTTTCCACTGAATACATTTTTTTATTACCTCTGCAACATTAATTTCTTTTTCGCACGTTACAGAATTTAACTTCACTTTAAACATCTGTTTATGCTCTGCTTAGCGCATAATACTAAATAAGCAGGATTTTTACTTCAGAAGTTCGGAATACTAAACTTAATATCTAGTCAGCGGCGATGGAAATTGAAATTGATAATAAGTAAATTAATATTCCGTCCACAGAGTTTAAAAGCAGTTATAAGAAGAGAGATTTACTAAGGAAAAAATGTTGAGTCCTACTTACAAGTTAAAGCATACTATACGTTGAAGAAACTAACGAAAGATGATTATATCTTCCCGTCTTAGTAAAAAATTACTAAGGTGGAGTTTTAGGATTTAACGCGAGTGTTTGGTGATTGGAAATAGTGGATCATCACCTTCCTACAATCATAGTCAATAACAAATGATGAAACTTCTTTGTATCACCGAGCTAGAAAGAAGGTGTCTAATATTATGATAGTATTTTAGCAACCACTGCAATGGATAGTGTTCTATAGATGATTAATAGGTGCCAGCGCTTCCAAAAGCAGTTTTTTTCCATTATGTCGGGATGGAGATGAGGATTTTATATGATACACAAAATAATAATCATCATATAGAACTGGATTCTACTAAAATCGTTGACTAAACCAAAATCTTCTTAATAATTTCTTTAAAATTCTGGAAAACAGATATTCTTATCGCACAGGTTGAAATCGTACGTTTATTGATAGTAATGTATCAATCAAGACGAAAGATCAAATGAGATTTTCTCTTAAATACATTTTCTTCACTAAATTTTTCGTCATCCGTTTCAAAAGAGTAATTTTTTTCATCTTTAATGCTTTATCTTTGTCAAATAAGCTTCGCTCGATATCTGAAGCAGGTGTCAACTCACCCTAACGAGACAGCATTGAAAGATAATTGAAGCATGTCTAATCCCGTCATCGAGTGAATAGTTCGTTAAGTTCTTTGAATTTTATAGCGCCGTCCAGAATTGCACACTTTGCTCGTCGCGAACAGCCATTCTGCCGCGTGGATGGCTGGGTAGGCGGGTAATGGAGCCCTTGAGCCGAGCCCGTCTGTTTACTGCACGCCTCCCTATGCAAACACCTGCCGTCTCGGCTGTTATTGCACGCCGTCAAGACAAGCGGCGGATCCCCTGTGTTAAGTGGCGGGGACCCGGGAATCCACGGCGACACTTCTCCCACGCGTGTGATTTTGCAGCTGTGCTCTAAAACCAACAACAATACTTTGTGTCGCTAATAGCTCCAAGCAACAAAACTGCAGAATTTACGAGTGGTGTGGTGAGACACTTACTGGAACAACTATGGTATAATTCAGGGGCGGATCTAATGGGGGGGGGTCTAGGGGGCTCAAGCCCCTCCCCCCAATAGTAACTAGGTCCCCCCCCCCCCCCCGACATCGTAAAGAAATACAATTTATTCCGTATTTACATGGCAGATTGGCAATTTTTCAATCTCTCAAATCAGTTTTTGATAGTTGTGTTGCTTGAAAAATTGGTCTTTAATCGCTCGCCAATAAATCACAAGTGCTCACCCAGCCTTAGGGTTCATCAGGGCTTCACTGTTCATTTTTTCTGGCGACACCGTGTTTCCAGGAAGGTAGAGGATTATAGACCGTCCTTCCAGGAGGGCGACCCTTGTGCGCTAATGTCGCCTGTGCGCTTTTAGTCACTCACCATAAAGACTACCCTTGCCCTACTGAAGCCCCCCAAAACCGAAGTCCCCCATACCAAATTCCGCTCAGGCCCCTCCCAAAACAAAATCCTGGATCAGTCCCTGGTATAATTGCAGCATTTGTTATTCTGTTAGTTATGGCCTCCTTTACATTTGGGCTGCTTTAAATGGCTAGTAGGGAAGAAGCTGAGCACAGAGTCTACCTTCTGATACCGCGGTCTTAGAAGAGAATGGAGATCTACATCTAAGACAGTTCCCTCTTTGTAGCTATATGTTCATGGCATATACCGGTAGTTTATAGCAGGTAATTATCTTTGTAGTAAATTATGTGCATTAAGAAAGGTAGTTCGCTTTCTGAGTCAAGTTACACGGGTGTGCCGCTACGCCAGTATATCTGAGTGACTCGATGTTGTCCCCGAAGGCCAATCCTAGAGCTGCATTTCACTGTCTGAAACATGGACATAGTTTGTGCTCATGGAGGAAGCATGTGATTGATGTACACGTGAAAGCTGCGTAATACCCAGCCAATAGCAAGTGTTCGTTCCCCACCTGTAAGCCCATGGAAGCCAGCTGGCGACAAAGTAACAGGCAGTGCGCGATGTAGTATTATGGTCAGGAACTCTATAATCATTGAATAACTTCAGCTTTAGGCCAGAATTGCGATATTCTACTGGCTCAGCAAGTAGCCACTATCATTTCTGATCGAACGATTCACTATTATCTCATTATCGGAACGCCTCCGACTCTTGTCACAGTTTTCATAGCTTGAAAGTGTACAGTATTTACTGTATGCCTTCGTCAAACTTTCTATACTAAATCCACTTGAGGAGCTAACCACGTCATATGGTTAAGTTATTGTTGTGTCACTGTACTCTTTTCTAGCTATATCCCTTCAGATGTCGATTGGAAACATCTTCAACCACTGCCGGCAGTAAAAGTGCTAAAACGAACCCACTATCGGGTAGGTGCCGCATTCAGTTTGGTCAAACACGCGGCAGGTGTTCTGGGTGAACGGTTACGCTTTGGCCTCGCATTCGGAAAAACGCGGTTTAGAACCAGTCAGGCCATCAATGGTTTCCTCAAACAATTCCAGGCGAATGACGGTACAGTTCCTTCTAAAGGCCATGGCTTAGTTCCTTCCTGTTCCTTACTCCCAGTTCCTTCCCGCCTCTAATAACCTCGACGTCGACGAGGCGTAAAGCTTGAAGCAAAAAAAAAAAAAAAATTATAGTAAATAACAATTCAACGTTTCTGATTGTATTTAAATGTATTTTAAATAGCATATTAATGCATATTCAGACCATTTTCAATGTTTTTGGTCATATTTCGATAATATTTATGGTCAAATTTGAGAAAAATCTGATAGTTTTTTTTAATAGTACTGGGGATTCACTAAATATACATTAAAAGAAATTAAGGTAATTATTCACTGAACCGTACTTCTGCTATACAGGTGGAGAAAAAAAACTGACTTTCTCTGTGGTCAGAATTCACCAGTCAAGAATTATATACATTATTGTCTCTGTTCGGCTCGCCTTTTAACCTCGACAATGCAGCAGAAGCATGCCTGTGTCCATCCCCCTCACTCAATATCTCAATGAAATATCCTCAGTCATCGTTATATCTGCAGCGGATCAGCGAGTAGACCTACCACCATGCCGAAATTAAAATTTTCTGAAAGTGTGAAGTTAGGTAAGGGAATTTAGAGTGGAGTATTTTAGTACAGATGAAAGAGTTCTATTCTGTAAGTTATCTGAAATTAAAGTGACTTCAACAAAACGATTTAAAATTTAATTTCCCAATGGTGCAGCGTGTGCACGGAAGCAAATTATGCTGTCAACATAAATGCGACACTACTAGATAAAATAATTGATGTATAACTGAGCATGTATAGAAGTATAGTAAATTTAAATGTTCAGTCATATTTTGCCATTTTTATGTCATATTTACCCATATTTAAGGTCAGATTTGCCTCCATATTTCTCAATTTTTTTTAATTTTTTTTTGCCATAAAGATCCGATCCCTAATAATTACCAAACGTAAATAATTTCAATAGTGATTTTTTTTATGTTGTTTGAGATTCTTCTTGCTTGCAGAATATTTTATTTCCTTTCAGAGCATCTTCAGTAAGTACAAATTCCTTCTTCGTTGCCACATGTCATCATTTTTCCTTAAATCCATTTTTTCTTCTGATGTGCCCGTTTTTCTTCTCTTTTGGCAGAATGAAGCATGCTTCTCCCTTTACCAGTAACTTACTCTTATGTTCAACTGGGAAGCACGTAATGTTTTTTTTTTTTTTTTTTTTTTTTTTTTTTTTTTTTTTTTTTTTTTACCGAGCAGGGCGGTGTAACGGTTAGCGTTCTCGCCACGCATTCGGGAGGACGGCGGTTCGAATCCCCGTCCGGGCATCCAGATTTGGGTTTTCCATGGTTTCCCCAAATCACTCCAGGCAAATGCCGGAATGCTTCCTTCAAAAGGCCATGGCCGAATTCCTTCCCATTCCTTGCCCCCCATCCTTTCCCGTCTCTAAAGACCTCGATGTTAAAAAGAGACGTAAAGCAGTTACAAAAAAAAAAAAAAAAAAAAAAAAAAAAAAAAAAAAAAAAACGTAATTTTTTGTGGTATAGTTATTCTTGCTCAGCGTCTGACCGAATTCAAAACAGCTACTTTGTTAGCTAAAATGTATTTAATCTAAATATTATGAACTGTGTTTACATATACAGTTGATCATTAAAAAAAGAAGCTTGCAACGTACTTTCAACACGCGTGCCTTGAAGTTATTTCCTTAGTCACAATGTAACACTCCTATGTATAAATTAAGCCTAAGTTGGTAATATATTTAATGTAACATGTTAAGTATGAACAACATGAATAAAAATGATTATTAATATAAGCATATATTTGAGTCAAGGTACTACTGTGAGGAATATACGTAGAAAGAAATATAGATCTACTAAATCCAAAGCATAAAAAAATGAGTATGATCCAGGCAAGATAATATGATAAAAATTTTCATGTCGTTAGAGGCTGGACTAAATATGAAGGACACCTTACTGAGCCACAGATCATGAATTGTTCATAATGGAATGATAATTAACATTGGGAAAACAACTGAGTTATGTTTATATTGGGAAATGTCATATCGAAGTTTATAAATTGTGTATTGAAGTTTGTACAGAGGAAAAATTAAAACACTGTTTATTGTCATTTTCAGACTAAATCAATATTGGTAGCTCAAGGAGGCAAAATACCAAATCTTGGAAGGTTACGTATTCTATTTCAGGTCGTACGAAAATTTTAGCTCAAATCTGTAAACTACTACAGATAATGGGTAAACATGATTATCCTCATATTAATGAAAAGTTACATCTATATTTCACTCAAGATCTATACATCTCAAAATTTGGTGGTTTGTGGAGTAGGACGGTTACGTATTTAAATGTTTGGTATACGTTACCTCTGAAACACTTAGCACATTCTTCGCCGAAATGTGTAAGCCACGGATTGAAATTTCTTTTCCATACGATGAACGGCGATTGGTACCGTGGCTAGTGGAAATATAATAAACAATTTCGGCAAATGTTGAAAGGAAACAGATCGCTGAAAAAACTTATAAAATAATTAAATTTTTTGTGTTATCAGTAATTAATGCAGTTAGTCACAATAGCCGAAAAGTATAATATTATCAATGGCGGCATGGATTATGTTGATAGAAAACAAATGCCGTACATAATATTAATACTATCAAGAAGGAGAGAGACGTAGGGTTTTTAAACACGAGCAAGTATGGTGTATATCTTGTTTTTAATGGAAAGACTGCACCTCTGATCTCTAAGGACACCTAAATATGAGGTTTATCTTTACATATACAGGCTCGGAGGATTAAAAAGCAGCAAGATTTGGAAGATCGATGGAACGAACACTGAATAGCTTGGAATGATTCTGAGGAAGTATGATAAACTGAAATATCGATAGTCTGACAGTGATTAAACCAAAGCCCACTCGAATGCGAAGCGGTAGTGTCACCGGTCACCCAGATGGCTTATTTCTGGGCTCCTCATTAAGTTAACATCCATCTTAAATCATCGTTTATTATGAGTTTGAAACTACAAGTAAACTGCTTTCTGTTTTTAAATCCAATAATAGATGATACGTGATAAATCGTAGAAGAAAACTTTTTATTCTATAAGAACTGATCTCGTCTTTCCCATTTTCTGCGCTGTATTATCTGTTTATCAGTTAACAAGCAAACATAAAATTAGTACTTGTTAGTAAAATCCGTGCAGTTTGTTTGATGTTGAACGTAACAGTCGTCATACTGCACCCTACTGCTGCTGCAGTAATGCCCGTGAGCTGGCTCCTGGCGCACGCAAATGCTTTGCCGCCAACTTCTGTGAGCCATTTCACTGCACCCTGCCACATGTCTGTTCAACACGCCAACTCACTCCTGCCTTGCGGCGATGCTACAAGTGTGTTGGCCGATCGCTAGGGATTTGGAGGGAGCACCACCATTACAGTACCATATTAGCTGTCTGGTAAATCAGTGAACCAGAAGTTCGCTTTCGAAACTACGACTCCTGGATTCAAATTCAAGTATGGCCAGAAAATTTTAACAGCTTTGCTTTGTTCATATGAAACAGTAATGGTACGGATTGCACGTTAAACTGCTGAGCTAGCCACGCCAGAGGTGGAATGCGCAGCAGTTTGAATATCTGCCATTAGGCCGTAAGATCAAAAAAAGCCAATCACAGTTATTTTATAGTGCATTGTCTCGTGAATCACAATTTATTGTAGTCTTTTTTTTTTTAGCTTTATGCCGTGTCAACGTCGAGATGGTTAGAGGCATACAAAGGACTGAGAGGAAGGAACGGGAAGTATTTTAGCCATAGCCTCTTGAAGAATGCATCCCGGCCTCCACCTGGAGTGATTTGGGGAAACCATGGAAAACGCAAATCTGGATTAGAACACGCGTCCTCCCGAATACGAGGCTAGAGCGTTACCACGCTCGATAAAAACTTTCTTATTTATCATGCCAACTATACGAGTGTCCAGTATATAAATCTAGTCTTTACTTCTATAATATGTTATTGAACGGGAATGTAATAACAAACAAGAAAAGTTGAGTAGTTTTAAGATAATACTGAAGTAAATGTAAGAATGATCAGATTAATAAGTAGATATACTAAAGAAACATACATGGACAATTTATATAACATGAAAAGACAGAACCCATAATCAAATTTTTTGTCTACATCTACAGCTATATTTTGCAATTCACAATTATTGTTGGTGGCAGAGAGTGATAAGCACCAATCCTAATTCTGTGCATTCCAATCCTGAACAGAACGAGGAAAGAAAGAATACATAAAAGCATCAGTACGGCATTTTATTTCTCTAATCTTATCCCTCCTGTCATTGTGACCTAAATAGGTTGGCGGAAGAAGTATTTCAATGCACTCGTAAATTAAAGATTTTCGCCAACAAATTCAAACGAAAACGACGTCATGTGCCTGCCAACAATCTCAGCCATTCTATTTATCTATTCCGTGACACTTTCGTAAGGACTGTAACCAGCAGTCGCGAATCGAGCGGCTCTCTTCTGTACATTCTTTAACGTGTCAATCAATCCCTTGAGATACGGATCCCAAACTATACAACAGTAAACCAAATACGGATACACTAGTGTTTTGCACCCTATTTCCCTTGTATGAGCATTACAAACATATAATTTCTCTCGTACGGAAGCTTACGACAATTCGCTGCTTCAGAAGTTGAAAATCTTAGCCAAGTCACGCGTACGGTGTTATATATGCAAACTTAAAATGGGGATGTCAAAATGAGCCGGCTTAACGTTAAAAACTTGGATATAAATTGTTAAAAAGTTTCATTGAGTTGGCGGATATTTTTCCGAAAATCAGAGAGAGACCAAGTAGACTTGTTCGCAAAGGCGTCCCAAGCTTTCGAAAGCTAAAAAAATGTTTCCCGAGAGAACCATCATGGTTTACAACAGGTAACCTGGAACCGAGAAGTAAACAACACGGTCACCTTTCGTCCAGAAGTATGTGAAGAGACTATTTCTGAAACTTAGTAAAAATGGCACTGTAACGAATTTAGTTCCAAAATAACACCTTTAATTAGATGGATGGCTGTGAGACAATTAAGCCCGTTGAAACGGGGTGTATGATTCAAGTCGCCAATCAGACAAGACAATTCAGTTTTTCCAGCAACGATCATCGTGAGTAGAAAGTTCTTGAAGTACAAAACCAAAGCCAACAACAGCTGCACAGTCACAAAAGTAGCTCAGAATGAATTTGCTACGAGAGAATATACCGAACGGTTCATAACCGGCATTTCAGCTATCTACATAGGTTCAGCGCTGTAGACGGAGTTTGAAGCGTTCGCTGAAAAAATTACGTCTCTGCTACTTTCTGTCAGACACACCATATCTCGCTTCGCAAACAAAGCTCACCGAACGACATCTGACTTTACACTCCCAAGGTTGGGTTTTGGTAAAAGTGTCCTAGTGTATGTGTACACATCAGAACCGATCCCATAATCTGCTTACTAATCGGTGAAAACTGAATCTCTCAGAACATAGTTTCTGTTTCACTTTCAATAAGAAATTTTAGTAATCAAAATCGAAACTATCTGTCAATTGTCTTTGAAATGATTGTAACAAATTTCAAGTAAAATGTTGAAAATGGCGTTGTTTAATAAATACTTTTTTTGCTTGATGATGCAAAGGCAAACACATCAATCAGGCTACTCACAATTTGAAGCAAATAATGGAATGTTAATTAATACCAACATTTCGATAGTTTACATGCTAAAACACAGCATTACATTCCCGCTATACATTACACTTCAAAGGCATGCATTCCTTGATGTTCCCAGCAAATGCGGAAGTTGTATGTACAGTTTAAGAGATTGCAGTTTTTTTCTTTCATTCTTCAAATAAATAAATAAAAAATAAAAAATCGGCCTGCACATTCCTGTTTAGCTATTATTTCACTCTCTATTGAAAGCGTCTTCTTCTTGCTCTCTTATTATACATTGAAACTACGTTCATTCATTTAAAACTACAAAGAGTTTATCTTCTTAAGTATGCGATGTGTCATTCTTTTTTCTTGTTTGTTCCCGTCTCAATTGATTTATTGTACTACTGCTTTGGAACGGGATTGTTATTCGAGAAATTAATGGTACAAATTATTCTATTTTTCACTTCTATTAGTCCGTGCGACAGAAACGTTTTACCTGTTGCGTTTTCGTTTTCATTTGCATAAAAACTGATGATGACAAATGTAATGTTTCTCAGTCCCCTTATCTGTTTCGGGTAATTGTGTGTAATTGTGTTGATTCGGATTTAATACTCATGTGTATGCCTTATGCCCGTTCCTTTCGTTAATTACTTCCGAATACTTTAGTATGGAACATTGATAAATTGTGAAAAATTAAATAAAATTGAGTAACAAGATATGCATAATGCACAAGATTAGCAATGCTAAGTTGCATAATAACTATCAAAATGAAAAATATCTTTTGATATGATAATCAGTGCAAATGAATTTTGAAAATTAATGCGCTGCTTCAAATTCCAAGTTTTTTTTTTTTTTTTTTTTTTTTTTTTTTTTTTTTTTTTTTTTTTTTTTACCAGAAAATTATTCCTTTCAGTAATCTATTCTGTGCATTATTTAAGAAAACACAACGAATTTCTCAGTTCGCGAACTTTTTAAATATAAATTACCAACCGGCAGCTAAGACCTATACTACGTAGGAGAAATACTTCTTTTGAGACTGGCGCTTCTGAAACGGAAGAAAAATACTTCGTATACTTTTTCTCAAGGAATGATAGCAGCTCCGAAAGAGAAATCAGAAAGTCAAAAGCAAAACGAAACTGAAGAGTTGCGGCAATAGAACCGCTAGAGCGCACAACATGTTTTCTGCATTCAATCATTGGCTGCCATAAAACTAAACATTTTGTAGATACCCGACGGATCTTGTTGTGACGTTAACATGTATTACAGTTTGTTATTTTCATATAATTAATGAAATACGAATCCATAGAATATTATTCCAATTAACTAATTTATTAATGCATTTATTTGTGATAGAAGAAAAATATGATTTGATATAACAGATTTAATGTTTTTCCTAAAGTATCTGACTCCTATAATTAAAGTAAAGAATACTCATGTTTCAGAGTTCTTTAACATTAAAGTTTCTTTTCATATCCCCTTTAAACCTTAATATATTTGAAGTTCATAGTATTATTATCAGAAAGAAGGTCTTTATTCAACTCAGCACATAACGTGTATGAGTGAGACGATGTGGATACAGTTGGCGGAAAATTTGCCTGTTGTTTTACGAAGGAAAAAAGTGAAATTGTTTTTAGGACTTGGTTTTTATTTATTCTTGATAGTCATTCTGGATATCTTATTACTTGTACTCAATCTGAGTAAATATGTTGTTGATGGAATAATCTAGTCATTTGTATCTTTTTGTCACTGATTAAACGTTCTAAGTCTTTTCGAATATGCTTAACTACAATTCGCGGTACGTTAGTGCTTCGTACAGAAATTGCTGCTAATGACTTACTGTGATCTTTAGCTACATGTATTAACTGTTTACTTAAAATATTTCTGTTCAGATGAAGACTATATCATCATTATTAGAAACAGTTTGTGTTAAAAAATCGCATAAAGATATAAATTTAGAACAAAGAATTAAGAGGATCTATGGAATACATTTGACGGAGCATCCTAGTGTATTTTTCATGAACAACCATAGCTTTCCCAATGTTGAATGTTAGTTTAAGGGCCCATGTAAATTCCGGCAGAGACAAAGAATGAATTTTACATTCTCTCATAACATTTTCTAATAGATAAACGAAATTTGAAACCTTGCAATGTCACCAACCAAGCTTTTAATTAAGATAATTACATTTCATACTTTCAATCAGCAATCCCTTTACATTGTATCGCCAATCCCATTAGAACCTACTTTAGGTAATCTTTTGAAGCTAATTATGTAAATAAATTTAAAATTTTACTGTTTACACATTGCAATGTTTTATTATTATAAGATGTTACGGAGGCAATAATGCATCTTTCTACTTGAAATGGAGGATTAAATAATGTTCGATTAAAACTTAAAGTGGAACTCGTTCCTTGATTGAGTTGCCTAATGTAGTGTGCCAAAGTGCAAAATTAACCGCAAAAATTGATTTTAAAAGAAGGCGAAGATTTTAATAAGTACTCTTTCAAGGATCTCAGCCATGTAGCAGTTGGGTACATCCATATAAAAATGAATGTGCTTATAAAGCAACGACAATGCTAATTTGGCTACACACCACTGGAATTTCTTTGTTTGACAGCCTGCATAATTGAATGAATAATTAAAGACACAAATGAACAAAAATCACTATCCATAAGTCTTCATGAACTCGATTCTGAAATTAATGCCGAAATCTTCAAGTACCGCATTCTGTAAAACTAACTGGCAGCAAAGTTCGTCAAAAATGATGGGTTTAACTGAGTGTTATGGTAATTTATTTCTCTGCAGTTGCTTAACTAAACAGAGTTGTTATAAATTAAAGCTCATTGTAATTTATCGTCCCTTGTGCTGTAGCAAAAAGCTTCAGTTGTCAACTTGGTCGAGGCTGCATTTCAGCCTAACAACAATCTACGATAATATTGCTGATAGAAGAGCAAAGCTTAATCACGCGCGAATTAATACATTCCCTGTATCGAATGTCAGTGTCATCATGCATCGCGAAATAATCTTGATCCCAAATCTTCACAGGTTCTGACACCTTTCTTTCTTAATACCTGTGATGAAGATTGATATTTTAACTGCTGAGACAGCTTACATCGGCTGAAATAATGACCCCAGTGAGAACGAAGGATGCTAAAAATAAATCTTAAAAACTTACGCTATAATACATAATATTTAATTGTGGTTTAGGCCAAATATATATCGATGATTTTGGAACTTCTTTCATTCGAACCATGTTATGATTTTAGTAGAAAAAACCCTGATAATTAATATACCAATTTAAACGCAGTACATACTTTTCTTTCAGTGTTCTGACAATTCATGTCTTAGCAAATGCTTAGCTAAATAGAATTTTTATAAAATAAAATTCAATGTAATTCCTTGTGCCTTGCGCTGTAGCAAAAGATTTCAGTTTCCATCCTGGTCCAGGTTGCATTTCAACCTAAACACATACTACGATAACCTTGCCGCAAGGAGAACAATACTTCTATCTCACGCATATTAATACATGAACAGTATCGCGTTTTAGTGGCAATAATGAATCGCGATATAAATGTGATCAAAAATCCTTAAGGGTTTTTACACATTTCTTTTTTTTTATCCATGATTCAGACCGTTATTAAAACGTTTGAATGGCTGACACAGTTGCTGAAATAATAGGATCAGTAATATTACACACTGGAAGCAAAGGAAGTTAAAATAAATCTTATAAATTTACAAAATGCCACGTAATATTTGTTTCCAGTGTAGTGTAGGATGCACAGATCGGGATCAGTGTGCAACTATTTCCATTTAAACGAATTCATAATTTCAATAATACGACACTTAAAATTATTTGGAAAAAAAAAAGCTCAATTATTCATGCCCTCTGCTGTAACGTCAAATGCCAGTTGTAATCCTGACCACTGTTAAGTAACAATCTAACCAAAACATTCGCTACATTGATGATCGAAATACAAAGCTTTTATCTTCCATATCTATGGATAAAGAATTTAAAGAATACTTCTATATATCCAAAGAATATTACGTAAATATAAGAATCTAAGGATTGATATGTCGATTTTAATGCAATACATACTTTTATTTCAGTGTTCTGTAAGTTAATTTATTCGCGGATGCTTGGAAATAACGTCCATTACCAAGAATAATGACGCAAAGCTTGACGTCATTGCGCGACGTCATACATTGATGGCATGCAGTGACAGGTGACGTCATACATGACAGCTTTCTTATTATATTAATAGATAATAATAAATAATAACAGAACTGTATTCGCATTCTTACTACATAAAATCTTAACATAGTGTAAGTACTGTACATCTCTGTGACAGTACCACGAACAACTTAAGAAACAAACTTTTAGGCCTGCAATACAATTATTAATTTTTAAATAGGATCTGTATGTGTTAGTACGGCAAATGCATCACACAAAAAGCTAAGAGTTGTGTGTTCATAAAGTTTTCTTCGTTTGTTTTCAATGATTTACACATCGGACAACTATACCTGCAATAAATAAAACAATTTCACATAACTGAAAATCCTGTTGGAGTGAAATTAATTGTCACCTGCTGATTTTTAATGTTCATATAATATTTTCTTTATTTTCTATTAATTTGTTCTCTCGATTTCACCACAGAATACCATAATACGAACTATGTCGAGAAATTAACACCTTTACAGTTTCCTTCATCAGAATTAGGCGCGTAGACATACGTACATTAGAATCATTAATGCAGATGGAGATGGTCTTTCGAAAATACGAACTAGTATTGATTGAAATATAGATTATAAAATTAAAATAATAACAAAACGTCTCTTGGAAGTAATTTTACACTTTGGGTAAACAGCAAAGTGTCTTTAAAGCAACAACTGTAATGAAGACTGTTGTGTTATTAAAATAGAAATCTCTTCTTTTTTCGTTTCCAGAATATATCTCTGCCTGAACGAATTTCTGGAGCCCCCTTGTTGGGTTTTCTAAAAGGGATTTTGTGTTAGCAGGGAAGTATTTTCGCATGAGCAATTTCACGGAGAGCTCCCTTTCTCTTAGAACCTCTGTGTAGACTAATTTGTTCATTTTAAGGGAAGGTGCTCTTTTGTATCGCTAGTGTAATTGCTAATTTACTTTTCTTGCACTCGTTCTTCACTTCCCCTGGCGCCTGTCTTTGATGGACGAAGCGAAAAACATGAGCGCGCACATCACAGCATTTCGCATGTTATTTCCTTGCGAACAGTCCGGGGACATTATTCTCACATTTAATTGTCTCTGGAAAATGATTACACGGCAGTATGTCTCCTGGGGTGTATCTTAAACAATGACCTCCCAACGGTGTATTCAGTTGCTGGAATATTGTTCCGCCTGGCTAGTACAACATTTACTTCGAATAATCAGAGTCATAAAAACGTCTGTTGATATTTTCTGAAGAGGGAAGATGAATAAACAGCAAGAAAGATATTCCATTCAACAGACAAGCTATAGCAACTTTGGAAACAAATCTCTCTAAGAGCGAAATTATTCACTTCTAAACACGGATCTAAAAAAAAAAATATTTCAAGTGGGAAACAACGCCTTCCAGTGATCGTATTGCTGCTTTCTAAACACAGTAATGTTAATTTTACAATCATTTGCATTCTTGGTAACCACGACGCCACACGTTCAATATCATTTTTCGCACGTTACGATCATCTTTTTATTACTACACCTATTTCTCAAACTGTTTCACAATTTAGCACATTCAAATCTTGGAAATACACTTGCAAAGATCAGTTAATTCAAGATATGCATTGCGAAAGCTATTCTCGAAGAGAAGGCCATCCAGATACGAAATGTTCTTTATGGGTCTCTGTTTTATTTTTCAAAGTCCACAGTAAATAAGTATTCATACGATATTTACCCAAAACTGCTCCAAAAGCATATAGATCAAATCAGTATTGCAGGGCACTTTTGGCAAGCTAAATAAAAAGAATTTATAGTATTGAATAAATTATAGAGGTATGTTAACAGATGTACCAGGGAATAATGGGAAATACAAAACCCGCGCCAAGGACATTGTGGTGTTCATTACGAGGCGTTCTTTAAGAAACGCAGTATAAACTCCTGACTACCGTCTTCCTTCGCAGCAGCGTTTCCAGCAAGCAATTTCAATGTTTTCGTCTCTACTGTTAGAAATGGGTCATCTATATCTGGTCACTGCTGCCTTTTTTTTAGTGAAATTAGGACTAAGCGGAGTATCCATGTTTCTACGTTCAGTAGATGGCTGAGAATTACGTGTATGCATTTGCCAACCATGATCGGAGGTGCATGCTCAGTGGAAGAGTTATTTGCTGTGTCAAAAACATATCTTTTGTCTTGGAATGCTTTAGCAGTGCGTGGTGTGATGCGTTCTTGGCAGATGAAATGTTACCGTGAAATTCTGTGTTCGAAAGTGTCCTTCAAAAATAGCATGATTTGTTACTGTGTCCATGACAACGGTACCTCAAGTGGCTCTTCGTCTTAATTATTTTATTGTGCACATTTGATGTATTCTTTTCGAATAGCGTAACTTAGTGACTTTTTACTAAACAATTTAAAGAAAAAGATTTTTTCCTGGTGTTACGCCTCGTTGACATAAAGGTCAGTAACAGCGGGTAAGAATGGAGGCAAATGACGGGAAGGAATGATGGGAAGAAACTAGGCAAATGCCATGTAATACGATCGAGGACAGTATTATGTATAAAACATTGATTAAAAGTTTGTAAGTACTGATGTGAACTATGATGTTTGGAGGACAATTTGCGATGGTTTAGACTGATTTATATAGAAAATTTTGTGCGTAAATACTTGTAAATATTTTTTATCTTCATTTCAGTGTGTTTCATGATGATTGTGAATGATTTTGTTCTAATTCTGATTGCTTTAGTATGATTTTGATTGTTAACTGCATATAGAACCAGATTTCTATGTACAGATCAAGAAATTCCCTTAAATTACGGGCCAGCGGTTTGTGGGTGCGCAGCTGGGAACGAGCATCTCAGAAACGGAGAGGCTGATCTGCTGTTCACGTCTACTTTAGTGAGCACCTATGCAAATTGTGAAATCACGAGTAGGTGAGGGTGATCTGTGGCAGATCTGAAGGAAGAGTACAATTCTGGTGCCTCCAGAAGTGTTTCAGAGCACAAAAATCGCTATTCTGCCACAAATCACCTCCTATTCTGCTTTACAGAGAGGGAAGCCTCCAACCTCCACGTTCTGTGATGTGGCGTGGGTGTCCACCACATTGTCGTCTACTCGTGGTTTCGCCGTCCTTCAAACACTTTCCATCGATGCTTACTACAGTAGTACGCGAACAGCCGTCCAGCTTCTCCGTTTGCGAGATGCTCGTTCTCAGCCGCCGCGCCCACAAACCACTGACCGTAATTTAAGGGAATTTCGTGACCTGTCCATAGAAATCTGATGTCAGATACCTCAGGTAGCCTACCAAGAACTTGTAGAAACCATGATACGTCAAATCGTTGCTGTATTACGTTCAAAAGATGGACCAATATGCTAGTAAGTAGGTGATCATAATGTTTTGGCTGGTCAGTGTATAAACCAATTAAACTTGTAATATGTTTAATAATTTAACAACTTTTGATTTTAATCAAACAAAAATTATATTTCGCTGTAATTAAGTGTGACGTTATTTATTATTGTATACTGGTATTATACAAGCTGATTCCCACAACTTCATCTGCACTTAATGTACCCGCCTCATTCTGAAACTGTTTATGTCAAAGTTAATACATCGCCAGCGAGAAATAATAATATTAATAATTAATACTCTTTTCGAATTTGACTGAGAGGAGTGAATAGATCCTACCAGTAGTATCTGTGTGAATCTCGTTCAATGAAAAATGTATACTAATTTGCGGACACTTTTATCTTAAAATTTGCAGCTTTCCGACTTCACATCAAAATGAAACATGCCCAATTTTACCCACGGGATCACGGGCTGCACATTAATAGAAACCCCGTCTAAATCCAAGCAGTACTTGTTGTGTAAATCATGACTGTACAGACTTTCTTCCACTTTTTAGTGGGAACTTGGGGGGGGGGGCGACTACTATTTTTAGAATATAGATTAATATCAGTTTTGTTAATCTGGATAGCAGGAATCTCGAATGCTGTCGAATTACAGGTGAATAAAATATTATGTTTTATTAGGTCCTATGGCATTTACATTGCTGGGTATATTTAAATTTATTTCTAACACAAGACAATGCAATTGCAAGCAAGCAATACCCAGACCTTACAATTTTTCGGATCAGTGCAAACAATAAGTGGATTCTAACTATCTCAATAGTTTACAAAGTGAATATGGAACATCGTGGCGTCATACGCCAACAACTAGATGTTATACATATCATAAAATTCCCAGGGGCGCTAATTAAAACAAAGTGAACATTATCTGAGTCATGTTACAATAAACAAGACGCTTTCAGAGTTCAATGGTCGGTGAAATGAAATGCCAGCTAGCTCAGGGACACTCCCACAATTAAAGCTGAGATTCTATTCCCAGGTAGCGTTTACGGCTTTTTAAATCCTCGTTAAAACCCATGAAACTTTGACCTGGCGTCAGAACACGTTACCGATGTCCGCCACTCGGCGGCGAATTGAGACACAACGTGTCGCCGCGAGATAACGATCTCACGGACCGCTCCAGTTACCTCTGCGATGATTGCCTGACGCCACTGGAAGCCAACAAGTCGATGTGTGACGGACCACGTCCGGCCAGAAATTGCCCGTTGTGGCGTCCTTCCCGCCAACATCAAGTTTTAGTTTTTTTTTATTGCTTTATTACTTATTGCTTTACGCCTCGTCGACGGCTAAGGTCATTAGAGGCGGGATGGGACTGAGGACAAGGAACGGGAAATAATTCGGCCATCGCCTTTTGGAAGGAAGCATCCCGGCATTCACCTGAAGTGATTTGGGGAAACCACCACTAAGAAGCAGTCCCATCCTCTTTCAGTACAGCGCGCTGCAGCGCCCGCATTACATGAAAAGGAAGCTCTGCCTTAATATTTGTCGACCCTGTAGTTATATACCATTGGTGGAATAGCGTACGCCAAAATTACTTGATTTGTAAACAGCCGTCTATTTGCCTTTTGGTTTCGCGCGCAGCTGAAGAGAGTTGACCTTCCACCCTCTAGCGTCTTGGCTGAGGGTACAACGCCCTCGCATCGGCTAACGGGATACGTCTCTCTCCCCGGGCACCGCTTCTTGTGTCCGCCGCAGCATGGTGTCGCCGGCGAAAAGCTTTTACCACATATGCGAATGTTCAAAATTTACCACTGACCGCCAGCATTTTCACCTTTTCATATTCAATTTGCTCCTTTTTAATAGCAATCTTACATTAACTAAAATTATATAATAATTTTGCCGCCCGGGCTTATCATAAATAAATTACCTTATGATCTGAATAAACCTAATACAATTTGCATCCAATGAACCGCTATAACTAATCTGAATAATCTGAATATAGCAGGTCGTAGACTCTATATTCATGGATGATGATACGAGAGTGTCATACAACAACCTGTTATGCTATTATAAATATCGATTTTTTTTAAAAAATAATTCATTTCTGCCTAAGGCAGTTTTTCACTTAATAGGTCTGCATGTCTCCTGTCTTTTGACTTTCTCTTCAGTAGTGTAGTGGTACGAAATCCACTAATGTTTGCCAATGTGGAGCCAGGCTGCATCAGTGTGTGCGAATGCTGTGAAAGAGGCAACTCCAGCAATGTATGTGCAGAAGCGTTTAAAACAATACCTTCGATTTTCAAGTTCGACCAACCAACGACCGGCAACGTCGGGAAGGGCCTGAAGAAACCCGTTTGGTTCCTGAATATTTCCCGCCAATGACCTGGGGTGAGAGAAGCGCATGGACGAGATATATAGATGGGACTGGACTATGTAGCGGCTGGGGTTTTGGGAAGTTAGTTTTTCCTTTTTTCAGTGCACTAGTTCATGTACATTGTTTTTTATGTGGTCACACACCAAGTGAATTTAGGCAGATGTTAGTAATGGCTGTCATTACTCGGTCAGTGTGATGATGCCTTCAACAGTTTTATTAGCCATGTAACTGCACATGGTCGAGCGGCAAATATTATGGTAAATTTTAATTTAAAGAGTTTGACTGCTTTGTTTCTCGAGATGTCGACCTGAAACGCCCTAAATAGACATCTAACAAGAAAAGAGAATAAAACTCATGTTCACTGTAAACTTTAAATCGTACCTGAGCTAGCGGAGTAGACGATATCTCATGCAAGGTTTTTTTTTTTTTTTTTTTTTTTTTTTTAGTATGTTTCATATTTTTTTAAATCTGTTTTATTGTTTTGATTTATTTATGTCTCCAAATCGATTATAATGTAATGTTCAATCATGATTAATCAAGATCATTTTTCTTTAAGTTTGTTTTAAATTCCAATAAATGTTAATTAACGAAAATTTATTCCATTCTTCATAAATCAAATTCAATAATTAATATTCAGTAACTAGCTGGTACCCACGACTTCGTTCGTGATTCTAAAGAATTCATGGACAGCTATGGACATCTAACCACCCTAGTGCACGATGGGAGACTCGATACTATTACCATACACAAGTACCAGTCTTCTGCGCTATGTAGTTCCGGCAGCAAGGTAAAATTTACTGATACACACAAGTCTTTGGATGAAACACGAAAATATTCCTGATCGACCAATTTCAAACACCATATCTCACACACTCCCACAGTTACCGAATTTCAGGCAACGTTGTGATCGATGGGAGACTCTGTGTTAGTACCACACACAAACGCCAGTGATCTGCGATTGATAGTTTTCACTTAAAAGTGATACACCGTGACACATGCGTCTTTGGCAGAAATATGAAATTGCCGCAGGTCGACCATTTTCATCCCCCATATCTTCCACACCCCCATAGCTACAAACAACTAACAACCATAGTGCACGACAACAGACACGATTCTACTACCACACATACACACCAACGCTCTATGCTATATAGTCGTGGTAGAAAAGTGAAATCTGCGGAGACACATGCCTTTCGTCGAAATACGAAAATATCCTAGGTCGGCCACTTACAACCACCATATCTACCACAGTACCACAGTTTCTGAAATTCGGCCGCTGTTGTGATCGAAAGGTGACTCTGTGCTACTACTACACACAAACGCCAGTTATCTGTGATCTATAGTTTTCGCTGAAAAGTGATACACCATGACACTTTTGTCTTTGGTAGAAGTATGAAATTGCCACAGGTCGATCACTTTCAACCCCCATATCTCCCACACCCCCTTAGCTACGGTCATCTAACAACCATAGTGCACTACATGAGATACGATTCTACTACCAAACACAAACACCAATGCTCTATGCTATGCAGTTGTGGCAGAAAAGTGACATATGCGGAGACAGTCGAAATACGAAAATATCCTTGGTCGGCCACTTACAACGACCATATCTACCACAGTACCACAGTTTCTGAAATTCGGCCGCTGTTGTGATCGAAAGGTGACTCTGTGCTACTACTACACACAAACGCCAGTTATCTGTGATCTATAGTTTTCGCTGAAAAGTGATACACCATGACACTTCTGTCTTTGGCAGAAGTATGAAACTGCCACAGGTCGACAACATTCAACCCTCATTTCTCCCACACCCCCATAGTTACCAACATCTAACAACCATAGTGCACTACATGAGATACGATTCTACTACCAAACACAAACACCAATGCTCTATGCTATGTAGTTGTGGCAGAAAAGTGACATATGCGGAGACAGTCGAAATGCGAAAATATCCTTG
This sequence comes from Vandiemenella viatica, assembly GCA_031002005.1. NCBI lineage: Eukaryota > Metazoa > Arthropoda > Insecta > Orthoptera > Morabidae > Vandiemenella > Vandiemenella viatica. The sequence continues at coordinate 59,563,155 of JARYHS010012519.1, read as the reverse complement.
GTCGGCCACTTACAACGACCATATCTACCACAGTACCACAGTTTCTGAAATTCGGCCGCTGTTGTGATCGAAAGGTGACTCTGTGCTACTACTACACACAAACGCCAGTTATCTGTGATCTATAGTTTTCGCTGAAATGTGATACACCATGACACTTCTGTCTTTGGCAGAAGTATGAAACTGCCACAAGTCGACCACATTCAACCCTCATTTCTCCCTCACCCCCATAGTTACCGACATCTAACAACCATAGTGCACTACATGAGATACGATTCTACTACCAAACACAAACACCAATGCTCTATGCTATGTAGTTGTGGCAGAAAAGTGACATATGCGGAGAAAGTCGAAATGCGAAAATATCCTTGGTCGGCCACTTACAACCACCATATCTACCACAGTACCACAGTTTCTGAAATTCGGCCGTTGTTGTGATCGAAAGGTGACTCTGTGCTACTACTACACACAAACTCCAGTTATCTGTGATCTATAGTTTTCGCTGAAAAGTGATACACCATGACACTTTTGTCTTTGGCAGAAGTATGAAATTGCCACAGGTCGATCACTTTCAACCCCCATATCTCCCACATCCCCTTAGCTACGGTCATCTAACAACCATAGTGCACTACATGAGATACGATTCTACTACCAAACACAAACACCAATGCTCTATGCTATGCAGTTGTGGCAGAAAAGTGACATATGCGGAGACAGTCGAAATACGAAAATATCCTTGGTCGGCCACTTACAACCACCATATCTACCACAGTACCACAGTTTCTGAAATTCGGCCGCTGTTGTGATCGAAAGGTGACTCTGTGCTACTACTACACACAAACGCCAGTTATCTGTGATCTATAGTTTTCGCTGAAATGTGATACACCATGACACTTTTGTCTTTGGCAGAATTATGAAACTGCCACAGGTCGACCACTTTCAACCCCCATTTATCCCACACCCCCATAGTTACCGACATCTATCAACCATAGTGCACTACATGAGATACGATTCTACTACCAAACACAAACACCAATGCTCTGTGCTATGTAGTTGTGGCAGAAAAGTGAAATATGCGGAGACAGTCGAAATAGGAAAATATACTTGGTCGGCCACTAACAACCACCATATCTACCACAGTACCACAGATTCTGAAATTCGGCCGCTGTTGTGATCGAAAGGTGACTCTGTGCTACTACTACACACAAACGCCAGTTATCTGAGATCTGTAGTTTTCGCTGAAAAGTGATACACCATGACACTTTTGTCTTTGGCAGAAGTATGAAACTGCCACAGGTCGACCACTTTCAACCCCCATTTATCCCACACCCCCATAGTTACCGACATCTAACAACCATAGTGCACTACATGAGATACGATTCTACTACCAAACACAAACACCAATGCTCTGTGCTATGTAGTTGTGGCAGAAAAGTGAAATATGCGGAGACAGTCGAAATAGGAAAATATACTTGGTCGGCCACTAACAACCACCATATCTACCACAGTACCACAGATTCTGAAATTCGGCCGCTGTTGTGATCGAAAGGTGACTCTGTGCTACTACTACACACAAACGCCAGTTATCTGTGATCTGTAGTTTTCGCTGAAAAGTGATACACCATGACACTTTTGTCTTTGGCAGAAGTATGAAATTGCTACAGGTCGACCACTTTCAACCCCCATATCTCCCACATCCCCATAGCTACCGACATCTAACAACCATAGTGCACGACAGGAAAGACGATTCTACTACCACACACAAACACCAAAAGTCTATGTTATGTAGTTGTGGCAGGAAAGAGAAGTATACGGAGATACGAATTTTTGGTCGAAATATGAAAACGCCCTGCACTGACCAACTTTAATCATTATATCTCCCACATCTCCACAACTATCGGTATTCGGCCAACGTTGTGCACGACTGGAAACTCCATGCTACTTCCACCCACAAACATCAGTGATCTGTGCTAGGTAGTGGTGGCTGAAAAGTGAAATATAGGAAAAAACACGTCTATTTTTATATATATATAAATTGGCATGTTTAATGATAAAATCGGTCTATAACTTTAGTAACAAAGAAATCGTTACAGTAGTTTCCGTTTCTTCTAATGTTATCTTATACATCCTTCTTCCTCTCACTCCCCTCTCACAAAATACTCCTTCCAAGGCGACTGTAAACAAGCACTCCTCTCTCAACAAGTGTCCCATCTAGTACTTCTTTCTTTCTGTTATGGCTTGCTGTAGTTTCCTCCTCTCACCCACCATTTCCAGCATTTAAACATTCCCACCTTCTCCATCCAGCTTATCCTCTCTATTCTCCTTCACATTTACATCTTCTCCACGCTTATATGTATTTGTTTTTCATCCTCTTGTCTCAGTGTCCACGTCTCTGTCCCATGAAGTGCACACTCCATACGAAATATTTTCCAAGACTGATCGATAGTTTTTTCTATCTACTTTCCCAGTGAATAATCGCCTCTTCCTATTAAACCTTTCTTTCACTCCTGTAACATGAATTGCCACCTCTTGGTGGCATCTCAAGTACTTTTACATCTTGATACAAATAATTTTTTGGTTAGTCCAAGAAAACATAAGTTATTTCTCGCAGTTGAAGTGCTTAAAGTATAACATATAAATAAATTATAAGTAATCAAATTTTAGACCGAGATGGGAGGAGGCCAATATTGGCCTCCTACCTATCATTCGGGAGGACCGGGGTTAATCTCGGTTCGGCCATCCTGTCTGAGGTTTTCCGTGGTTTCCCTCAGACAATTAGGCGAATGCTGGGATGGTTCCCTAGAAGGCCACGGCCGACCTTCCATCCCCCTTCCCTCCCCGTAGTAGTAGATTGGCTGAAAAGAGTCCCCTATGACTCTCCAGCAGCCCGCCTCCCAGCCTTCTGCTGGGAGGAATGAAATTGTAAAAAAAAAAAAAAAAAAAAAAAAAAAAAAAAAAAAAAAAAAAAAAAAAAAAAAATCAAATTTTACTGGTTTATTGTAATTATGTTACACTGATAATCTTGTATTTTGTATATTGGATTGATGTCTTCAATTCCGAAATGTTCTTATTCACTGATTTTATGATGAAATAAATATATTCCACAATAACAATTCTTGTAAAAATAGGTCATGTCTCGTGCTAGTGAAAAAAAGTTATGAGATGTTTTGAGCCAAGTCTACACTTTACAGTGTGTATTCACTTCACTTTGTAAAACAGAATGATTTCTCTCGGTGTTATAGATCGTTTATCTAGAATAATAAAAAAAATCTGGTAACTTGGCCATTAGAGGGCGTCCATTAATTACGTGAGGTAAAATCGGGGAGGGGGGGGCTCCGGCGAAATCTCACCAAGGGGGAGGGGGGGCGTCAACGGAAATCTCACGCGATTTCTAGGGGGAGGGGTGTCTCACAAACCAGATCTCACCAGAGGGGGGGGGGGGCGTAAATCCGGAAAAACACCTCGCGACGTTATTTATGGATGCCCCATTATGCGCGTCATGTTTCATTTAACTTATATAAATACCTTAAATGTGTTGCTTTATCAAACTTACATATACATAAAAATTATGACGTGCACAATTCCCAAGTGAGCAGAATTACTTTTTATCCTAAATAAACGATCTATAACACCGAGAGAAACCATTCTGTTTTAACAAACCTAAATGAATACACGTTGTAAATTGTAGAATTGGGTCAGAAGAAGATCTCATAACTTTCTATCACTACACGAGCACGAGAATTGTCCTATTTTTAAAAGAATTGTTTTTGGGGGATCTCATTTCTTTTTGTAAGTTTATCACTTATTCTGAATCGCCGCTCAAATGTAATGATTACATTTGAAAATTGATGAATAAGAACATTTCAGAATTGTAGACATCAATATACGTTACCAACAATGCCCCACTCTCTGAAAACAATGGATGTGACCCTTTACGTTATTCAACTTTCTTAGTTCCTTCATCAAATTCTCAGGATGAATTTTGTGTAATACAGTAACTTAAAATATGTGAAATTTACCACAGTATTTCCATTCTGAACACATTCAAAATAAATAACACTTAAGAAGATACATTATCTATCCAAAAGCTGAAGAAAATATAAAATGAAACCAAATTATTAAACCAATATTGGTGTAACATTGGTTACTATGAGGGCCTTATTGAGACAGCAGAACAATAATTTTCAAACTCATTGCTTGCGACTCCAGGCTGTCAAAGACTCTGTATGATAATCTACGATTATCAAAGTGTTGGAAAGGTATGCTGTATAAAAAGAATTAAACTTTAATGTTAAGTTTTTCTGTACTTTAATTGTTCTGTCATACAAGCAGCCTTATAGGTGGTTTAATGCGGTTGACATATGTCTTAATGCAAAGGCGTAAGAGGTTTCAACAATTTGCATCACATGACTGATATTTTTAAACTCTTCTACTATCGTTTTTAATCTTCTGTATAGTCAGTAATTTTGAAGCATGTGATGTTAGACTTACAGTGCGATAATTCTCACATTTGTCAGCTCATGCTTTCTTCTGAAGTGTGAAGATTATACTTTTATTAATTTCGGTTGGAATTACTCCTGTTTCGTAACTGTTTGAAATCAGTTCGAATAATCTTCAGATTCCTTCTTCTCCTATATATTTCAGAAGTTCAGCAGGCATCTCATTAATTAAAATCTCATTAATTAATTTTATATCTTTCAAAGCTCTGAAGTAACTCAATGAAGTTTTTACGTTGCACGTACAACAACCTAATTTCGCCGTCTATCTTCCCGGAATGAATTTATTTATAACTGTCTCCATTTCATGCAAATTATGTAGTGTAAAAGTAAAATCTTCGGGTCATCAAAATAGATTACTTCATATCTTACGGCAGAGGGAAAGTAGTTACAGTTGGTGTGGCAAAGATAGAAGCAACGAAAAGCGACGTGGTTTCGTTTCTTGCAGTGCTTCGGCTTAAAGGCTTTGGAGCCTTCAAAAGCTTTACCCTAAATTACAGTTGGGGAGAAAGCAGGCTTGGGACTTATTACACTTTAGAAATCTGAGTTACCACCACTGTTGGCCGACCAGTTGTTCCAAAGAGCCAGAGGAACTTCAAAAGAGGGATGCAAAGCAGTTAATTCTACGACGAAATTAATACCTCAGAAGAGCGTCGATGTTAATTAATACACTGAGTCCTTTCGAACATTCAAGTAAAAGTGATGATAATTACAGTTCATACTCTCCAAATCTAACGAGAATTATTTAAGAGGTATAAACGCTACCACATTTTCTTGTACGTTCCATTCAAGGGAAGTAAGAAAGCGACACCGGAATCCTGACATATTCATCCTTTCTTCTAATAGCTAACAAAAGCTGCGTTTCAGTAGGTTAGACAATCTGAGGGTTTATTTTGTTAACTTATGGTTTTACGCTTTCTATGGGAAGGAATTCAGCCATGCCCCTTTGAAGGAACCATCCCGGCATTTTCCTGCAGTGATTTTGGGAAACAATGGAAAATCTTATTGATTGGACAGGGATTCGAACCCACATCCCCCCAAATGCGAGGTCATAGCATTACCGCTTACCCGCACTGTGCGGTGATAATTTAAAGGGTCATCGTATTTTACAGGTGACACATGTAAGTAACTTTAATCTACATCATAGTAGTCGTCGTGTAAATTTTATAATTTGCATGTTATTTATTTTAAAATTTGAATGTTGTCATAGAGGTTGAACCAGCATTGTGAAACACACAGCAAACCATTCCTTCCTCAAGTTTACTTGTTTTTATATTAATGGATAAGGAAGACGAGTCCCTAATCCAGTCTTGAGTGCAACGAATTATTAAGCCTTGCACAATCATTTTATGCATGGATTAAAATCCAAGTTCGATACACGAACCTCTATGAACAACAGCGTATATGCCTACTGTTACACAAATGCACTACGAAGACGTTTCTAATTCACCTACCTTCACCTCTGGCACAGATTGCTGTGTAATGTGAATTGCGACAGAACGCTTCCATGGTTCAGATTTTACGTTAAATTGTAGGTCCCTTTTACCAGTAAGATTACCGGAGTAGGTTAGGTGGTGCACCTTCCTCTGGTGCCTTCTTGGGGAGATCCATGTAATCCTCTCTAATTACATATACAGGGCGTTCGCCGGTAAACGCTACCCTCCCAGTCTGTTGCCGTCGGCAACTTGCTCGGTCAGTGGGGCCAGCTGTTTCCGCCCCATGGCACCGTGAATCACCGCTGCCCCAACAGTGCAGTGCAGTGACCCTTACATTGTTAAGAACGGTTTCTTTGCATTGTAGATAGTTTGTGACTTCAGTCTCTTATTAATCAGTGTTGTGAATAAACGTTTCTTTGCGGTTTGGCTGGTTTGGGGCTTCATACTCTTATTAATCTGTACCGTGTTTGAGTGTGAGTAAAATTATGGTACGTTACAGTTTGCAACAAAGAATATTTCTCTACGATACATATGTGAAGAAGAAGTCGTTTAAAAAGTGTCGCAGTAAATTTCGTCGCGAATTTCCTGGCGCTTTACTGCCAGCTAAATCAACAATTCTGCGTCTGGTTAAAAAAGTAAGAGAAACGGGTTCATTTTTTAACAAAAAGAGACTGTCGGTCAACCGTATTCTCACAGAGGAGAAAATTGAGGATATCGCTTTTCGACTAGAACAGTCACCCAAAAAATCATTAAGTCAGTTAGGGCAGCGTGTGTCTCGAAATATGTTCAGAAGATGTGAAATGTGCATTACACAAGAGGGTCAACACTTCCAGCATCTTTTATAAGGTAAGCTAATGAATTACGTCACATTTAAATGCTTAGCACACAAGTTTATGAAGCGTAATTATTATGAAATAGTCCGCGGCCGACGGTCGAACAATGCCGGAAACTGAGCGCTCGCTCGCCGGGAGCAGTTTCTTCCTTGTAGCGCTAACAGTGTGTTGCGTTTCCCGGCGAACGCCCTGTATCATGATGGCTTTTTCCTGGGTATAATATTCCGGAGTTAAAATAGTCCCCCAATCGGATCTCCGGGTGGGGACTGCTCAGGGAGGAGTCACCAGAATGGAGCGTGGAATGTTAGAAGACTTAATAGAGCAGTTATGTTAGAAAACTTAAAAATGGATATGGTACAACTTAAGTTAGATATTTTTTGGATTAGTGAGATTAGATGGTAGGACGCACAGTATTTCTGGTGTGGGGAACACAGGATAATTAGCACACAAGCTGTCAATGAAGTACTGGTGTAGGATTTGTAATGAATAAGAGGGTAGAGAAATGGGTGAGCTTTTATGAAGAGTTTAATGACAGGATTATTTTGATGAGGCTAGAAACTAAGCCCGCCCAACCATGTTAGTACAAGTGTATATGCCAACGTCACAGGAACATGACGAAGAAATAGAGAAAATATATTCTGAAATTGAAGAATTAATCCAAAATGTGAAAGGGGAGGAAAATCTAATAATAATGGGTTATTGGAATGCGATTGTGGGAGAAGTAAAAGAGTTGAATACTGTAGGAAGTTTTGGTCTAGGAGAAAGAAAAGAGCGAGGAAGCAGGTTGTTAGAATTTTGTGAAAGATATACGCTAGTAGCGGCAAACACACTGTTTAAGAACAATGCAAGAAGGATATACACCTGGAAAAGTCCTGGGGATACAGGCAGATATCAGTTAGATTATATCATGCTCAAACAGAGATTCAGGACTCAAGTTCTTGACTGTAAAGCGTAACCAGGAGCAGACATTGACCATAAATTGACAGTAATGAAGTGCAGACTGAAATTGAAACGAATAAGGAAGCAATATAAGCAGAACAGACTGGAAGTGAATAAACTGAAACAATCTAGCACGAGAGAAAAAACGGTAGACTTAGGTCTAAGAAGTAACTCTGAAAGGAGCTCAACAGAGAACGAATGGAATGGATTAAAGACCGAAATAATGAATACTGATAAAGAAACATTAGGCTTTAGGGACAAAGCTGCCCAAATATCTTGGATCGCAGAAGAAATTTTGGAGCTGACGGATCAGAGGAGAAGGTATAAAAATGCTCAGGATGAAGCACGAAGAGAGCAATACAGGTAATTTAGAAATCAAAAAAATACGAAATGTAAAAAAGCAAAAGAAAAGTGTGAAGAAGTAAAAAAAAAGGAAATGGTCACAGGTAAAGTAGATAGTGCATATAGAAAGATCAAACAGAATTTTGGAGAAATGAAGAAAAGAGGTGTGAACATTAAAGCTGCCGATAGGAAACCTCTTTTAAGCTCAGACGATAGAGCTAACCGATAGAAGGAATACATTGAGAGACTGGTGACGTCTTGAACAATAGCGTAATGGAAAAGGAAGGCGATGTCGACATTGATGAACTGAGAGATCCTGTTCTGGGGACATAATGTAATACTCTGCATGACTTGAAAGCAAATAAGGCAGTTGGAATTGATGAGTTTCTTGCAGAACTTCTTAATTTCCTAAGAGGACTCGAAAGATTATTCAAGCTTATATCAAAAAGTTATCAAACAGGATAAATTCCAACTAATTTTAGTAAAATTATCATCTTCACACTTCCGATGAAATCACAACCCGACAAATGTGAGAATTATCACACCATTAGTGTAACATCACATGCGTCAAAATTACTGACCAGAATAATAGACAAAAAAAATGGAAATGGTGGTAGAAGAGATAGTAGGTGAAGATCAGTTTGGGTTTAGGAAAAATCGCGGTACAAGGGAAGCAATTCTGGCATTAAGAATAATATTCGAAGGGCGGAAAAGAGAAAAACAGAGATACATTTATGGGATAGGTTGATTTATAAAAAGCTTTTGATAATGTCAGTTGGGAGAGGTAGCACGCGAATAGACGACCAGCCTCGCCGTTTCCGAGATACTCATTCCCAGGTACAGTAGCACTCGATCAGCCGTCCAGCCTCGCCGTTTCCGGGATACTCATTCCCAGGTACAATAGCAAGCGAACAGACGAGTAGCCTCGCCGTTTCCGAGATACTCATTCCCAGGTACAATAGCAAGCGAACAGACGAGCAGCCTCGCCGTTCCCGAGATACTCATTCCCAGGTACAATAGCAAGCGAACAGACGAGTAGCCTCGCCGTTTCCGAGATACTCATTCCCAGGTACAATAGCAAGCGAACAGACGAGCAGCCTCGCCGTTCCCGAGATACTCATTCCCAGGTACAGTAGCACGCGAACAGACGAGCAGCCTCGCCGTTTCCGAGATACTCATTCCCAGGTACAATAGCAAGCGAACAGACGAGCAGCCTCGCCGTTCCCGAGATACTCATTCCCAGGTACAGTAGCACGCGAACAGACGAGCAGCCTCGCCGTTTCCGAAATACTCATTCCCAGGTACAGTAGCACTCGATCAGCCGTCCAGCCTCGCCGTTTCCGAGATACTCATTCCCAGGTACAGTAGCACGCGAACAGACGAGCAGCCTCGCCGTTTCCGAGATACTCATTCCCAGGTACAATAGCAAGCGAACAGACGAGTAGCCTCGCCGTTCCCGAGATACTCATTCCCAGGTACAGTAGTACGCGAACAGACGAGTAGCCTCGCCGTTTTCCGAGATACTCATTCCCAGGTACAGTAGCACGCGAACAGACGAGCAGCCTCGCCGTTTCCGAGATACTCATTCCCAGGTACAATAGCAAGCGAACAGACGAGCAGCCTCGCCGTTCCCGAGATACTCATTCCCAGGTACAGTAGCACGCGAACAGACGAGTAGCCTCGCCGTTTCCGAGATACTCATTCCCAGGTACAGTAGCACTCGATCAGCCGTCCAGCCTCGCCGTTTCCGAGATACTCATTCCCAGGTACAGTAGCACGCGAACAGACGAGCAGCCTCGCCGTTTCCGAGATACTCATTCCCAGGTACAGTAGCACTCGATCAGCCGTCCAGCCTCGCCGTTTCCGAGATACTCATTCCCAGGTACAGTAGTACGCGAACAGACGAGCAGCCTCGCCGTTTCCGAGATACTCATTCCCAGGTACAGTAGCACTCGATCAGCCGTCCAGCCTCGCCGTTTCCGAGATACTCATTCCCAGGTACAGTAGCACGCGAACAGACGAGCAGCCTCGCCGTTTCCGAGATACTCATTCCCAGGTACAATAGCAAGCGAACAGACGAGCAGCCTCGCCGTTCCCGAGATACTCATTCCCAGGTACAGTAGTACGCGAACAGACGAGTAGCCTCGCCGTTTCCGAGATACTCATTCCCAGGTACAGTAGCACGCGAACAGACGAGCAGCCTCGCCGTTTCCGAGATACTCATTCCCAGGTACAATAGCAAGCGAACAGACGAGCAGCCTCGCCGTTCCCGAGATACTCATTCCCAGGTACAGTAGCACGCGAACAGACGAGTAGCCTCGCCGTTTCCGAGATACTCATTCCCAGGTACAGTAGCACTCGATCAGCCGTCCAGCCTCGCCGTTTCCGAGATACTCATTCCCAGGTACAGTAGCACGCGAACAGACGAGCAGCCTCGCCGTTTCCGAGATACTCATTCCCAGGTACAGTAGCACTCGATCAGCCGTCCAGCCTCGCCGTTTCCGAGATACTCATTCCCAGGTACAATAGCAAGCGAACAGACGAGTAGCCTCGCCGTTTCCGAGATACTCATTCCCAGGTACAATAGCAAGCGAACAGACGAGCAGCCTCGCCGTTCCCGAGATACTCATTCCCAGGTACAGTAGTACGCGAACAGACGAGCAGCCTCGCCGTTTCCGAGATACTCATTCCCAGGTACAATAGCACGCGAACAGACGACCAGCCTCGCCGTTTCGGAGATACTCATTCCCCGGCACAGTAGCTCGCGAAAAGCCGACCAGCCTCGCCGTTTCCGGGATACTCATTCCCAGGCGCTGTTCCGTAACAATCTGCCTTTTGCCATAGTCACATGTGTCAGTAGTTTTCCCCATTTCCACACGCATCGTTCCTAGAGTGTATCCCCATGCGTCTCGTCTCCTTCTCTGCTTGTATATATTCCTTACCATATGACGTACCGTAACGTCATTACACGACATTCAATTTCGTGGTGGACAATGGTTATAATTTTTTTGTTCGTCAGTGTATTTGAATGCCCGGAATGTATCTGTTTGGTACCTTTTTCAAGCCAAAGCTCGTAGTAACGCTCTGGTTAGGAGACCAGGATCAAACCGAGGGCACTTGCGTCTTGATACCTCACAAAGTAGAATTGTGAATGTAGAAATGAGACATTGGTCGTCATGTAGTATTTGATAACAATTACTTCTGCGATTTGCGTTTCGGTTTTGTAATTCAGTGAAGCGTCTGTCTACAAATTTCTGCCTTAAACAAAAACATTCGCTTTGATATGATTTAGCTTGAATGATCGTGTTTTAGAATCCCGTCACTGTATTAGATGCAATACTTAAACCAATATATGCATATTGTTTATATACGGAATGTACTACAGTGATTCATTTTAAACTAATAAAAGGTTACATATTAATCTAATAAAAGATGGGACATCGCCTGTATAATACAATCACCGATCAGAGGTTCTCACGATATTTAATTTTTATGTTATTCTTTAAACTTGGTAGCGTTTAAAGGTGTATAAAGGTTTCTAAGGTATCTGTGCGTAGGAAGGGATATACGGGATATGACAGGAGGCGCCCATGGGCTATTTTTATTAACAATCCCGGCATTCGCCTGGAGTGATCTGGGAAAAAACCATGGAAAACCCAGATCATTATGGCCGAAGTGATTTATGGAGAACTACTGCTGTCAGATTTTAAGTTTAATCGTCCGGTAAATACTTCATATTTCATTCCCTAATCGCTCGTGGATAAAACGGGTACATAATTAAATCTGTTTTGGCCCCCATTTCTCTTATCTTATTTTCGCGATCATTCCTAGATATGAATGTTGTTGGTGATAATATTTGTTTGCTGTTATTCCGAAACAAGTCAGTCGTGAATTTTTCAATTAGCTTCTATCGATGGCAACACCTTCACTGTTCCAGGTCTTCCCAACCTAACTCCTTCAACATCGTACTTAAGCTTTCTCTCAAACTGTATATACCTGTCGGGCGATTCTTCTTTGGACCTTCTCTAATGCATGCATTAACCCCTTTTGATAGGGACCCTATACAGAACAACAATATTCTAAGTGAGGACGCACTAGTGACTTGTATGCAATCGATTTAACTTCTGGTGTGCACTGTTATAAGCTGAGAGTCCCTGAGACCTAGAAATCGTAGCACATGATTTGCTTTCCCAATTATCTTCTCGATATGCTCCTTCCACGACAAGTTATTATGAATTCTTACCCCTAGATATTTAGCGGAATCTAAGAGGGTGAGTCAAATGAAAACCTTAAATATCTTAAGCTGTATCACTTTTCAACATAATCTTCCCCACGCTCAATGCAAGTCCTCCAGCGCTTACAAAGTGCATAAATTCCTTTAGAAAAAAATTCTTTTGGTAGTACGCGCAACCATTCATGCACCGCGTGGCGTACCTCTTCATCAGAACGGAACTTCTTTCCTCCCATTGCTTCTTTGAGTGGTCCAAACATATGGAAATCACTTGGGGCAAGGTCTGGTGAGTATGGTGGATCAGGAAGACACTCAAAATGCAGGTCTGTGATTGTTGCAACTGTTGTACGGGCAGTGTGAGGCCTTGCATTGTCATGTTGCAAAAGGACACCTGATGACAGCAATCCACGTCGCTTTGATTTGATTGCAGGCCGAAGATGATGTTTTAGGAGATCTGTGTATGATGCACTGGTGACAGTGGTCCCTCGAGGCATGTAATGCTCCAAAATGACGCCTTTTTCGCCCCAAAAGAGAGTCAGCATAACCTTCCCTGCTGATGGTTCTGTTCGAAACTTCTTTGGTTTTGGTGATGAGGAATGGCGCCATTCCTTGCTCGCTCTCTTCGTTTCCGGTTGGTGGAAGTGAACCCATCTTGCAAACACTTTGTGAAACTGGAGCACAACATGCACAATGTGGTGTGCTGAACCATGACTAATCTTTAAACATGCTGCAATGTCATTCAGTGTCACTCGGCGGTTTTCCATCATTATGGCTTCAACTGCTGCAATGTTCTGTGGAGTCACAAATCGTTGTGCCTGACCTGAACGAGGAGCATCTTCCACTGAAGTCACACCATTTGCGAACTTCCTACTCCATTCGTAGACTTGCTGCTGTGACAAACATGCATCACCGTACTGAACCTTCATTCTTCGATGAATTTCAATAGGTTTCACACCTTCACTACTCAAAAACCGAATAACAGAACGCTGTTCCTCCCTGGTACTAGTCTCAAGGGGGGCAACCATCTTTATACTGATACTGCGCCGGTATTTGTGTATATGCACTATGCTGCCACCTACAGGCCATTCTGCACGCAGTTTGTAGCACGCTTACCGGTTGGTGGATTCGCCGATGTGCCCATCGTGTGATTCTGTAGAGGATATTTATCACTTCATGCTGAGCTGCAAGCAACATCAATCAGCGAGGAAACAACTGCTAAATATAACTGATATAACTTCTCTGATGCAATCTATCTCAGTTCCGAGCAAGAAATCGGTCAAGATAATCTCCCTGTATGTTAAGTGTTCTAAAGGTGTAATTTAAAATTCATTCGAACATATTGTATGAGGTTATTGGCTGTATTAGCCTTTGGCTAAAGCCATAAAATAAAATAAATAAAAAAAAAACTAACAGGATAGCCGCGCGAAATTTCGATTTTTTATTACAAATTTAAGGTTTTCATTTGACTCACCCTTGTAGTATTCTAAGGACAGTAATGTATTAAAATAAAGATTTGTTGTGGGTGTGTATGTATTTGTATGTTAGATCCTGAGCTACCTTTAGTATTGACAAATGCTCGCAATAAACGAATGGTGTATTCTACGAGAAAGAACTGCCTGAGAACACTCTACAGGCATTTCTGGTGTAATTGTCCTAGTCAGGCGTGATCCTGAGGTACGAATTGCAGAACCTCAACACGTTCATCTAGAAATCGTCTGAAAATCGTAATAAGTTTTCTTCGAATTGCGCCGATTCCATTTATATATTGCACAGTGACAACTCGTTTAATGCTATGACAGGAATTCATGAGAAACGGGGGAAAAGTTATTAACCCCAGTTAAAGGATTTCATGCGTTTGACAGAGACGACTAGAACTACCGTTTTGCGAGTAGGACATCTGAAAGCAATAAATATCGCAACTGTCATCCACATGCGACTCTCCGGGATCGAGCTGACTCGTCTGCGGTTTGCTTGCGAAAATTAACTCGACTCAAATTTGACCGAGCATGTGTGACAACGAACCGAAAACGTAGCCGCAACGATATACAGTTGCTATCATTAAAATACTGGAAATTTCTTTTCCAGCCACCATGCTAATAAGGTGGTGAAGATGATTAGCTACAAAATAATAACAACACATTCATCTTATTGGCACACAATTCACACGGCTGCTCAATCCAGCTTAAAAATTATTTATACAACCCCAAGACAGATAATTTTATTTAATAGAAATAGTCCTGCAAATGGACCTTTCACAAAATCTGATTTATTCAACAAAACTTAATTTTGTTAAACTGTACTTGTCATCATAGTCACATCACATAGGGATATGCATTTTTATTCGTACAGCAATGTTTCTCTTAGACGTTGAGTTCATTAGATGTGGGCGAGCAATGGAAGGGGCAGCAAGAAATTCAGCTGTGGACGTTTTTTTGAAGTAATCATATCTGAATTCGCCTAGAGTGTTTCCTGGAAAAGATCGAAAATCGAATTCTGGACAGCCGTACCAGGATTCAAACCCCCGTCCTCTCGAATGCGAGACCAACGATTTTTATATTTCTTCACTGCATATTCAATGGTATTATTTTTTATCTCAACTTTCCCACACCCTCATACTCCTCAGAACTAACGCATTCCACAACTGGTACCTTTGATAAATGTAAACATGTCGCTACTGACATTTATATGCATATTGTACAGAATCTCCACTAAGATACTTCCTCATCGTTTCTCCTTACTCTATCGTGTACCTTAGCGATTGAACAGGTGACATCACGAAAATGCGTAAAACTTCGCTTGGAGAAAAAAAAGGAGATTACTTACAGTCAGAGATAACAATCCGCAAACATGTTGTGAAAATATTTAATACAAGTACTCTTCTTGCAAACAATACGATATATACAAATCTTAATAGTAAACAGTGTGGTAGACTAAGACTCAGTGTTTTTCGACAGGCCTTTAGCTACGAAACTTGGTTAAGCGAGTTTATCAACTGTATTCAACTAGCTTTGAAAGCATTGTCCAAACTTCACCCTATCATCATATTCTAGCGAAATTTGAAATAAGTCTTCAAATCAACAAATTCTGTGACGGAAAATATAGTATCAACTGTACCACAAAATTTTGAATGACAATTCTGAGATCATGTGAGCTCTGCGGAATATATTTGCTCAAACCCCCTCCATTATCCTCTTGGGCGTTAGTGTCATTTCTAGGTATTGGTGAATATCATTGCTTTTTAGAAGTAGGAATCAATGCTGATTTGCTTCCCACATCGCCACCTCATAACATAAATCATTGTCTACTCCAGTGTTTTTCGACCTGGGAGCCACTCATTAAACACTTGTTCCTTTAAAGACTGTTTTAAATCTGCTGCATGACTTTTAATTTTTAATGCCTGTGGTGGACTTTGTACTGTAATTTCATTTACTATGTAATCTCCCATTGGCACAATGCCAGTTTTCTTATACCCAAGTAAAATATTTAGGTTTGCCCCGCGTTTACGAGCCTAGTAAATGTAAAAATCAAGGATTATAAATCTTACAGTACAATAAAAATACAAAATTTTCAGTGAGAATCCTCTGCCAGTTTATTTTTTAACATGTTATCGAATCGTGGGTGTATTTTTGAGACGCTAATAACAAAATCATTTTCTAATTAGAACCTATTTCTCTGCTTTCTACCATATTTCAGGTAATCATCATTATAATGTTTTTTTTTTTTCGGTTATGATTTGGTTCCAGCACTGCTACATGTAGTACAAGTGGTGGCCTACGCAGGTCTTTTGAGAACTACTTTTTATTCTCGCTCACAGCGAAGTAGGTCCGTACTCGCTGGGGTACTCGGACAATTGATTGCAACAAAAGAAAGCAAACTGATCCTATATGGCCGCTGATTCCACCTTCGCGCCTCCCGCGCCGCCACCACGGCTAAGAATACGTCACTAAGCGCAGAGTGCCCGCGACCACCTTGCAAACCATTTTATTTCTCAATCAGTAGGTCAATAGAAAGAAAATTTAATAAGTCGTTTATTAAATAACTGACATAGTTTTATTATTGACCTTTGGGGTTGCAATTTTTTTTTATGTACATGATGGTCGCCAATTTTTTTGTTTACTTGTAAAGGAATCGCTTATTCAAAAAGATTGAAAAACACTGCCGTAGACAACATCACAGTATTGTGTCGTATGTTTGACTAGTGTCCCCCTAAATGTCATTAAAGCTTTCCGAAGTCGGTTCTAACTAAATTAAATAACAAGTTAACCAGTTACTATGTGTTATTCTGTCATCAAATATGAGACTTTCCCTGATTTTTCTCCCCCTTCGTTGTGAACTATGTCGGCAAAATTTGCAAGAAACTCATCTCGTCTATATTTCAGACTGAGTCCAGTAAGTAATGAAATTCTCAGTAACCTTTGCTCATAACATAAGATATGTAAATTGCATGGGCAATAAATCATGTGACACCACACGTGAAAATAGCATGCATTAGCTTAGTATGTCGTTGAGTTGTGGCCCACCAACCAGAAAAACCCTGAATAAGGATTAGCACGTTTAGCCGCACAGCAAGTGGCAGACGTTGGATACCGCTGTTGGCAAGTATCTTTCCCCTTTCCCTGACCCTTCAATAGTCTATGAATGTGTCAAGCGTTGACCTTGGACCCCAGATGGATGGCATGAAAACTCTTCCACTCACTTCCAAAATCGTCACTCCCGCTATGAAATCTATTAGAATTGGCATAGTTTGAATGAATATGTATAGCCAAGCCCCTCAGGAAGAAAATGGCTTTTCCTGTGAGATAGCACGTGAAGGAGTAATTACTTGTGTTCGCTATCCTGGACGAGAAAGAATTAGTTTCATCAGTGGAACGGGGGCAGATTTTTTTTTGAGAAACTCTAGTGAGAGACATCGCTTAAGCCATCTCTTGCTGTGAATATTACTCTTTGGTCAACAGAGTAGGCCTAATCTGACACTTCTGTGGGTTTATGCAGCACCGTGAATGCTTTACAAGGCTTAAATAAAGGAACAGACTGAAATGACAAATATCTCAATGACGGAACGAGAACAGCTGAAGAAGACGATTTCGTCATTCGACATCACAACAACACGAATACACAAAAATGGTAAACCAGCGGTGATTTCTGCAAAAGAACGTTTAGTCATGAAGTTCCGCTCTGATATGCACGTGTTTAAAAAGTAGCTGAGTAAGTCACAACGTTAAGTTTAATTATATTATTTATTTCAGGCTCAAAGACCGAAAACGCTTAGTGAGCAAAAGAAAGAGCACAACGCGTTGTAGTTTCTTTAAAACGGCCACAATGCGTTATTCGCGATATGACACAAAAGCAGCCCGAATGCGTTGTGGCTATCTCAAAAACGCCACACCACTAAATTCGCGTCGTGGCTGTCAGGATATTTGACCATCACGCGTTGTGGTTGCTAAGAAAGCCACAACGCGATTTGAACGCTAACTGATGCAACCAGGACACGACGGATAGGTTGTAATTACACATTCTGAATGTTAATTTATAATCAGATAATTTTATTAAAATAAAACGCTCTTTCCCATTATCGTTTCTTTATCTTTGTCTGATATAAGTTGACAGTAAAATTATTAACATAAAGAAAGTTGGTAACAAAATACCAATAATGTTGCAGAATTATTTATGTAATAAAAAATATTACCATTAATTTTTACCGAGTGTGGTAGGCATTCTCGAGAACTCAGTTTAGAATCCCCGTCCGGCTATCCTGATTTGGGTTTTCCATGGTTTCCCCAAATCACTCCAGGTGAATGCCGGGATGCTACCTTTAAAAAGACCATGGCCGAATTGATTCCCGTTCCTTGCTCCCAGTCTTTTCCTACCTCTAATTGTCTCGATGTCGACGTGGCGTAAAACCATAACGAAAAAAAAATCGTGATTTTTTCAGTTACATTTTATGCTCTTCAAGCAACATTTGCATTCTTTAGAGAGACACATTTTAGAAAAAGCCGAAAATTTAAATATAATAAAAATGTGTGTTTTTTTCTGAAAATGACACCTCAGTAGCTGACAAGTGTTCAGAGCATCATGAATATGTTCACGTTATCTATAAAGAAAGCAACGAGAATGAGGGACTTGGTGCAAACGTTACTTGTAAGCTCTGTTTAAGAAATAACAGCATCATTGTTGAGATACTAAATACCAATTCCGGCCAAGAGAATCTGGCTCATAAAATTTCCCTGCAGTCGAAATTGGTTCTACTGTTTTAATTAGGGTACCCGAAGTTGATGAGGACGTACAGCTCCCAAAAATGTTTTAGCAGTTGTTATGAGCATTAATCAAACAGGTCTTTATTATTTAGTAAACAAGGAAGGTCTTCTAGATCGCCATTATTCTCGTAATAAATTTACACTTTCAGAAAATAACTTTATTAACATTTAGGACGTCTCTCAACTTCTTCAACACTTTGCTTAGTATTTATGTTACCATCTAGAAGTCAGCAAGGCTTTATAATGTGTCACTCTAAAAGATACTGTGTTGATAGAAGAAGACAAATGTTGGTCAAAAAACATAAGATGTAACTCAAAATGTCGTGGTAATAGGTCTTGTAAAAATAAACATTATTGATAGTTTTGTTATTAATAATTTTAGTCAACTTATATCAGACAATGATTAATGAAATAGAAACGATAGCGAAAAAGAGTGTATTAATTTGTTAACATAACCTTATTACTAATTAACATTCACAGTATATAGTTACAACCTGCCCGTAGTGTTGTGGTTGCATTGGCTAACGTTTAGAACGCGCTGTGGCTTTTACAACGCGTAGGTACCAAAAATAATAAGAACAACACGCGAGTTTCGTATTGTGGCCTTTTTGAGATAGCCACAACACGTTGTGATTGTACTTGTAAGTCCCATAACTCGAATAAAGTGTTGTAGCCGTTTTAAAGAAACCACAACGCGTAGTGGTCTTTTTTTTCGTCCAGTGAGCATTTACATAGTCGCGATTATCCTGTTTCGTACTTTCGAAAATCTGTAAATAATTAGTTCATTACTGTCCTACTTTTTGTTAGAAATATTACGATTAAATTCTGGAAATAAAAAAACCAAACAAGAATCCACCCTTGCTAAAAAAAAAATTGTTAAAAATAATAACTAAAAGGTACAGCAGTTTTTATGAGTAAGATTATCGTACGAACCATAACCCATAAGGTTGATTAGATTCATTTTGGTTCATTTCTCGATATAACGTCAGTGATTTGTGTAATGTTATATCATATTTCATCAGTGATTGTCTATTTTACAAGTTTGAGAATGATGAATGAATTCTGGTTTCACTATCATTTATTTAATTAATTAATTACTAGCCTGGGAACATTTAATTTTTTAGTTACCTGAGTATGTATTTCTGTATTGTATCTGTGATTCTGTTATTGGTTTGCGTGTCTGGTGCCAATAAAATGATTCCTTCGTAGACGTAAGGATACTGAAACACCAGTGGTGATCATTGGATGGAATAATTCAGTAATAAATTAATATGTTGTACATCAGTGAAGGTCATAGACCTTACGATTTAATAGTAAATTGTATTAAATGGATAAAAGGTCCTTCAGTTTAAAAAAATCGCATTTAAGATTTATGTAATGATATTTTGAAGATACACATTAAGTGGCTATAGCATTTCTACCACGAATTTAGTGAGCAGCCTTAGTAATATCTTCAGATCAATCCGTTTATTTCTCTAATGTCATAACAAACAAGAATATTGTAAAATCATAATGTTTATAACGAGTTATAGTGAAAAATAGATTTAAGTGGACTGTTAAACAATAATTTGTGTCCAGTAAGCATAAATACCTCAAAAACTGGTTTTGATAAGTAGGGCCTTCTGGGGTTTCCAAAATTAAACTGTCGGCATACTATACCACATCTGTTCGTAACAGAAAATCAAATTTAGTGCCTTCTTAACCACAAAGGCGGAAGTGTTGAGTCCGAAATTTTATATGCAGAGAAAATAAGTCTGGCAAGATCTGGGGCACATTCCAGAGCTGTCAGCCGATTGCAGAATAAGGCAGCAGAAAAAACAAAGCCACTGGTATCGGTGGCATGCGGAAAATTCGAGATTCCGCAGCCGTGGTGTCGGCATTTCCAGGCGATCGCTCTTGGTTTACTCTGCACTGCATGTGTGTGTGTGTGAACACCAGACTCGGTTGGCCCGCCATAGACAATGCTGCCAACTTCACGTCGTACATGCCTGCCGTCGGAATCCTCGCAAGAATATTCAATCTGCAGACGAGTCAACAGGAAAGAGAAAACTGAAATTACTTCTGAGCGAACCACAGTTTCGGGGCAAGGTGAGCTCCATTTCAAGTAGCAGACGAAGTTTTATCGCTGCAAATCGTGTTACGACTTTTAAACGAAGCAGGGAAAAACTGCTGAACTTCCCCGGCTAACAGAAACAGTTTTGTAGTGTTACGAACTCACATCAGTATACTGTATTACTTATTTTGTCAAAGTTTTAAATGATTAACTTATGTTTTAGAGAGTATGTGAAACAATTTTTAGTTATTAACGTTGCACGGAGGAGGATTAATGTATACAAATATAATTTTTAAGCGGAAAGTTTCGACGTAGCATTTTTTTTACTTTTTTGAAAAGTGCTATAATGTCAAGCTCCTTCCACGACCCACAAGATGCCGAGCGTGGTGGGTGAGGGGAAACGCTCAGGCCTCGCATGCAGGAGGACGTGGGTTCGAATCCCCGTTCGGGCAACCAGATTTGGGTTTTCCATGGTTTCACCAAATTACTCCAGGCGAATGCCAGGATGCTTCCTTCTAAAGGCCATGTTCGAATTCCTTCCTGTTCCTAGTCCCCAATCCTTTCCCGCCTCTAATAACTAATAAGCAAAAAAAAAAATAAAACAAGATTTCTATCGTTATTCTACGTCGAGGTCATTGAGGCGGGATGGGATTGGGGACAAGGAACAGGAAGGACTTCGGCCATGGCGTATTGAAGGAAGCATCCCGGCATTCGCCTGGAGTGATTTGAGGATACCATGGAAAACCCAAATCTGGATGCCCGGACGGGGATTCGAACCGGCGTCCTCCCAAATACGAGTCCAGAGCATTAACCGTTCACCCACCACGCTCGGTTTGGCAGTGTCATTAGAAAAAATCTAATACAGAACTACATAATTCGA
Organism: Vandiemenella viatica; assembly: GCA_031002005.1. Taxonomy (NCBI): domain Eukaryota; kingdom Metazoa; phylum Arthropoda; class Insecta; order Orthoptera; family Morabidae; genus Vandiemenella; species Vandiemenella viatica. Next base: position 59,541,694 of record JARYHS010012519.1, on the reverse strand, counting down.
AACCAAGCTGATCCAGAATAATTTGTTTTACGTTAATTATGTTATTCAGTGTTACGACAGGGCAGTTATAACAAAATACCAAGTCCTCGGTGCACATACTGGATGTTGTCGCTGGGGATCAAGTCTTTCAAAACTACTAACTCATAACACGCTCTAATGAATACATTTGCATTACTTTGAGTATTGTTGGTACGGGCGCCTATTATAATGCATTGGCATATTATTCCCACACCTAACATTCAGCGTTCGGATGGTTGTAACAGCATCAGATCGATTGTGTAATGCCAAACATTTCTTATCTTTTTTGGTGTTGCATAATTTTTAATCAAATGATACTTTTTTTTTTTGTAACTGATTTACCTCTCTTTTTAACATCGAGGTCTTTAGAGACGGGAAAGGATGGGGGGCAAGGATGGGGGCAAGGAATGGGAAGGAATTCGGCCATGGCCTTTTGAAGGAAGCATCCCGGCATTCGCCTGGAGTGATTTGAGGATACCGTGGAAAACCCAAATCTGGGTGCCCGGACGGGGATTCGAACCGCTGTCCTCCCGAATGCGAGGCGAGAATCAAATGATACAGCAGGAACCGACACCGTATCTGTAGTGTGACTTTATAGGGAGGAATCGGAACTCTACCACCACCAAATTCTAAGATTTTTCTTCTCGAATCGGAACTGAAGCAACTGCTTTGGCCAGTACGGCCAGTGATAGTTTTGACAGGGAGCTGCATTTTCTTAGGCAAACAATCACAACATGTCTTGCTCAAATCCTCTGGCATATCTTGGCTGCTTTTTCCTACTGGAATTATTGTTTCATGCGGCACTCATCAATTCTGCCAGGAGTTCTGAAAATTTCTAACACAACATTTATTTCATTTAACATTAATAGTCAATTAACTTCAGTGAATAAAACGTCTTCAACATTTACGAACACAGAGAGTCAAACAGATTAAATTCCCTGTTAGTCGGTATATCAAATCTAATTTTCTTATATAATAATCACGAAGTTAATTTTAAACTGTAACCATGATTAATAAAGTTCGAAGAATTCATTTTTCCAGACTTTTTGATTATTACGAATGCAGGATGAATGTGTTTGTCTCTCCTCCAACAGGAGTTACATTAATGAAATAAAAAAGAAAATCACCTTTATCCTTTGCTTTCAAAGCTAAAAATTTATTATTCTGCGTAATCACAAGACGTTATAATACTCTGTCGACGTTGCGCTAGATTTTGAAATATTTTTCAGGAAATTCCTTTTCCCTGGAGGTTTTATATCAACATTCTGATCGCCTAAAGTGAGTCACATTCTTGTATGAATATTTCAGTGTTCTTCATGCCATCAAAGCAAACGTATTTAAGAAATGTTGCAACTTTCGATCTGAGGAACTTTTGGTCACAATGTTAACTTCACGAAGGTAGAGGAGGAACTGTGGACATCTGTGCTTACTGGGTAAGATATCATGAAGGGAAGAGACATTTCGGCTACTCAGGTGTTTTATACACGTACGTTTAAAGTAATTAGATCTATTACATTCAAGATAAATCTTCTCTACCTACCCTAGCACACTGACCATTGTCTCTCTTACAGTATCCATATTTAAGAACTGTTGTAACTTCTGATAGTAGCCATTTTATACAATAGCTGAGGTACGATATTCGTCCGCGAATGATTGTTGGAAATTAATGTAATGTACTTTGTTTAAGTTCACTAAAGATGACGAATTCTATACAATAATCATAAGCAGTGTGATGAAGCGATTTCGAAAAACTTATTTTCGACTGAATATCGATTACAAACCAGCATTCTACTAGATAATTGTGGAAACCGGCTGAAAACAGATGGTCAGGATTCTGCACGCCTGCATTCAATGGTCGGATTTGATATGGCATTGACTGTAACGCCAATATTCACCTTAAAGCTTTCAGCCAAATTGTTGAATAAAATTTAATATATTTGATTCCACTGAACACATGCGAGGGTGGAACTTGAATCTTTTGTGTCGTCTAACTTGTCCCACCTTGTTCCACAGTGGTATCAACAATTCTCTTTTTCTTTCCGAGGAAATTTTTCACAAGCGCGGAATGTATTTATATCACAAAAACGACTTACAAGAATTATTTACTGAATAAGCTACGTATTGCAGAAATCTAGGTATACTTGCAATGCCAGCAAAATTTATATATTACCTACTGTCAATTATAGTAGAAAATTCTCAACACTTCACTCTCAGTGCTAACAAATATGGCTATAGTATTCAATGTAATATCTACGAAGATTACAAGTCGTTCTTAATTTTATAGAAAGCGTAGTATTATCTGAAGCTTCTTTTCACATGTCCTAACACAGGAAATAAAATGTCACGTACGTAAATCTGTCAGCATTAAACCAAAAGTGGTGAAAGATGTTTTGTTTCAGAGCAAATTTTATTTTGTGAAAGAATCTTCTTGGTATTTGGTAACGAAAGATAACTAAGAAAATAATATATGTTTTGGGGTAGGGAAGGTGAAAATAAGAAGGTTATTAAAAATAGGTGATTTTTTTAAGCCGTTTACAAATGAAGCAATTCATAAGATACTCTGCAAATTGCACTCTAATATTTTAAATAAATGGGAGTTTACGCGTATGTAGTTAACATTCGATACTATTTGGAATGATAATAACTAAGCCGTAATCAGTAATTGCTTGTATTATTGGTTTGTTATGTTGATACGCCTAGTCAACGTCAAGGTCATTAGAGGAAGGAAAAGTTTGAAAGCAAGGAAAGGAATTCGGCCATGGCTTATGTCTTGTTACACGTGGGATCGATATGAACACATAATATTCCAATCTAATTCACCTTAAACGCCCTAGAAGGCACTGAGTAGATAAATTTTGATACGAACCAATGTCCCTATAACAAGCATAACCAAATAAAACATTAAAAATATTGCTTCTTCTGGATTATAGCCATTATACTAAAGGGAACATTAAAAGAAAATCTACCCTACAAATTGTGACAAAGGATTTTGTTTAGGAACTTATTATTGTCTGTAGACTCTATCTTCTCTTCATTGTCAAGAACTCAATTACATATTTTTATTATTTGCCTCCCATTTCCATGCACTCTTCGATTCTTCAACATTTACACATTTCGATACTTTAACACTTCAATAATTTCAAGCTTCAATTTATCCCCTGCTCCTTTCATATTTTCTTTTAGTTTTATCTTTCTTTTCTTCCGTCGTAATCCAGATGGGAAGAGAAGAAGGTGTATGTGCTTCCTGTTAAGCTGCTTTTGAGTCATGAACGACTGAGTCAGCAACAAGAATAAATTACCAGTGAAATGCTGAGCGATTCGCTAGAAACGCTGAACGAATTTAAAATAAAAGTTTTTAAAGTGTTGAGAAATCAAATTGCATTCAAAAAGCGAAAATAGATCAATAGAGAAATTGATACAGGTGCTTATGTGCTGCATCACAATTATTATTATTACTATTATTTAAAAAAGGTGTAATTTGCGTTTTTCAATGTCAGTTATTCGTCCAGCATTAAATCTTGGTCCATTACAGGAGCTATTCGATTTGGCGACCGCAAACTTAGTTAGAAACATCTTTGAAGTATGTTCTGATATGCACGTGACTTCAGATGTTCATAATACAATGACGTAAGCACACGCCCCTTGACATCTTAGGTTGCCCAACACAAAATCGTAATTATTAAAGAGGAAGATTTAAGCGTACGATTTTTTTTTCGATTCCAGCCCTAGACTCCGAGTAAAAACTTTATCTACACAGTCCCTTCTACGTGCATAAGGTGATTGTTAAAAGTTTCCGAAAACGCTTGTAGCTTTAAGCAAGAGTAAAGTTTCTCAAACTTTTGGGTCCACGGATTTAGCTCCACATATTTAGCTCCATGTACCCCCATAAAATTTTTCGGGCAATGGAGAACCCCCTTAACAAAAAAATGCTACCTTTTTTTAGCTCCACTACTGGAAACAATGAGCGGTATTCACCATTATACGCTTAAGACAGCCAATCAGCCATTAGGGAAATCTTTGTCGCGAACTCCCTACGATCAACTGGCAAATCCCTAGAGCAGGGATGGCGAACCAATGGCACGCGTGCCGGTGATGGCACGCGACCAAATAATTTGGGCACGGCATTAATTAAGTAGGTTCTTAATCGATATAAGTAATTTTTTTTCGTCTACATAATTTGACATCACATTAAAAAAGTTCCTTGTGAACGAAACTACCCGTGCCGGAACGTCTACAGATTTGTTAAAAGAGGTATATTTCAAACAAATTTCTGACGTAACGAACTGAGTGAGCAAGCGCGGGCTGGTCGCTAAGCTCACTTATTTACTTGTTTCTGTTGACGTAGTTGACTGCTTTTACCAATCACGCATAGTTTTTGCAGTTTTTAAACTAATTTCGCTAAAACAGCTGCTTGTTTAAACTTGTTTGAGTTGTATTTACAACTATTCAGCATGGCTAGTTTGGTAAAAAAAAAAAAAGGTGCAAGATAAGTGTCATAGAGAATTTCAACCTTGGTGGAGTGAGAAATATGGCATGATTAATAAAGGTGATAAAGTGGTGTGTTTTACGTTCTGGAGCAGTGTTATGTACAACATCACCTGTAAAACGACACTATGAAATAAATAAAAAAGCGAAACAGAGCATAAAAAATTCATTGAGAATTAAAGAGAGGAGCAATCGACGCCTTTGATTAAGTATGTTATCAAGGATGGTGCCGCACGATTTTCGTCTGCAAATGTTATTGTTCGGCACGGTAAACCTTCTAATGAGGGACGATCTTTGAAGGAAGCCTGGTTACCATGCTCCCCTTCACATTCTGAAGACTTTTAAAATAAAGGTAAGATAATTCATCGTGTCAAAGAGTCTCCTTTATCAAAAAACACAATAAACGACAGAATACCCTAAAACGGTGAAAAATGTAAAAGAACAACAAACAAATGATATCAAGTCATCTCCTTTTATATTGTTACGTCTCAACGAAAGTACAACTGTAACTAAATCTGCTCGTTTAACTATTTTAGCTCTATTTTGTGTAGTAAACGGGATCAAGGAAGAATTGATTGCTATAACATCGTTACCAACAACTACTAAGGGCACAGATATTTGTACGGCTGTTAAAAATTTACCTACTACGAAAGAGGTAGATTTAAGTAAAATTGTTTCGATAACGATTGATGCTGCTCCAAGAACGGTGGACAAAATAAATGGTTTTACCAGTTTATTCCAAACACACATAGGATATCCAACTCTTGAATTCCACTGCATGATACATCAACAAGATTTGTGTGCAGAGGGTTTATTCGCCTCAGATGATATAATAGATGTAGTCACAAAAATAGTGAATATTTTTAAGGTGATAGTATTTAGTTTTATTTCTTTTCCTTTAATCACTAAGTCACGATTGTTTGATGGCACGTCATAGCTTCGTCCAACATTTCTTTAGAAAAATGGCACGTTGATCGATGAAGGTTCGCCATCCCTGCCCTAGAGGTTCGCGTACCCCACTTTGAGAAACACTGAGCTGGAGTAATAATAATCGAAGAATGGTTGCGTAATTGAGTTTCCAACAACGGAAATTGTTTATTGTCTTGTTGCCATACCAACCTCTTATTCACGGCCGAATCCCTTCCTACTCCTGGCCCCCATACTTCCCGTCTTTAATGATCTCGACATCGACGAAGCGTATAGCTATAAGCAAAAAATCTGCTCTTGGTTACATATCAGATGAATGGAAAGCAAAAATACGTAATTAAATTTCTTGGATATATAAGGGGATGGCATGAGATGTTTTTTCTTAAATTTGAACTCAACCCCCCCGCTTGATGAGATTTGGTAAGATGGGGTGGGATTCCCTCCTCCCTTGTAACGTGAGATTTACCTTACAATTTTAATTTTTAAATTTATTCGATATGTTAATTTATTTCGATTGATGTCATTTAATACCTAAGCGTTAATACTGATGTCACACTACATTTTATCTATGAAATAAGGCGAGAAAAATAATACAAAACGTTGATGTGAGATTTTTATTTACCCCTCCCCTTGTCTTTTTAAATGAGATTTACCAACATCCTCCCCCCCCCCCCAACCATCCTATTTGAGTCACGTTATTAACGGGCGTCCCCTAATCATCTAGAGTAGAAACAAAGTATTTGTGGGTATCATGATTTTCAGTGGCGTAATTAGGTTCGCCTTTTACTGCAACATCTTATAAATTATAACATGTTTATCATATCGCTAAACCACGTTTTAAGGGCAAAACACGCAGAATATTTTGTAACGGATTCATTTAAACTTATTTAGATAAAAACAATTTTGGAATTACAGTGAAGTGTCAACCTTTGCCAGTAGAAACTATTACTAAATCAGTTGTTGATTCTCATTAGCATTAGCATTATAAAAAATCAGACATAAAAGATACGCTTGTACGCTAGGTTGCAACTATTTTGTGCTACCGGATAACGAATAATCGCTTAAAAGGGACAGTTCTGTTATTTTCATGCCGGATATTCTCTTTTATTCTTCGGAACTTCGCCAAGGAACACCAGCGTCGTAATAACGCCTTTGTCTTTACCCACAAAGCGTCTCTGAAATCGATAATTGCCTCCGTGGGGCCCAAACTTAATTATTTCTTTACGGGAGGCAAGCAAAACGTTGTAAAGCCTCTGATAAACAGCCCATTTCCAGCGCCCGGGGCTTTGTTCCTGAATTCAGTGGATAGAGCAGATAATCGCTGGCACAAAATCAACCACGTCAGATAGCGATCAAATGACGAGTAGCAGAAACGGCAAAGACGAACTGCGCCATTGTAATCATATAGGTTGTTTAATCTTTCCTCTGCTATACCTATTCCTACATTCCTATTTTAAAACTAAACATGCTTGGTTTATGCAGTGGATTTTCAGTTATTTTCAATTTAGATTTTTAAATAATAAATTATACAGTAAGGTTGCGTTGCCAGTGCAGCTGTGGTGTGTTTAAGGTATTTATTATTTTTTTAGGCACTGTAATCTTGTTGGATAGTTAGCTACAGACCATTACCCTTTCCCTTCATTTTTATAATACTCTGCTGTAGGCATAAGGACAATATGGGAGTGTTAAGTTTTCATTTTCAGCGATTTTTACTCTATCAGCGGTTATAGCTCGTTCAGCTAAGAGAGGCGACTCAAGGTCAGTCTGCTCTATCCCCACTCCACTCACCTTACCCCTAAATGCGTAGGGGAAATTCACCGTCCTTCTGCCTAGACACGGTGTTCAGCTGGGAGAGGTAGTAAGGGATATTGTGGTGAGGTGAGGAGCGGTGACAGGAGAAGATGACCTTGAGTCGTCAGTTGGGAGTGAACAGGGTATAGATTAAATGCTATAGTATTACTGGATGACTACCTGTATGTTACGAGAAAAGTCTGTCATGAATGACTATCTTGGTATCTGTCTTGTCACATATAGTGGGCCTTGCCACAGTCTTGTGCGCTAATTCGAGAATTTAATATTTCTGTTAGTCATTCGACTGATATTTCAATTTATACCTTTATTGCTGCGGTATTTGTTAATCTTGTATGCTTGATGAGTAAATAAATTACGATGTGTTAAATAAAAGTTTATCTTCAAGTTTCATTTGGGCTGAATCATCAAATCAAAAAACAAAGAATTGTAAATTAAATTTCTCTTCACATCGTAGTTTTTCTGAAGGCTACAGCGTAGCCTAAATTCTTTCTCCAAAGAATCTAAGATTGAAGAAACGATATCGAACAGAATTACAACACATACGGTAACAGCTCAATGGATTACATTACTAGATATTTCCTTCCGTGCACAGTTCCTAGCTTTGCAGTGCGTTTAACGCTTTCAGGATGCTGATGCTATCGTAACCTGGAAACTCAGTTAACTGGGCATTATTCTTGTAGCTCAAACCTAACAGGAAACTGCTATCGTAAAATGATAACTGATGGTTCTCGAACCCGATGAGGAATGCCATTATGAATCTGAGCTATTTTTTTTTTTAACTGCTTTACGTCTCTCAACAGCGAGGTCTTTTGAGAAGGCAAAGGATGGGGGCAAGGAATGGGAACGAATTCGCCATGGCCTTTTTAAGGAAGCATCCCGGCATTTGCCTGGAGTGATTTGGGAAACCATGGAAAACCCAAATCTGGATGCCCGGACGGAGATTCGAACCGGCGTCCTCTCGAATGCGAGGCCAGAACGCTATCTGTTACACCACCACGCTCGGTAAATCTGAGCTAATTTAAATTCAAGAAATCTTTTTAAGTTTATATGTATCAAAAAAATGATCTAAGTTAGAGCCAAATACACTATATCTTTAAAATAACGTTGAAAGAAAATTTTCTATTTGTAATTTCGAAAAATGACCTAATTTTGGAATAAATATATCGCGAGTAAATCTAACATAAGTAGCCAATCAATATGCTTTTTGTGTATCATAATTGAATACTATTTTCAATCCTGACTCCCGAATTTCATATGAAATGGAGCCCACATGCTCCGCTGGCAATAACTTTAAACTACTTCAATGTGTTTGGTAAATTTTTCATTTCCCTAGGTAATTTATTACATCTCCTGGCTCCCTTACCTGTAAAAGATAATTCTCCACTCCCTTTCACTCTAAATCAAGGGCCAACTGATTCAGTGTTAGACAATTTGTCGGAGTTATGCTAGTGGTTGGGTCACTATACTTACTGTGACCCTTTAAAGTTACGGTGCACTCGCAGTTGCGGATTCTTTCTCTGACGGCTGCCAACCAACGTTAAGTTGGTACATGAAATGAAAATCACTTTCCTATTCTAAACATATGCATTTAATAGTTAATAGTACAATCTCGCACCAACTCCCAACCTTTATGAAAGTTCATTATCGGTACTTCTATCCTTTACGATTACTGGTAATGTCTCCGATAAATTTAGACTGAAAGCACGCACTCTTCTCAGTCATTCATATGGCTCACCACGAAAGCAATTCATAAAAATTCTGCAAATACTAAAGTTCCTTCATATCACCAAAGAAATCACCTTCTTCATCAGAATGCCAGAATAACTTAGCGGACTGTTCGTTTTCACGACGGACTCGACTACTCCACGACCTGCGGCACAGATTGATCGCCCGGAAGCCTAAGCGCGTCTTTCTCCCAAGCGCACCATGCTCCTGAATTGGGGTTTAAACCCCCCGAGCTCATGGAAATAGCAGATGCTGACGTCACTAGACGACCACCATTATTTCAATTTTTATAATCCATGCTTTAAAACTGGGCTCTCCCTCCCTGAGCCCACGGTACTGACGTCACAAGACGACAATGCCAACCGCCATTATTGAAAACTTTTACCAGCCATTCTTCTCAAAGATTAAATTCTGTAATTATCTTCCAGAATAATGGGAAAATGCCAGTAACCCGTTACAAGTTGCTAACGCCGAAATATCTCCAGTTCCTACCAATAGTAAAAAGTATTAAAATACTTCGAATTTTGAAATTTTATTACGAGATTCAAGAAGAAAGTGGTCCGTTAAAAAGAACTTCTCCGCAATGTTCTTTCAATTTTGTCAGTGACATTCCACGTTCTGTTTATCCAGTCTCACTTAGAGAGCGTTAGTCGCGATTAACTATCGAATTCCGTGATTGCTCTCCATGCAAGCTTCAGTGGCCCAGAACCAGGTGAGAAACCCTCCGGATGCTCAAGCTTAGAGTTCTGGAGTAAACTCTGACGTTGTTCGATTCCCTTGATCCGTGTCACGCTGTATACGTGTTCTTTAAACTGTGGTTAGAGTCTTTTCGAGAACAAACGCGTTGTAAGAATGACCTTACAGCACAGCTTAATACATCTACCAGCTGTTTGTGAAGTTTTTCTGTTACCGTTTCCATTTTACGGAAGTAAATATTATTATTCATTAGATAACTAGACCGCCCCTCCACGAGCTTTCCCCTCCGGTCCCTGCTGGTAGCTCTGTATAATAGACTACCGTGCGGCAGACTTCAGTGATGCTAAGCGAAACTTGACAGAGGAAGCGGTGCACGCTTCCGAAACGTCGCCAGACGATTCAATTTTGACATGGCTTGAAACGCGAGAAGATTTTAAACATTATTATTCGTATTTGGTAAAATATAAATATATTCATGAGATCGAAGTTTGTGTCGGCGTTGAGAATTAATATATTCTCGGGTAACTAGCCGAGCGAACAGAGTTTATTCAAACGATATTTCGTCGATCGGAATTCTATCACCATCACTTCACCAGAATATCGCGACAGAGGTTCCGATCGCCGGAATATCGTGTGAAAACATTCTGCTCACTCGCTTGTCACCCGAGAATACTATATTAATATAAATATATTAATAAAATGCTATCGCATCAATTCGATTTTTCAAAATACGAGTACTCTATACCATTACATACGATTAACTTTTTAAGCACTAATATTTATCAATACTGAAAATAAATGAATTACTGTAAAACACTACTTATCAAAAACGAATATATTTTACTCTACTTTTAAAATAATATGTTCACAATGTTATTTTCAGCATGCATAGTGTGTGAATCTTCCTTATTTAGTCGGTCGACAACTACGTTCTCAAACATCATACTGAAAGACTGATCCATACATAAAATTCAATAAATCCACTACTGAATGCCACTTTGGTCACCTTTCAAGTACTTCAGTCAAGAATCTACACTCCGACGCCAGTGCCTAAGCCACCTATCAAAAAATTTTAGCTCCCTTTTAATGCAACGAAAAATTCAAACTCCCATAACTTAACGTACAATATCAGCGATGCATAAATCAAGAATACAATTAATTCCAATTTTATCAAAATCATATATGACAGGATTACGCATTATCGTTCATTTCTTTTAAAAAAACAAAAAACTAAAAAACCTCGTTATGTAGTCAGTTTTAATTTTACGATATTGAGAATCCTCTAAATGTCACATCTGAAATTCAGTGCTTAGCAAAAATCTCTCCGTATGCTGTACGTAGATCTTTTGCAGAGATTGAAAGAGATATCGCTCTCTACAAAGCCTGCTATCTCACAGCTCTCAAACACAGTTCGTGGCAGATGCTACGCAAGTTTCACATAAAAATAATCTCGAAGCAATACCATTCGCATAATGCTTATTACAGAAGCTATATGGCTCCGTAAAATAGCGCTGAATGATTTGTAATTGCCTGAAAATCCTGTGATGCAGTATCTAAATGGGAAACTGTTGAGAGAATTTTTTATCGGTCAGTGAAAAGTAATATCCCACAATTTATCTTCAGCAGTTATAATGGCAATTGTTTCCGCATGGAAATTTCTTTCTGTCATCTCTCTCATTGCTATTTTTGCTCCCACACAAAGTTATTGTCCATAATACTTTGAATAAAAATTATTATTCCTTCCGTAATTTTTCGATCTTCACATTCTACTTTGCAGATCATGCAATATTTTGGAATTTTTATACACAGTGTAAACACTATAACAGACATTTATGTAACCTACTACATATCGGGAAATTTCCATGGATGGCCTGGCATTTGGGAGCACTGAGGTCCAAACCTCAGCCTGGACATCATGATTTAGGTTTTCAGTGGTTTAAGAAGAATGGTGCCATAAGAAGCCTATGATCCAGTCCCATTCCCAATTTTTTACACGCTCTTTATTATGATGAAAATGATGACGAATGGTAAAGCCTTTTTTTATAAAAAAAAGTAATTCTAAGAGATTCAATTATTTCTAAGGAAAGCCACTTATAATTCAGATCAATCTATAAACTGACAGAAAAATCTACCTCGGGCTAAAATTATTATTATTATTTTCCAATTTACAGTATACTTGTATGCGAAATATGTAGAAGTCTCTCTCTGTCTTTTTGTTTGAATGTTATCGCGCAAAAAATTTAAACCGATTTTACTGAGATTTTCACAGTTTAAGCTTAGGGTCTAGTCCACAAGCTAGAAACGATAATCGATACTTAGCGTAAAACAGACAATCACCAAAGATTATTATTAGATACGTTACCAGAGAATGCACACAACATCTAAGATAAATAAGAGAAAAGTAAATCAAATTTCATTTCCTCAACAAATAAAATATAATGTTTGAATAAATTAATTTGTTTTTGCCGAAAGTATTATATTTGTTTCTTCGTAGTTCTGCAATAGAAGTGCAAATAGTTGTTACAGAACAACGATTATAACAACTTCGACATCACATCTCTAACACCGAGCGTGGTAAGTAAACGGTTAACGTTCTGGCATCGCATTCGGGAGGAAGCGGGCTCGAATCCCCGTTCGGGCATCCAGATTTGGGTTATCCATGGTTTCCCCAAATCATTCCAGGCGAATGCCGGGATGCTTCATTGAAAAGGCCATGGACGAATTCCTTCCTGTTCCTTGCCCCAATCCCATCCCGCCTCTAATAACCTCGCCGTCGACGAGGCGTAAAGCCCAAGCTAAAAACGTCACTAATTTCCTTATTTGTGTAAAATAAATTTTTGGCTATCAGTTACTTCTTCAGGTCAGAACAATTGCTGATGACGATATTACATACTGTGGTGTGACAGAGTCATCCAAAATGAATACTATTAAGTAATTAATTAATATCAGATTTTCTTGGTAATATTCAGTTATTAAATTGTAAATATTATTTATGATAGGGTTAATTCATAGGTAAATAATCATATATTAAACCCGGGCAGCCAAAGTTATTATTGTTATAGGGTTTAGTTTCTGCAAACTTGCTCTTCAGAAATTATATTGAATGTAGGAAGTTGGAACGGCAGTTTTGAACGCTCAGAGGACGGGACAATGCCCAGTGTCGCCGACAGGCCGACGCCTATGGCTCACAAAAGGGGTAGCGCGGGAAACCGTTACCTGCCGGGTGTACTGACCACACCCTTTCCCAGTTCCTCTTGCAAGGCCAAGCGAAATTTGCGGGAAGCGCGTAGCGAATGTTAGCTGCGATACGAAACACGTGATGATGGACATATATCAATGCACCAATCGTGAACGGCTACAGGGGTTCACAGTGGTTAATTCACGGCTTCTGTTTCATGAGCGGAGAGGAAGCTGATTTTGCCGGAGAAGAGGACACGACGCCATCTTCAACGACACTTGCTGCCGAGACGAGCTGCTGAGCGGACGTATCTCGCGATACGCTCGTGGCTGTTGATCAGTGACTGTGTCTGATCGCATTTCTGGCTGATGGGCTGGAAGCTGATGTGCTAACGCGGACATATCCGCTTACTTGGCATTCGTTGCTGCAGTGGTACTGAGCGTGCCACACCTCATCAAGAAGATGCTATTATGGTAAAGTACCGACGCATGGGTCCACAGATCCATTGGGTTTTAACGAGGCTTGCTAACCCGTAAACGACTCCTGAGATAAGACTCTGCTCTCATCCTAAAATCACTGAGCTAACCAAATTTTCATGTTCTTAACTTCAAATTCAAAGCATCTTGCTCATTGTTTTAAATTCAAATGATGCTTTTAACTTTAAAACGGCGCCCTGGGATTCTTTGTTTTGTGAATGTTAACTTCAAATTGTTGGCCTGTGATGCCACTTTGATATCATGTTGACTTTGCAAATTATTGAGATATTTAAATCAGTTTCATGTTTGCTTTTATCCGGCGGATTGTAAATGTCGGGTACTGTTTTGTTTGTTTGTCTTTGGATTATGTTCAACGTAACGTTAACTATACCCAGCCTTGTATAAGCCAGAAGACTTAATAAATTGAGTATAATATTTGTGTAAAATAATAATGGTTCTAGTTCACCCTTTAGCTAACCATTAAATTAAAATCATATTCATAATTTGTAAATCAGGAATTAATATTTTGATAAAAGTATAGAGGAGTATAAGGCTTGCCCCCCCCCCCCCCCCAGGCTTCTCTCAATACAATACCAAGGCCCGGCTTTCAACCAAAATAATTTAGCACTGGATATAAACCCGGAGCATAGGACGCTTGAAAATATTTAGTTCCACGGTTGAGAACGTCAGAGTTGTTGGACCCCTTGATTTCGCCCGCAAGAGCAAGCTTCAATGAACACTTCTTTGTCCTTCATACACAATTCATCGCTATAATATACATGCATACGAGAAGAACACTTACAAGAAAGAAATTGGCCAAATTATATTAGAATTATTCTATTCATGAATATCAGATTGTTCGATTTTATGAAATTTTTCATTTCGGAATATGTTATTAATGATATGTAACAAACTCTTGCAAAGATAAACATCTTTCTACAATTTTATAGCATCTTCTGCAACTAACTGTGGAATATGTTTTAAGTATTGTAGGTGAGACGGTGCTTCAGAAACTTACCCCACTTTATGAATCATACCATTTTATCTGTGGAAGAATGGTATCGGAGCCACACAGCCATATTGGACGATCTAGGGTTCGTATCTCACCAACAGCATATGAGCGATTTTATCTGATGGTTTCACTAATGGGAATACATGCCAGGACGGTATCCTTGTCTTTCGCAGAAATGTTGAAATCATAATTAAAATAAAAAAATAACCACAAACCTTACCACTGAAATGACATTAAACTCATAAATGGGGACTCAATCTTCCAAACGTTCGAACGTTAAGAAATGTCTATTGGGGATAGCAAGATACATTTAAATTCTGACTAAGTTGATTTACTGACCTATTTCATGACACTACACATAAAAATCCACAGTGTGTATTTAGTTTTGTCGTTCAATTTTCACAACCTGAACCAAATTTTAGGTAGATCCGAAACTAAACAAACAGCGAAATTTTTAAACTACTAAAACTAGTTTTCGTATAGGAATTGTAGTTTAGCACAACACGTATGGTTTTTTAAGAACGGTATTTTCAAAGAAAAAACACAGACATTCCTTACCTCGTCTCTTAGTGGAGAAGGCCTGATATTGATGCAGCGAAGGGAAATTGTATAACATCCGATCACAACTTCCACTTCACGCCTGACAAGACACAACACTGGATGCTCTGCAGGAGACAAAAAGGAAAAGGAAACGACGTGGAGCATATCTCAGCTGCGAGCACACTCCTAAAGAACACCTGCGAGAGAAAACTTGTGACAACATATCCCAGATTTGGTAGCATCAGTAAAAAACAAACTTAACCAAAATCAGAGAAATAAAATGCAACTGAAGAGTTGCTTGTAGATATTCCAATGACATCATAAATTCTGAACATGATTACATAAAGACAACTTAATATCTTCGTTACAGAATTTCTTTGATGTCATATCATTTGTTAGTAATTATAACTATTACTGAATGAGCCCAAAACCTGATGAAATTCCAATAATTCATCAATCGTCATCCAAGTACAGTTTATTTAATTTTCATAATTCCTGAAAGGTGTAGTATTTATTCCTTTGAAATGACTCAGTGACTTCAGTTTTTGGCTAGTGTTGTGCATTTATCGCAGTATTAAGTTTTTTGCACTATAGTTTTTGAAACTTTTATATGGTCACTAACAAACAAATACAATTGAGGCGGGATTAAACGATCATGATGTTTTATGGAGACTTAGTTGCACGTAATTATATGAAAAACGTATATCGTGGGTTGTAAATTCCATTGTTCATGCTATGTGAAAACAATTCAAGTTATTGTAGATCGATCTTCTAACCGAACAGATTTTGTCTGTGCAAATGTAAAGATTGTCTGGTTTACCGACTCTAGAACACGCAACGTATAATTGTCCATGTAAGAAGAAATTCGTCTCTACATCTAAATCCCACAATTCTAACGATTAGCCTTGAGGTTAGTTGATAGTGATTGCAAACGCCAATCGACTTTGGAATTTCATTCTATTAAATTGAAATGGTATATCTGTTGGAATCATAGGAATTCGTAAAATGAGGATGTCTTCACCTGTGAAAGGTCCTGTCAAGATTGTTGCTTCTACGACGTTGCTCAATAATTTTTTTTTTACTGCAAGCCGCGTACACTTGCAAAGCATTGGCTGGATGATATTTCGCAACATGATAAATGGCACGCCGATTTTCAATTGCAGTACGTGCATTCCTGTCAGATCGAGTGAATTAAAATTCTGTTGTGTAGCTAACCGCTTATTTTGCTTCCAGAACAGTGTCGAGGATCTCATATGTGACTGCCTCGCTTTGAACGTTAGAATGAATAATATTGTTGACTTCATAGACGTCTTTGTTTCTGGCCGCAAGAATAACTCGTTCACAAAGCCAATATTTTACAACCAGTTCTCTTCTTGGCGTTACTAAAGTGCAGAAGTTATGAGGCGACCCAAATTCGTGCTGAGGCCAGATCAACCGACACCTTTCCGTTCCAATTTCCAGCAATTGATGTGAGAATATTTCTGCTGATATATCGTTTTGGAGCTGAACACACATAATTATTTGTAATTAATTTGAAGGTCTTTACGTGTCGCCACAAAGCAGAGTATTTCATGTAAGCAGTTATTTCGTCACTGGTGTCGATCGAGGGTTTACAGAAATCAAAGAAACGAAAAAAAATACTAATTAAATGAAATTGAAAATAAGAAAACAATCTCTCCAAATCACAGTAAAAAAAAAACGAAAAAAAGCTCTAAAAATAATAACCATGTAATTGACATACCTATATAAAAACACGCGTAGATTCGAATACAACGACGTATCAAAATTTAGACGCAATCGGTGCAGAACTTTTGGAAATTTAAGATTTTGAATGAATGAACCTTTAAATTTTTATATATATGGATTATCAATTCTTAAGCAGTGGATTATGTTATTTGCCCGAATAGGGAGAGAGAGTTAATTTGAACTTTTGTCTTATACTTCAGTTCCGTGTCATTGTAACCAGTCTCTCGTCGCGTTTCTGTGCAGGTGACTGAAGTCAATATACTTATCAACATAGCGATAAACAAAATACAGAAATTAAAGATCATTTTTAGTCTTGTACTAACTCTAGTACACTAAAATGACTACGCCACGAACAAATTTAAAAACCTTGTTAGAAAGTGATCTCAAAATTACTCACCAGAGGACTAGTGTTTTGGCACGTCCCACGCTTCTTACAGTCACGAATAGATAATAGTTGCCCGGCAACAAATCATTGTTGTAGCTAATTATAAAGGTAAAATTCGTTTTCTTTTCACCCGGAATAAAAATTACCCCTAGTTTCAAAAACAAGCAACAGATGAGGAGAAACAAGAAAATTTTGAAATGTGTGTAAACTATTCCATTATTTTTTCGATATAACGACGTTCTAAAACTATTTTAACCGAATGAAACGCAATAAGGTAACAAATTTTTCGAAAATATTATGTTCAGTTTTCTGAGATTTTAAGTTGGAACATCCTTATGTTTCAGATAAAAAGTTAATATCTTAAGCCATGGTACAGTCTGATTAAAAGTTTTTAAAACTTTAATGATTACAGAAACTACTGTGTCTAATTCTTGATGTAAATGAAGAAATATTATTATCCTAATTACAGCTTAAGTACATAAGATAACCGAATGTTCATAGAACTACCCATATTTTTATACCTGGTTGTATCAGAAAAATTTCTTGTGTAATTAGTAACAGTTGCCAATTTTGTGAATGTAATAATTTTTTTGTAATTTCTAAATCAAACTCCTTCATCTGTGACGCAGCTCTTCGTACTTACTACGAGTAGAATCATTTCTCGGATTGTATCAGTTTTAAAGATGTTTAAGCTTCTTTTACCTTTACGCCTCATCGACGTCGAGATCATTATAGCCGGACATTGACTGTGGTCAAGAAACTGAATGAAACATATCCTGGTCTTTCATGGAACCTGTAACGTACCCTTTTCGTTACTTTATTTGTTTTGTAGTGAACACATGTGAGTGTTACTTTACCATACTTTTAAAATAATACTTTTAGCTTATATTTCCTGCACCATACCAGTACATAAGGATTTCCTTGACCCCTCTTTGTCCGTTGCTGGTTTTATTCCGATACTCATGCTGTAAATCAAATTATTATTAATCAAATCTTACCACACAAACTTAAAATCAACTCCTTTGTCTTATATTTCAATCTCAAATAAAACACTTTCTACTTATCTTACAACTTCTATATTTTCCATTTAACAGACAATTATCTTTTCCAAAGTCATATTACATTATCTTTATCGAAACCCTTAACCTTCTGCCCTCAGGCTAATATTTTATTGTTATTAATCCCGCTAGGATTCTTTGTGGCCTCCATCGTGCCATTCTGTTTCATCTTATGAACATGTTCGTTCCAAAACCAAACTCGTCTTCCTCCTTCCAAATCTTTTCTTCCACTCTCTCGACTGTTATTTATTTTCCAGAGATCTCATTATATCCATCTTGACATGCTTTGACCTTGGAACTTAAAATTCAGAGTTAGTAACCTATATACAATTACAAATATTAAATAAAAAATAGCTTTAATAATGTCAAAATCACAAAATGTGATGTTGTGTACCTCACAAACCCTTCAGGCATTTGTCTAGTATGATTTCGTTAACCCTTGGAAACCCAAAATCTGGATGTCCAGACAGGCATTTGAACACACGTACCGCCGACAAGACAAGAGCAATGTGCTAGCGGTAGGCAGTACATGTATTTATTTTTTGTCTATACGTAATTTTAAAGCGCAAGTGTGTCCGCAATATGAATTAATAATCCCACGTGCTTCTGAGTCTGTCTAAGTATTACCACTATAATTGTATAAGAAATGTTTGATCGAAATAATGAATTAAATTATGAAAATGAAACGCGAATTCGTAAGTGCGTACCAATTTTTTGGAGTTTTGTGTAAGATGCAGGATGTAAATGTGTTTAAGATATTTAGTGATTTCTCTGTTTGGATTACTCGGTTCACTTTAATATCATCTTTGACGATCCCAGTATAATTGTCTCTGATCATTACTATTGGTGTTCAATCAGCTTGCTCACATTCTGTGAATTTGACTAATTTATGTATCCTCGGAATCAAAATTCTTTTACTGAGACCAATTCCTTTAAGTTTTCAGTGCAGCATATTTTAATTGGTTCATGACGACAGTTTTAGAAAAACCAAAAAACCATTAATTTCCTAAGAAAAAAAAATTTGTAAAATCTTGTCTAAAATAATTCCTTATCTTTACCCCCACTATCTTGTGACTGCGTTATTGTTATCAACTGATTAAATCTAATTCGATGCAAAGAATGACTCAGATGTGATTAATCTTTTTGGAAGCCGAGATGAATGTCACAAGGTAAAAGTTTTGTGCTTGTCCCGTTTTACCCCATAACCTTTAAGCTCAATATCTGGCGTCAAGCTTACTACAAGAGGTGAACAATTAGTCGAAATGTCACAGCACCTCTTTCCGCTCAGTGTTTTACACAAAGGCTTTAAGCTTTAATCGCGTCGCCTTTGATAGAGTCTGCGGCCGCGTTGCCAGGCGGCATGTAATGAGAAAGGCGGCAGTCAGAATCATATTTGGCACGGTCTGAGACGAGCGGAGTGGTGTCGAACATTCCACGCCCACTCATAGGTTGCAATTAACAAGAGACGCCCGCCGCGCATAAGTCGTTGGCACGGGAGCAAAGTGATTAACGGTTGGGGTGAGGTATTCTCTCTACCAAACACGGATTGTAACACTACGTAATACTTACGCTACTAAGCAACATACAAACTCATGAAGTATTACTCTCAAACAGTACGTAATATTTTCTGTATTAGATTTGTAAATGAAAATACCGTCTCTTAACTATTATTTTATTCCTATACGCCCAAAAGCGTTTCGCCCTTGTGCACTGGGGCATCGTCAGTTACTGTAAATGTACATACATTGTGTTGTTCAGAAATTTATAAAGCAAATTTCTGTACAACACAGTGTGCATACATTTACAGTCACTGATGATTCATCAATCCACAAGTGCGAGACGCGTCTGAGCGTATATGAATAAAATAACAATTGTTAATAGACGGTATTTTCATTTACAAATCTTTAACTAACAACTGCGGAAGTATGGTCGAAGACCAATTAATTTTCTGGATTATTCTTTAATACATAAAATGGGCTTTTAGTATTTATAGCGGATATATACCTGTTTACTAAGAGGAAGCACATAGGAATTTTATTATATGTGCAGTAGAGTCATTTTACGTCATTCTACAAGTTGACGCTCTGAGAGACATAATCTCTTCCAAGAATTGTGTACTCAGGATCTTTGCCTGAGGGAACAGATGAACCCAAAGTGAGATTCCAACATAATATGATGTAACAATCTGCTATCGAGGAATTATAGTCCAGGTAACAGTTTTTCTCAGCTGAACGGTACACCGGAATCACAAAATATCTCTGGAGGATTTTCAATTGAAATTGGTAACTGATTCCACTCACAGTAGCAGCATTTGTGGACTTTGAAATGAGCAGAGAATATCCCAGTGGTTCCCAATTAGTGGCCTGAGGCTGCTTCAAGTGGTACGCGATGTAATTTCTTTGTTAAGTTAATCACTAATATAATTGAAAAATAACCAATTACGATGATATTACTATCGCAAAAATATATTTGAAGACAAGCAAACTGTGTGTGGGTGTGCGAATTATATAAATTATGTAGTAAACCTCGAAAAAGCCATTTTTTATTTTTCATTTTATATTTATTACTAGCTCGTACCCGCGACTTCGTACGCGTGGATTAAGAATTTTTTGCCAGAATTGAATATAGAAAGTAGTTGGTAACGAAGGATTGGGCCCAAATAACACCGAGTTGGCATAATATGACAGGAAAGCTATCACTATATCATTCTAACGTCGAACCAGTCTCTTGAAGAGAATCAGTACCCAGCATATTTCTGTCACTATTCGATAAGGTCTCAAAATTTCGTGACTACAACTATTAAACATACCGGAGAAAATGTCCTGTGCCCTTCATACAGATTTTGTTGTCAAATTCCATCAACATCGATATAGCCATTTGGTCGTCAAAACGTAACAAAAAGACAGAGACTTACTTCCGTATTTATATTATTATTACTGCGGTTCACACACACACAATCTCTCTCTCTCTCTCTTACTGCGAACAACCCCTGAGGAATAATTATAACGTAAAAAGTGTACACCTACAGCATTGCAAGACTGCCAACGATTTTCCTCGCATTGCACCCTAACTTTGTGATTTCTACAGTTTAACATTCAGTCCGAATGACCGACGACCCAGGTGTGACACTTACGATCAAAAACAATTTTTAAAAATCTTAGGTTCCACGGATATTTGAGCCGGAGACCACGACCCAAGCATTCGTAAGCAAGCGCTTTAACTACTGAGCTGTCTGACCGATACACGGAAAAAGCAGTATACAGACGTCCAAATCCAACGCGTCTGTCTATCGCCATTCAGTAGTATTTCGAAATTATGAGACAACATGTATTATTTATACAGATAATTTTTCAACCAAATGTAGACAGTATTTTTCTCCTTGTTTCATAGAATAAGTGTGCAAAGTTTCATCGAAATAGGATGAAAACTGTGGATTTGTATGAAGAACAAACAAACAAACAAACAAACAAACATACATTCATTTATATATATATAGATTTCAGCTATTGGGGGCTAAACGATACACGAAAGAAACTAATTAGAAACCACTGAGTTAGACGAAGCGAACTCAGCATGTCCGCTCAACAGTCCTAGAAAAGTTGATTTGATTGACAGGTGACAACCATTCGATTATTAGTGAGTGTTTATCCCATTATAAGAAGTCTTTGGGCAGGATAAAGTGAGATTAAAGAAATAGCTATCATTTGTCTCACTTCTCACACTAAATAAGGGGGGTGGTTATTGTCTCACTATAATAATCTTAAGTGATAAAATAAGTTGTTGGGGTGGCAATTGCAACTAAATCGAAAACTAGGTGTTTACGCAAAGTCCGGTATCAATTTAGAGATCGAAGTTTTCATGAATCTGTAGTTACCCAGTTTTTCCCTTATCGGAGATGCATCTTCAGCAACACTACAAATTACTGAAAATTCAACTGCAAACACATTAGCGCAATCATACTCAAATGTTTGTCTTAAAAAACGGTTTCTTAATTACCACATATGGTAGTGGATTAGAGTTTTTATAGCAAAAACACGTTTTCTCCAAAGAAGACACACTTCTAAGAACAGCACTGGAACCTTGTGTTCCCAGACAATTCCCATCGAGTATTTTTCTTTTCGAGTTGCAACAAAACGAAGTATTTAATAATGCACCTTTGAGGTTGAAGGAATAAACTCTTCAGATTAAAAGAACATACGTTTTACTTTTGTTCTGCAGTATATATATATATATATTGAAATTTTCCTCTGTTCCAACGTATGAGCGGGATTATTCTAGATGGTGGATGAGCCTTCCCTAGCTCTGAGGCATATGACGAGCTTGTATTGAGGTGGGTGGGGGCGGCGATATTGCTTTGGCCATCCAATAGTACAGCGGCCAGGAACAGAAGATCAGAACTGGAGATCGTCATAGTCAAATGGAATAAATACCAAACTATTAATGATGAGAAACGATGCGTAGATAGTGACAAGCAGTTAGGAAATCAGGATCCTTTAATTTCACCGTAATATTACAGAAAATTGTGGCATGTGGTAATTCTGAGGTCTGCTGATTGAAATATAACTAAAGAATTGCTGTGCACCTTTGGGTGCTCAAATTTGTTACAGTTTGCACAATCCGAGTTGTCGATTTTAAACTTCGAAGCATCAGGTAAATATGCCTTAAGGTTGACCGCACAAAGAAAAATCTATCTGATTTTACAGATGTTTTAATGATGAATTTAAAGTCACCAAACATTCTAATTTCAGGATCCCATTTCAACAATCAGAAAAGCTGTTGCTCCTGCTATTAAAATGGTGAATGTTGCCACTCGGGTGCACAAGATTTGGGACTGATAAATTACCGATTTCTACTTTGATGTTCAATATTAGAAAGAAAGTAGTGTGACGGGATCAAGTTCGTGTCCCAGCCGAGAAAATAGTAGCAAAATTATGCGAGCAAAACATATCGAAAATTCTAACGTGGAGTGTTTGTATTGCTCAGCGAACAAGGAATTTCTCCCAGCAAAATGAAAATATGAATTGGGATTTGTACTAATTAACTGCAATGAAGAACAAAATTCATACGACTGAAATAATACAAAAATACCTTCCTAATTTAAATATGTCTCGGCATGATTTACGATATTTTTAAGTAAATGCTGATTTGGGAGTGGGCATAAACCACGTAGCTCCATTTTGGCCTCCTGTGAACCCCACCTCCCCCCACGTAGCCCGACGTGCCTTCCGCCTCAACCCCCCCCCCCCCAAGAAGTACGTAGCCTTTTCCCGATTGACACCAGAAGACATTTTGTACTGTTTTCTCTTGTCAGACTATCCTAAATTACATACAGGGATAATTAAATGGCGGAAATAAATATTTACATGCTGTTATGTGTACTGTATCTCATTTTAACTGTGACAAATAATATGAACGGAAAGCTATGTGGCCTGGCTCGAAAACCCCCCCCCCCCCACGTAGCCCAACGTAGCTTTCCAGCCAAACCCCCCCCCCCTAGACCGAGCCACGTAGTTTGTGCACGCTCCCTTAGCAGCTGTAATTTGATTGTATTCCCATTATTGGAATGAAGCAACAAATTAAGGCCCTAAATGGCTCCAAAGATTAACTAACCTAATCAAACAGTGACAGATGATATGATTGTAAAACTAACCTTTTGTGATCCATATTAGACACAAGAAACAAAATCCATCAACTGCAGGGCACGATACTTTCTTCAAGTCGTGTAGTGTGAAATGTATTTCATGTTTTAGGCGTACTATTGTTCTGCAGTTTATGTAAATTTGTGATATTTATCTTAGTTATTAACTAAATCACATGTTACGAAAGTTTTAATTCCCTACTAAGGGATTTCTAGTAGGTCTTTTTTTTTAAATCATTACAACCCAATTAAACGTCGATTTTAAAACCACAAAGCTTAAAATGAATTATCACTTAGATTTGACCATCGATTTTCTTTTCAAAGAGTTCACAATAAATCTATCATAAACATGTGCTACTTTATGTCGAAAACGATCCGATGAGAGACCTGCTGACATTTCTGTATGAGTGAAGTGTTGCAAATTTCACAAATTTTCACACATACAAAGTTTAAGACTACAACAGATAAAAGCGGAAAACACACCGCAGTCACATCAAAGATTTGATGGATCAACTTGATGATGATAACCGGAAGACGAGGTCTGTCTTTGCTGACCACGTCACTACCATTCTAGTGTAAGTTAAGATTGCGGGGCCCCTATGGCTTCTTCCGTTTGCCGCAGGATACGTGGAGTAAGAGCTCCAAATTTGATTACAACAATTGGCACCAGAAGGGTGTGACGGAATCAACGCTCCGGCCGTTCTTTACTATCCGGCAGAGTTTCCTGGGGAGTCGTATCGCACGCTGAGCTTCGAGGAAAAAAACCTCGGCTTCATCGCGGGCGGCCGGGTCCTATAGCTGTGGCCAGATTAATTGGCGGGTCAGTGTGAACGCGCTGTTGCCGTACTTGGGGACAATATCGCGATGCGTTCTCTTTCTATCACCTGAAAATTGCAACGCTGTGCGGCCTGTGTTGCCTAGTCCAAGCGTCAACAGCTCGCTACCCACCCCCAAACCTTCCACCTCCCTTTCACAAAAAAATGTGTGAACCTGAGAATCGGAATTGGAAAGTGTCAGGGTGAGTGTGAACTTGCTCGAGAGAGGATATTTTGATTTTTAGCGATTTACGATTTTTACGTGCGATTTAATTAATTCCTTTTGGTTATTTATTAATTATAGTAATTTAGTGTAATAATTTTACCGAACAAAAAGTGCAGTAACTTATAATTAGGGAAATTTAGCAAGAGAATCTTGCTACTAAAAATGAATACTTAGGAAGAGACTTATTCTCCTATTCCAGGTGTTCCCGAACTAACGACTTCCAACAAGACGCAAGTCATCGACAGCAGAACCACCGCGGCTGAAGCAGACAACATAGTAAATCATCATTCACAATGTTTATAAATATTTCAAATTTCTTGTGAACAATGATCGAGAAATTTTGTCTTCTACATGTACGCTAGTAGGAAAGGACTTGAAAAATATGGACGTACTTGATATTGATGAAAGAAAAAACTGTAGTGATTTGTTACCGCAAAAAACAACCATATTGCGAAAAAATTAGGGAATGGACAGGCTATTTGCGCTGCAGCTTGTGGTTGTCGGTTTGAGAACTGTCCAGCGCGTGTGTCGTGAGGGAAAATAACCTACGTTTGTTTCTCGAAAGAAAAATATGAAACAATACAGCACTCTAACAAAGCTTAGCGACTTTGAACAGTCCTTTGTCAGGAGGACAGTACACGAATTTTACGATAGTGATGAGTGGTAATATATAAGCAGATAATTTTGTCGTTAATTATGCAAGTTTTTCAGTGCAGAGGATGACAAAATAAAATTTTGATTTTAGTTATAAATATACAAACTGAAAATAAAATGTAACACGTGGACTTTTAGCCACAAATAAAAGAAGAGTATTTCCATAAGTTTCCTTAGTCTGTCGAGAATTTTATTTTTCTGCGCAGATAATAAAATAATAAATAACAGGTCGTTTGAAACCTCCAATTATATTAAACGCATCTGCAATGCATAACTTTCTTAACGAAATGACATGCATAAATATTTTATAACAGAATAGTGATCATAAATTAGTTAAAACACGTTACAAACCATTACTACAAGTAAAGAGGTGAATACAACTGTTACGCGCACGGCTTGGCAACGGCGCATTTGACGCCACCCGCCAATTAATCTGGCCACAGCTATAGTCGAGAACTCTACCGCCTGAGCTATGCGGTCGTCCCATTCGAGCGTAAACGTTTTAAAAAGGAATCCGGCGTTCTTCCTACACCTGCTAACTTTATGCCTCTCAGAGGCCTTTATGGGGACGATTTTCACAGCGACAAGTGTGAGGCGATATATTGTTACTTGTTTTGGAGAGACATCACTTTGTCTCGCTGTTCCCTGCATGACAGGACTCTTACAAAAACTGTTATTACTGGCAAGATGTTATTATAGCAGCCTCTTTGTTGGTGTCGAGAATAGCGACCAGCTGCCTTGAAGAGGCGTATATGCGAAATACCATCATCACCTGTCTCGGAGGCGCGACAGGGTCCCCAACCTTGCGGAACCAATATCCGGCCGTCAGGAAGTGGCAGAGTCCTGCAGCGTCCGTCCATCACGTACGTACATAGGAAAACTTTCCCTACCTGCGGCTAACAAGCTACAGAAGCCGCGCGATATTCCTATCTCGAGGATAAAAATCTGATAATCTGTAATGTAACCAGCGACTCAGTCATTGCGGCTTATAATATCAGTGGAAATTATTTTTAATGATACATTTCTGAGGTTGTGAGGTACACAACCTCACATTTTGTGATTTTGACATTATTAAAGCTACTTTTTATTCAATAATTGTAATTGTATATAAGTTACTAACTCTGAATTTTAAGTTACAAGGTCAAAGCATGTCAAGATGGATATAATGAGATCTCTGGAAAATAAATAACAGTCGAGAGAGTTGAAGAAAAGATTTGGAAGGAAGAGGACGTGTTGGTTGAGGAAAGAATATGGTTTAAGAGAAAAGATAAAACAGAATGGCTAGATGGAAGCCACGAAGAATCCTGGCGGGATTAATAATAAGAAAATAATAGCCTGAGGGCAAGGAAATTAGGGTTTAATAAAGATAATGTAATATGACTTTGGAAAAGATAATTGTCTGTTAAATGGAAAATATAAAAGTTGTGAGATAAGTAGAAAGTGTTTTATTTGAGATTGAAATATAGATATAAACAAAGGAGTTGATTTTAAGTTTGTATGATAAGAATTTGATTAGTAATAATTTGATTTACAGCGTGAGTATCGGAATAAAACCAGCAACGGAAAAAGAAGGATCAAGGAAATCCTTATGTACTGGGCTGGTGCACGAAATATAAGTAAAAGTATTAATTTCAAAGTATGGTAAAGTAAAACTCACATGTGTTCACTACAAAACAAATAAAGTAACGAAAAGGGTACGTTACAAGGTCTACATGTTATTTATACATTAACTGAAGTTAGATGCTTGATAAGGGTTATTTTGTAAATCATAAAATTCAGCGATTAATTTTTATTTCTTATTTATTACAGTCTTCCACCCTTGTTACATGGAAGACATTAGGATACCAAAACCTGTACAGGAATGGGAAGTCAAAGGAAGGAGGAAAAGATGACGGTCAATGTTTACCTGGCTCCAAATGTACAAACACCAAAGAGATTAGGTGCAGAAGAGGAGCGATACAAGATCGAAAAATTTGGAGATATATTTTGAGAAGATGAAGTCAAGTTCCGTGTTGTTCTGTGTTCCCGAGTTTCTGCTGTTACGTTGGAGTAAAACCTCTGTAATGAGGAAAATTTCTGTTTTAAAATAAATATTAGACACAAAATTGTCATGCAAAATATCCTAGTTAACGTATATATATAAAAAAAAACAGTTAATTGATGTCTCTGCAATATGTCGTGACGCTATCTATCGGTAACGTGCTCAAACCTTGTCAACGCCAGTGAACAGTTTATTAATATTTTTGCGATTTGTGCTGCTGCTGCTATCTAGAGGCTTGGTTCTGAACTGTCTCGTACGCGCGACCTTCATATTTATTACTTTTGCCTGTCAAGAGTCAAATTCTGAAAATTTTTCTTGACTTATGATGGTATCTAAGTGAGACCTTAATCTTTAAAATGAACCTCCATTTCAGATTGCGGTAAGATGTCAAAGGAGATAAATGGCTGGCGATTAAAAAAATGATGGAAATAATGAGACTTTTTACCTTTAATGTCGAATTTGGAAAAATTCATTTCTTAAAATATAATGTGGCCAAAGCGGACACCTTAATATTTAAAGTGATAGCCTTTTATCGATTTCGGTTAGGTTTTAAGGATATAATGGCTTGTGACAACAAAAAAAAACTTTTTTTTTTAATATAGAAAAAGCTTATATAATTAGCACACAATTATGAAATCATATCAACTACATATGTAGGGTGATCTCCTTACGAATGTCTTGTATTTCTTAATGTTGGGATTGAGGACGGATGAGGTTGTAAAACTAAGCAATGTGAGAAGGCTATGACCAGTCCAGATGTACTACACACGTTAACAACGTAGATTACCAAGCGCAAAAAAGAGTTTTATTTTATTTTATTGGCATTTGGGCTGACAAAAAAGAGTTCAAACTGTCACAATCACTAAGACAGAATCCAGCACATTAGAGACAGGACGTTGCACCTCTCCACACCAACGGGTACTAGGCGGGGGTTTATCGAGTGAACTTCCTGGACAGAGGTATCCATTTGAAAGTCTTTTTTAATCATCGTATCGACGCAGTTGGTAGACGCCACGAGGAACCAGTGACACCGTTAGGCGGAACCACTTTCAGCAATAACAGATGTACAGCCAGCCTTTTGCTGAATTAGAAGATGACCTGCAGCGATCGTTATATAACCTCCATGAGAGAGCAAAAGAGTTAAGCATGGAGATTTCCTTGAATAAAACCAAAGTTATGACATTCGTCGAAAAAAAAAAAACACAAAAGAACCAAAATTTCAATATAAAACATATCCATAGAACAAGTAGCAGAAGGTTACAACCACAGCTATACCCCATAAACCGATTTGCAACAAAAAAATCAGGAATTTCACGAAAGTTACAGGAATAATAAATAGCACATTCGCAACATCTCTTGTTCAACGGCACACAGGCTATATAACATCCTGGCTAAACCTACTCTACTACGTATACGGCAGCGAGGCCTCGACAGTCCGGAAAGGGTAATGGTGGCTGAGGCGCGAGTCATGATGAGAATAGATTGCTCTACACATTACGAGACAGGAGATCTGATGAAATCCTTAATGAACTCTAAGTCAAACCAGTTCTCCAAACTGTGCAAACCTACAGTACATCTTCGATATACAGTTTCAACCACTTTGGGAGCGTCCATAAGTTCAATTTTGGTCTCCTGAGAATCCCCCGTAGCACGTAGCTTTTTTCCTTATTAATTACCTAATATATTTTGCAATGTTTTCTCACGTCAGGCCATCGTAAAATACAAACGATGATAATTATTTACATGAGGTTGTGTGTTATGTACTTTATTTCAACTGTGACAAATAATACGAGTGAGAAGCTACATGGCCTGGCTCGGAACCCCCCCCCCCCTCCCCACACACACACGCACTCGTAGCGTAACTTTCCAGCAAACCCCTTTCCCCCTCCTCCTAGACAGAGGCACAAAGTTTATGGACGCTCCATTATTTAATTTATAACTGAACATTTATTCAATCGTATCTCTTAGTACATCTTTATATATTACGTCACAATTACTCTTGCAGCAGCCGTTTACAATTCTTTAAAAACCATGTCCTTCTTCTTCAACATAATCTCTTCGAGCCGTCTTTTCAACAACTTAATTTTTACATCAGATGTTGTTGCGTAAATCTCAAACACCTCTCACTTATTCCTTGCCATAGGGTCGGGTCACCCACGGCCTGCTTTATTCTTTGCCTAACTCACATTCTTTAGTAAAGAATCATTAATAATTATCATTATGACGTTTTTACATTTATCATGGTAAAATCTGAAAATGTCTCACATTCTAGAACATTGTAGTTCATTCAAGAACATTCTAGAACAATTAAGTATACTCTAAAACCATCTAGTATATTCTAGAAGATTCCAAAACAATTTAGAAAACTATGGTCCTAAGTCTAACAGTTTCAACCACCATATCACACATCTCTACATGTAACTACCATATTGCACAATAGAAGGCTCGTGGCTACTAGCAACACAAACGCCAGTGGTCTGCGCTGGGTAGTTGTGGCTGGAAAGGGTAGCAACGTGTTAATGGCTGAAAAATGTGTCGTATTCTAAAACATTATAGAAAATTTAATACAATCAAGAACATTCTATCACATTCTACTCGTAGGAGATTCCAAACATTTTATAACACTTTGGTCGAAATATAAAAATGCCTTAGGTCGACCACTTTCACTTATCACCTACCCCCAACTACAGATGTAGAAGTATTATAGTGATTTTAGGTTAGTACCTCACATAAACACCTGTGATCCGCGCTGCGTTGTTGTGACTGCAATGTTAAAAATAGAGACACACACACATATCTTCATACATGCAGATTAAAAGTATATGGCAAAATTGCCGCTAAATAAAAACTTGCTTGTTTGCTCACAACTTACAAATTATATTAGTTGTTAGTATATTTCTTACTTTAATACAAGATATGTTCGTTACTGGAGACAGATTTCGTGTTAATACACGCCTTGGAAGAACTAGTTAGTGGTAGAAAATTGAAAGGAAGAAGGAGGTACAAGATCATAGATGACATCAAGGAAAGCGGAAATTACTTGGGTCTGAAGAGGAGGACATAAGACAGCAGAGCTTCAAACGATATCCAACACTCTGAGGTATTAGGTTTATTTTCCACCACTTTGGTGCTGTTAAACTCCTCTTGAATACCACTTTACAAACCTTTAAAAACAATAGTTTTTTTCAACGTAATACATTACTTGTGAGAAAAAAAATGAAGTCACTTCTGACGAACTAATTCGACGTATGTCCTACAGGCTTGTGACAAATAGATAGATAAAATGGAGTGCATTATTAGAGCTCTATTTCTCTTCGGGTAAGGTGTTATTAAAACCATGACAGTAACTACAGTCCAACGGAACACACTCTGATCCAAACAAAATGCTATGGCTCCATAATTGTTTTCTTCCATCAACGGTGAAATAAAGAATTGTGTTATGTTCTGATATTGGCAATTGGCCGCCAGTTGAAAAGTAAATTAAACGAGCGGTTGACAGAGCTTTAAGTCGTTGCACATGGTTTGTTCTCAGTGTAGGACTCACCCTTAACGTGAAATACGAACCGACGAACGTTCGAAGTATACAGGGTGAGTTTTTTATCTTGAGACAACTAAATATCTCGAAAACTACAAATCCGATCAAAAAAAGTGGGTAATAAAAATTGTTCGTCTCGACGGGGGACATCCGATGATACCAAATTTGACTCCCCACCCCCACCCCCTAGGGGTGGGGGAAGGGGGAGAAAAAAAACTTAAATAGGAACCCCCATTTTTTATTGCAGATTCTGATTCCCCGGAAAAAACTACCCCTATTTCACCCCCAATTCGAGTCATTTTGGTCGATAGATGGCGCTGCAATCGACAAAAATCAAAATAAGCAAAAATTCATTTAAAAATGAGGATATCTCGTGAAATACACATCAGATCAGCAAAATACAAGTTAATGTGATTGATATTTTTCAAAAACTATTCAATAACACCACCCACCTCCAAACTTGAGGGATGGGAATGGACATTATTTCAAAATATCACCAGATCTCACTTCGCCTGATTTTTTTTTATGGGGATACTTGAAGAATGAAGTTTACAGTGAAGTGCCAACAACGCCTGAAAACATGATTGAACGAATTACCAACGCTTGTCAAAAAATCACGCCGGATATGCTTCTTAGTTGCGTCGAATCATTCCAAGAGCGGGTAAATAAATGCATCGA
Source organism: Vandiemenella viatica (assembly GCA_031002005.1). Taxonomy (NCBI): domain Eukaryota; kingdom Metazoa; phylum Arthropoda; class Insecta; order Orthoptera; family Morabidae; genus Vandiemenella; species Vandiemenella viatica. Next base: position 59,510,049 of record JARYHS010012519.1, on the reverse strand, counting down.
TGTCGGTGGTGATATTTTCGAGCACTTGCTTTAGAATTGTTGTTAGAAACAAACACGTGAGAGGCGAGGGGACTCACCAAAAACAAGCACCCCGATGGTGAGAGGCGAGGGGACTCACCAAAAACAAGCACCCCGATGGTGAGAGGCGAGGGGACTCACCAAAAACAAGCACCCCGATGGTGAGAGGCGAGGGGACTCACCAAAAACAAGCACCCCGATGGTGAGAGGCGAGGGGACTCACCAAAAACAAGCACCCCGATGGTGAGAGGCGAGGGGACTCACCAAAAACAAGCACCCCGATGGTGAGAGGCGAGGGGACTCACCTAAATCTAGCACCCCAAAGGGAACAGAAAATTACTACGTCCACGTCGTTGTTCCTGGGTAACGCAAAAAGTAATGTTTGACTTTCGCTATCTGCTAAAGAATTTGCATCAGTGCATTTTGAAATAATGTCCATTCCCATCCCTCAAGTTTGGAGGTGGGTGGTGTTATTGAATAGTTTTTGAAAAATATCAATCACATTAACTTGTATTTTGCTGATCTGATGTGTATTTCACGAGATATCCTCATTTTTAAATGAATTTTTGCTTATTTTGATTTTTGTCGATTGCAGCGCCATCTATCGACCAAAATGACTCGAATTGGGGGTGAAATAGGGGTAGTTTTTTCCGGGGAATCAGAATCTGCAATAAAAAATGGGGGTTCCTATTTAAGTTTTTTTTCTCCCCCTTCCCCCACCCCTAGGGGGTGGGGGTGGGGAGTCAAATTTGGTATCATCGGATGTCCCCCGTCGAGACGAACAATTTTTATTACCCACTTTTTTTGATCGGATTTGTAGTTTTCGAGATATTTAGTTGTCTCAAGATAAAAAAACTCACCCTGTATTTCACAAAGCCATCGGATTGTGTTGCTTAAATACAATATTTCGACGGCTAGCTCCGCCGTCTTCCTCAGGTGTGAAACCATCTGTACTCGTCTGCTTAGCGACAGAAGACCAGTAAGATGGTGGAGCTAGCCGTCGAAATATCGTGATTTACAACACAATCCGGCAGT
>JARYHS010012519.1:59462847-59507996 GCA_031002005.1 Vandiemenella viatica | reverse complement strand
TTTAAGAGAACCGTCAGGTTATAATCGTTCACCGAGCATGGTGGGTGATAGGCCTCGCATTCGGGAAGACGAGGGTTCGGATCCTTGTCCAGATTTTGGTTTTACATGGAGACACTCCAAGCGGATGGCGAGATCGTTCAATCTTCTTCTTCTTTTTTTTTTATTTAAGAAAAGAAGAAAAGCTTTCTACTGCGACATAAGGCCACCCGTCAAACGAAATAATTAACAATTGTCAAATTCTCACAAAACAATCTATTAAATCCAAATGCTAATTGAAATAAGCTTGACACACGTTTAAATGGTAAAGAAAATTACCAAATGCTTAGCACGAATACTGTAAATCAAATAAATAGCAAAACAATACAAAGTAATAGTGAAATAACATGTTACACAAACGTGAACGTTAGAAAATGTGGATCCACTTATGCGGAAGAAATGACGCAGGAACTTGCTGAGAGGGAGAGCTTAGCTCCCTGCTCTGTCCCCTTTACCTGCCGTCGTTCTCATTAGGAAACAGACTGAATCCACGTTGGGGAAGGGGAAAGACGTGAGAGTTGTTAATTATATAGTTCATTGATAATTCATCTGTGACACAGAAGAGCTCGTGTATAACCTTAATGAGTCTCCTACGAGAGTACAAATCTCATTGTACTGTACTGCAATTATTCAGTTTGTTGACTTAACATGTCAAAAGCGTCTCGGAATGGATTCTTCGTGGCCTTCAACGAAGAATAAATCTGACATTTTAGACGACCGAAACCGGCGTAGTAAGTAACTCTCTCACCTTATCTATCTTTTCGATATACGCAACAATTTCTGGAGGCATATTACACACTTGTCACAGATGCTTGAATTAAAATGGGAAACTGCTGTTTAATGTATGAGTTTACGCTTGCAGAAAAAAATAAAAAATATCGATATTTGGAAAGTAATAAATCACCATGCGTTAAGCAATACGGTTCATTCAATCATCTTGAGTGACTTTACTTTCAAACCTTACCTGTCATACATCCCTAGAATTTCATTAAATGTTCACTTAATGGTTCATTTAAAAATAAAAAGAGAGAATACGGTAACAGGTTTTATTTGCGGATGTGTTTCATATTTCTCCCCCACAACATGTATTTTTGAAGAATAGGGTATTAGTCGCATTCACATCTAAAGAAGTATGAGCCTTATCATTTCGCCTGGTATATTCAGTTACGCGGAGTTATCGAAATTGCAGTTTTACATGCTTTATCCTTATCAATCTAATCGGATTTTTTAATATACGCCCTCCGAATATCCAAACTTTTTTTATAACAATAATCTTCCGGTTATATACGGTAAAACATCTATTTCTCCCTCACCACCATAAACAACAAGTCCATAAGGGGAAAAAATGGCATTTCTTTCAAAACTTTGTACATAATTCTTTTTAAAAAAATATATAAAAACGTTTGCTTAAAATATTTGGACGTTTCCATCATTTCACTTGTAACACCTAAGATCATATTATCATCGTTGGTTGATCCACACACACACACACACACACACACACCCACACATACACACACACGCACACATATATATATATATATGAGACATGCGTTTGCATTATTCCCTTCAGGTAACATGTTCTTTAAAATCTAAGTATTACAGCAACTATCGGTTTCTTACGCTACAAGCCATAAGGCTCATAGGAAACATTAATTTTAAAAAGAATTGTATACAAAATTAGTTTCTGTTATACATATTACATCGTTATGGCCATTAAATCTTTTTCTCTCTTACAGATACGTTTCTTTCACCATTTTTATTATTTCAACAAGGAAGTTCAAAAACAGCAAATCAACCAAAAATATGTTATGGTGAAAGTAGGATTGATATTGTCTTTTAGAAATATCTAAATGAGACCCGTATGGTGAATGTGGTAGTATGAAACCTTCAGGATTAATTTAAACAATAAATTGATATTTTAAAGAAATGGTAGTGATGTTCCAGAAAAACTACTATTTGTTTCTCTTTGCGTAGTGGTGACCGAAATGCGTCCGCAGGTGAATTTCCGAGAACTCCGATGTCACTGGCGAATAGGCTCGTAGGTCTCCTGCAAATGCCATCCCTTCATTACTGCATAGTTTGCTGCCACGACCACAAATCTGACGCTCTGAGCTGCCTCGGAATTCTACTCCATATCCAGATGCAGCATTCCTCTGGTAGCCCCACGGAGTTGTCCTGATTCACTTCTGAGGCTACTCAAAACCCACTAAACAAATGAAGCCTGTTATCTACTCTGTCTAGTGTGGAATATGAGGAATTTACGAATGTAGTTGTAATACAGTTCATTTTTTTTTTACTTATGGCTTTACACCTCATCGACGTCGAGATCATTAGTGGCGAGATGGGACTGGGGACAAGAAACGGGAAGGAATTCGGCCATGGTCTTTGACGGAAGCTTCTCAGCATTCACCTGGAGTGATTTGGGAAAACCATGAACAACCCAAATCTGGATGCCCGGACGGGGATTCGAACCGGCGTCCTTCCGAATGCAAGGCCAGAACGTTAACCTCTCACCTACCACGTTTGGTAGCTAAATAAAGTTACTATCGTCTTTTAAACGACAATATTGGATAATGGTAACAATTAAACTGCCATTAAGCACTGAAAATAAGATAGGATAGTGAAAATAGCCCATCACTTATCACAGATGAAGGTAGAAAGGTCAGACGAACACAAAAAAGTACAAAAATGAATACAATCGCACTTAACAATATTTCGGTTATTAAACTTACTCATGGAGGAGGCTAGTTATATGTCAGGAGGGAAAGTGTTTACACATCCAGATATGACGCATGAATGAACCAAAAGTGAAACACAATGGAAGGGTGGGAATTGAACGATTGGTGGGGGAGGGGCAAAGTTGACCGACGATAATTGTGAAACAGAATAATCTTTGTGACGGACAGTCAAGGTAAAATATTAGTTTCCATAAAAATCAATTCCATCTGTTGTAAGAGTAAATAAGTAAATAAATGAAATTAGAAAGCTCTAGAAAGTATAATAAAATATATGAATATATAATTAAGTAAAACATAATAAAATATAATAATATTTAATTATATAAAATTTATTAATATGTCTTTGTAGTTTTATTTATTTACTTATTAGATCTCATAACAGATTTTTTTTTTTTAGATAAGAAATCATTTTACCTCTATTGATATTTTCAGAGATTATTCTGTTTTGTAATTATTAATGGTCAACTTTCTCCCGCCACCGGCTTAGTCCCCAAACTTCTCTCATGTTTTATCTTTGGTTCATTCATGTGACAGGTCTGGATATGTACACATCATTCCCCATGCCTTGTGTCTCGCCATATGATTAAGGTTATTAACGAAATATTGTGAAGTGTGTTGTTTTTTGTGTATGTGTTCGTCTGTCCTTCCTGCCTCCATCTGTGGTAAGTGACGGATTAGTTTTCCTATCCTATCTTATTTTCAGTTGAAAATATTGGAAATTTCAGAAACAAACCCATCAAACAAACGGGAGGTTAGAGATGCACTTATAGAGGTAACTAAACCAACAGTACATTGCCAGACTCAGTGGATGATACTGACGCACCTGTTGAGCTAACTAACGCAACTGTACGTTGTCAGATTCAGCGACCGGTTTTGCTAGTGATCTGTTCGTATTCGTGTTATACAGTATGACACTCAACCAGTGATTAATTAAAACGCCAGAGCTTAATTGGCAGATACGAGCTGAGCATTGACGAACTATCTGTCAAGCATAATGACCGAACCGTAACTTCCGTATACATAGCAGTATGCAGCTTCCACATACTACTAATCAAAATTTCCTTTCCCAACTCAGACTCAGGCAGTTTTAATTAGGTTCAGTATTCGCCATAGTGTCTGAATAATTAATAAGCAATACACTTTTTCAGGCAAATAATAAATTGGAAAATTAGATTTACGATTCCAGTTATCAAGAAATGAGAATAACTAATAGCCTTTCGAAACTACCGATACCCTATAACAGGGATGGCCAATCCGCGGCCCGCGGGCCGCTTGTGGCCTGCGGTAGGTCATTTTGTGGCCCGCGGAGCTGGATCATTATATACGTAAGCTTTGACTTCTACACCAAGTTAAGCTGATATTCAACCAAGATGGTCGATTGATCTTTCCAGGATGGACAGGAAGTACAACCGAGCCTTATCACGGCTTATGTTCCTGTAACTTTCAGCGCGTTAGGGGTTCGCCTGACTGATTCATGGAGCGCTTGAGTCGGTTATTGCAGTTAATGTTTCCACCCATAGATGGAAGTACGCTCTTTGCTTTGATTGTTGTATTTGACGACGGATGGAGCTCCAGCAATGGTTGGAAAACATGAAGGTTTAGTAAAACTGATTGAAAATGAAGCCTGCAAACTTGATAATACCTCATTATTAAATTTTCATTGTATTATTCATCAAGAGAATTTATGTGTTAAGTCTTTAAAAACGGATCATGTTATGAGCGTGGTTATCAAAATAGTGAACTTCATTAGATCTAAGGCGTTGAACCACCGTCAATTCCAAGAATTCCTCAGGCATTTGCATTCTGACTAAAATGACGTTACACTTTTCACTGAAGTAAGATGGTTGTCCCGTACAAAATTTAAAAAATAAATAAAAAATGTTTGGTTTGAAGGAAGAGATACAATCATTTTATGCCAGAAATTTGAAAAGTTTCCCAGAATTTGAAGACGTGGCTTTTGTTTGTGCCTTCGCGTTTCTAGTCGACGTAACTAGCCATTTAAATAACCTGAACATTCGTCTGCAATGCAAAGACCAATTGGCTAATAATATGTTTGATGTTGTTGCCGCGTTTCAAATGAAACTTAGGCTTTGGGATCAAAAATTGAAAAATAAAAATTTCAGTAATTTTTCCAAGCTGTCATTGCAAGCAGACGTGACACAGGCGTTGGCGATTAAGTACAGTTCATTAATATCAAATTTGAATTGTAGTGTGACGCACAGCTTAAGGAGAAATTCCACCAGGTTGGTTTGAAAGAATATCTGGACAAGGAGAAATATCCATCATTTTACAAACATTCTTTGCGGATGATTTCGCTATATGGAAACACAGAACACGAATCCTGATGTTCATTTGGAGAACTTTATGCGATATCAATATTGATGCCCTTAGTTCTGCCAAACAATGTCAAAAGTCGCATTAAGATAATTGTATATTAATACTTCATTAAATATCCATATTACATTTTCAGTGTTTTTTTTTACTTCATAAAAACATTAAAGTATTTTTTCCAAGAAAGTAACGCATGCTGCCCGGCAGAGAGTTGTAATTCCAAAAATTGGCCCGGCTGCTGAAAAGGTTGGCCACCTATGCTCTATAACTCTATGTAGAGTGTGAACAAAATAATTACAAGAAATACAACACAATAAACTACATAAAACTGTATGAGATGAAGAAGAATAACAAGGACATATAAAGAAACTGTAAATCTCGGAAATAATATTCACACTTTCTTGGCTGCACCGTGTAGATAAATTCGCGTCATGCGGGTTAGTGCTTCACTATAAGGAAGCTGTAATACTTCATAAAATGTGTTAACAAGTTAAGCTAGATGTTTTATGAGTGTAAATAAGTGATTCAAGTAACGGAGATTAATAATCCAGTGTGATTTGCTAAGAACAATATCATTTGTGATTTCGCAAAATTACCACCCGTTTGTTAGTGATTTCATAATTAACTATATTTCAAAATTTGTCTAAGCTGACGGCCTGCACGTTTTGAGAGATGACAATATGAGCTTAAGTCATCCAAAAACACGCCATCATTACTGTGGCATACTCATAATCAAAGTAATCTACGAGGGCTGTCTCGGATAGTGGTGAAGCCTTGCCAATTAGGTTAAAAGATTATACACTGATTCAAATTCACGAAGTAAGATATTGTGTACTTGCACACTTGCTGGGACCAATAACCTTACCTCGAAATCCATGAACAAAACAGCTCTTTGGCGACCTCAGACACAAAAAGAGACGATGGTTGAAACTATTTTGGGTGGCTTGTTATTGTTTGCAGCCAGAGGGCTATTTTCTAGACGAAGCGGGAAGTCGGACAAGTGGAGAAACAACTGTTCTTGTCAGCAGGTGTGGGTGTCATAGACCCTGCGTACAATCAACTAGCGTTATTTATAGGGCGCGTATTTTCAGAGAATTAAATAGGCTGTGCTAAATTAATTTTTTCCGATATTAATGAGGTTTGGGTTTTTCCCGACGTCTGTTTCTGTTGCCAGCAGGCTCGTTTCTCGCCAGATACTGATCTGAGCGACTGCCGGAAGACAGAACTGGTTGAACTGCGCGTCTGTGAAATGTTCCAGCATAGTGCTTCCGCGATGGTCGGTGTCCAATAAACAGTATCGCTGGGGGAGTGACGAAAGATGTGTTGCCCTTCGATAATCTTACGGATCGTCTCCCAACGTTAATAAATAGCCAGGCGACGGAGCAGGATGAGATTTACCATTCCTAGTGACGGTCTGTTATGGTGCCCTTCGCTTAAAACTTATTTATTTTGCGTTTGATACCATGGGGGTCATCCAAAAATTACGTCACACCTCTAGGGGGGAGGGAGTCAACAAAGTGTGTCATCATGTGACGAGGGCGGGGGGGGGGGGGGGACGTGTCATAAACTTTCTGACATCACATGCATAATTTGTATCACTTTTTGGGTCGTATTGCCCCATAGAGAGTGGTGGTGTAACGGTTAGCGTTCTGGGCTCGCATTCGGGAGGACAGTGGTTCGAATGCCCGTCCAGGCATCCAGATTTGGGTTTTCCATGGTTTCCCAAATCACTCCAGGCAAATGCTGGGATGCTTCCTTCAAGAATTCCTTCCCATTCCTTGCCCTCCATCCTTTTTCCAGTCTCTAAAAGACCTCGCTGTTAAGAGACGTTAAGCAGTTAAAAAAAAAAAAAAAGAAAATCACGTATTGCCCCAGTGTCGGGGCATACTTATTTAAACGATCATGTGGCATCGTGGACTATATTTTTCATCATACAAAGCCACTAACCAACATAAGCAATTACATAATAGGCAACTAGGGGTTTTCCCCATCATGAAGATTCGTCCACAAAGCATTGCCGCTAGACGAAACAGGGAAGTTCTTTGTTTATTAAACGATGAGGATGCTTTATTGTTGGATGAAGATGATGATGACACGTCGAATGTTCGCAACACTATCGAAATCAAGAATGAAGTAACTATTATGCCAATAACAAACAGTATCAAGGAATGGATTCAAAATCCATGGACACATGATGACTCAATTTTGTATTATTAATTCGATTTTTTATGTTTTTTTATATTTTCTTAAATGTTTGATTTATTGTTGATATGATTTTTTTAACTAGAAATACATAAATCATTTTTGAAGTGCTGATTTAATTTATAAATTTAAAATTGCAAAATATGTGACGTCACACCAGGGGTGGGGAGGGGGTCCCACAAATGTGACAACCTGTGACATGGGAGGGGTCCAAAAATCATGAAATTCGTGTGATGGCCCATGAGACTCTTTTGGAACCTTATAAAATGAAACTAAAACAACAATTATACTACGGAGCTATCTTTTAAAAATATATACACATTTGAGCGGATAAAACATTCAGCTGGCAGGTGAAGATCCCACTACGTCAGTATCGCCAGACATAAACCCTATTACATGACACGCTGATTTCAAAAATCAATTAATACCAGAAATCTGTACGACTGTGTCACAATCTCTCTCGGAAAAAAAGAAGGTGTAATTGAGAAATATTGCTTTTCAAACAGTCTTAAGGAATACTTGCGTTTTAAATCAGTTGTGGTCTGCGATTGTTAAAATAATAAAGTAACATTACGGTAATGTAATTCGAGTGCCGCAGCTATTTAATTTGTTAAACGATTTTGCTTCTCGTTACAGTATTGTCACAGTGCGAAATTTGTTTTGAGAAATTTTCATGTTTCAGTTATATCAATTTTGCTTGGATGGGTTTATTAATGAAATTATATAAACATTTATGACTTATATTCAGAAGTTATGTTTTACAATATGTTTTCTCCCAGGGCTCCCTTAACTTAGGCTAATTATTATGTAGTATCATTCGTATTTATTCTTTTTTGCTTATGGCCTAACGTCTCATCGAGGTCATTGCCAGGATTGGGAAGCAGTTGGAATTCGACAATGCCCTTGTGAGGAAACCATCTCGACAGTCACCTGGGGTGATATGTGAAAACCATGGGAAACTCAAATCTGATTGCAAGACGGGGACTCGAACTAAACTTGCAAAGAAATGTCAGTCAACCGACAATATCAGACCAAAAATATTTTTATCAATGTAGCCCTATATAGAGACTACCGCTAGGCAGTTTTAGTTAGTTAAGCAGGGCTTGACAATGGGAGCAGTGCCGGCTCTCGAAACGTCGTCAGTCGACTTTTATTTGACGCGGCTAGAATCCCGAGAGTGTTTTCTACAGTGCTGCCGCTGCAAAAACGTTCACAGTTATTTCACAGTTATTTTTATCAATATTTGTATATGGTCGTTAGTAATATAGTGTATATACGATGTAGTGAAGTATCTGAAGCTACAAATATCTCAGCACTAAAAATTTCTGTGAATAAATGTGTGTGTAATAGAGACCGAATATGACTCTCCTAAACGCTGATTTAACTCGATAACATAATCGATAATGTCCTTTCTTACTCAGTGATTCCATTACTTTTCTTGAACTTCACTGAGGCATTCATTTACGTCCACCTCTTTAGAAATAAATCTATTTAGTTACGCTAGCGTTCGTTTTTATTTCTCTGTATGACTTATTACAATATTCTAAAGTAGGTACAAAATATGACCGCATAACTGGTGCAATTGATTATTTTATCAGTTTTGATAATAGACTTTTTAATGGAGTTGAAGACAAAGGTGTTAGGTATTTAATTAATCAGTTAGCACCATTATACAAAAAGCCTTCTGGTGATACCATTAAACCCCAAAAATTTCAAAAGTTGTGAAGGAGAAGTTGAAAAGTGTAATGCAGTTTTCTATTGCTACAGATAACGGGACTAAAACTTTAAGTAACAATGGCAATCTGGGGATTACAGTATATTGCATGCTGAATGAATTAAAATCCTTCATGATTTGTGTATTTGGATTAAATAAGAGTCATATTGGGGATTAAAATGAAAAACAGTTTTCATTTATCATATGGTGGGTGAGTGGTTAAGGCATCTGACTGGAAATCGAAAGGTTCCAGGTTTCTCGGCGGGGATTTTCATATGTACCGACCTTCACCTCTGGATCGGCTTGTTGTGCCACTAAAAACCAGGTCAATATGACTACATTTTTAAAAAAGAGACGCTACTGAAGGATTCGTTTGTGGGAGGAGAGACGAGAAGTAGGTATAAAATTATTATTATTATTCTCGAGTAGCAAACAGCAAGTTCAAAGATAAAAATTGTACAAATAAACACTTTAAACGCATTTTGCCGAGTTCTTCGCAACCTCAAGGTACAAGATTAAAGATGATGTAAACGGAAGTGAAAACTACATGAGCCTGAAGAGGAGGGCAGAAGACAGGATAACATAGAGCCATCAAGTGAAAACCTGCCTCAGGGCAGAACACTGATTATGATAAATTTTAAACTCATTTTTGTACAAACGATAACAATTTATCATACTCAATTACTGATTAAAAACATTATTGATAGATTCAGAAACAGCTTTCAAGATTCTTATCTACTTGATAACATTTCTGCATGATGTTACCGGATCGAACCCAACAGTGACACCAAGCGTGGTGGGCGAAACGACTACCATCCAAACCGGAAAACTAGATTTGTAGCATAAGGTGTTGAATGAATTTGAGTTCAGAAAAGATATTATTAGTATTTCTCGTAGAAGTTAAATTGTAATTTAAAGAATTTATAGTATTTTTAACTTTAAAATCTTATTTCTGAAGTGAATACTACCTTTTTCCATTTCGTAAATAAATCCTTTTAGAGTTTGGATATTCTGATACAGCGAACCTGTATAGTACATGAGTCGTTAATATTCCGTGCTGCAAGCTTAAACGTAAATGGTTCTCCAAACAATACTGACCTAGTATTTTCATTTAACTCTTTGCTTACGATAAAGCGGAAGTGAGATTCGGCGATGGGTGTGAGCGCTGAAATTTGTTGGATCGGCGCCATCCTAAATATAGAGGCGGCATCAGATTATCTGTCGGTGGTCTGTGTTTCGTTCATTTATTCGCCTCATGAATATAAATCAGAGTGGAGGATGTTTGTCCTATCGGGTAACCTCGGGCGTTTCATCACGTCGCCAGTTAGCGGTTGTGGGTTTCAACACATTTACACTTGGGGCGTATCGGATGTGTTGTAGGTTTATTTCCGTCGCGAGAAGTGACTCTGATTTAGATGAAACCGAGCCGAGGTGCAGAGAGACAGCTAATCCAGATCAATGATTCCTGAACTGTGAAAATTGTACTTTGGAATAAAAGTTTAAATTATTTCTTCATGCTTTTGCAGTAAATTTAAGTGTACCTGAAAAAACATGTAACGTTAATACCAAGACGCGCGAAGGAAACAAATAATGTCAGAGACATTAAACGTATAGTATTTCTGACCGTATTTTATCTCGGTGTTGGTATGATTTTTTCTATAAATTGTTTTGAATTTGTATAGGTGAAGCAAACGGAGGCTCACTTAGGTATTGCTATTGTCGTACCGACATTTAACGTTTTGTTTCTACATTTATCACTAATTTTCAGAATTTTGTTGAGTTTAACTGTTTGAAAGAGATTAAATCAAACGATAGTTAAACAACAGCCCCATACAATTCTTAGTAGCAAATATAAACTTATGTTCAACTATTAATAGGAATACAATCAAATATATTAACAGGAAATAATTTTTCTGGTAGCAATCCGTACTTTATTCCACAGGTAATGTTATCTCTTCAAAAAAAAAAAAAAAAAAAAAAAAAAAAAAATCATTATGTGATGACTTAAAAATATCAGTTTATGTGAATTTTTTTTCCAATGATGTTTTGCTGAATAAATTATCTTAATATGCTTTAAAAGTCAGTGAAATTCCTGTTGCTTGCTTAGTAGATGGATCCATTTGGAAATTCATCATATTTACACATAACTATATTATTGATATTGCTCTTCTGCTAACTTTAAATAGTGAAAGGTTCGGTAGTCTACAAAAACTAAACGTATTTCTATTAACATTGTATGGTTTGTTGGACATGTGTTGCCTCTATTGCTGGCAACTGGAAAATGTAAATTGTTCTGGGAACACCGTGTAATTTTCGATCATTTAAATTTTACTGTTGTCATTGAAAGCAAAAATGCAGTCAGTTTTAAAAAATAATTATCTGGGATCAAAGCAGATCTTTTGATAAATTTTCAAGGTTTGGTAGTATTTTAGTAATTTGGATGATTTTCCCGGTATTATTATGTAAAACAATGTTGTTAATATTAAAAACTATTGTCGAGTGTATGATACTGCTTGTTAACGAGAATCATGTTCCGCCATTTTAAAGACTATGAGGTGGAAATTGCCACAGCAATTAAATAAAATTCATCAGGGATATGATAATGATGATAATCGAATCTTACAGTGACACTCTGCTTTGTCTAAGAAAACCAAAATTTTAAATACTAGGAAATAATTCAGGGCATCTAGACTATATAATTTTTATTTTTTTTATTTTTGAACAATATGTTCTAAATAACTGTTAGGTGAAATTGAGTTATTTCTATCAGAGTGCAACTTTAATGACATTATTAGCACGACCATTATTTAAATGAAGCGTCCACTGGCAACGATATTGCCTGGGCAAAGAGTCAAGACCAGAAAAAAATATTATTGAGCCAACTGGTTCGTTGAAGATATCTGCCGTCATAGATGCACCAGTTGTTTTTACGACTTCCGGATGTCTTCAGCCGTAAATAACTACTACGTGTGACGTACGTAAACAAATAACTGTCCTCCATTAGGACCCCGGGTGTCCGTACTTGTCAACGCGCGCCGTTTTGGCAGGTCTCCGTGCTCGACAGCTGTCTGGCGCATCCCAACATTTTTACGCCTCACAACACCTTCAACTCCCACACAGGGAGGGAAAGTTCTGGTCGTCTGACGATTGAATAAAAAAGCTAGCGCAGGCCAAACTTAATAACATTTCCGCCTGTGTGAAGTTGTAAATAGTTAGTTCTTCTGCTGACACAATAAACCGGCAGCTTTTTCCCACGGGAAACTAATTCCAGTAATTTCCAATAATTTCATCTTATCAACTGTTGATGTAGCATTGTATAGGGACTGATGCAGAAACGGATTGCTATGACATTTTCTCCATTCTTGTTGGTTTTGAATACCCGTTCCGCCATCTAGATTTATGTTTTTCACGGTTTCCCAAAATTATTCCAGGCGAATGCCGAGATGGTTCCTACAAAGACCATGGCAAAATTCCTTCCCGTCACTTGTCCCCAGTCCCTTTAATGATCCTCGACGTCAACAAGACGTAAAGTCATAAGCAAAAAAAAAAAAAGTTGTCGGTTTTATTGGTATCTTGCCTTCTTCCGAGCTTATATTATCAGGCTTCTCACATGCCTATTATGATGCATATGCTCAGCTAACTTTTTTTCTTGGGCTTTACGCCTCGTCAACGGCGTGATCATTATAGGTGGTATGGGATAGGGGGACAAGGAATGGGAAGGAATTCGGCCATGGCCTTTTTGAAGGAAGCTTCCCGGCATTCGCCTGGAGTGATTTGGGGAAACCATCTCAGCTAACCTTCGGGCCGCCAGTAGAAAAACTTCTTGGAGAAAAATACTAGCGGAATGGGGTAGTGAGAATTGCACCGGGGCTCTAGCGTTGAAGACTTGAAGGAACCAACTCAGGGGCCTGTTTATGAATCTTCTTTCCCCTTTATTTTAGGATAACATGTGGTCTTTTAGTGTCTTAATGTGAATCCAAAGATCTAACAACCGAATCCCGTCCCTGTTTGAAACAAATTCTACCTCTTGGGTAGATTATTTTATTATTTTTGCTATCTGAAACACATAAAAATCTTTGTGAACGATGAAATCTCTGCACCATTGCCTGAGTACCAGTTCTATGTAAATCCAAGAAATACCACTCGGAAATCAAACTCTTTCATAACTGTGTTTATCTTATTAAAGATAAAGTAGTAACATCTTTAAAGGATAAGAGCAAAGTATTCTGTACAAATATTTCCAGATTTATTAACCTCGAAATGGCAATGAAAAATTTGAAGATTTGATTAAATTATTGAAATTACTTTCTATTGTTGTTGTTGTTTTTTTTTAATGGCATTCGGCTACTGGGCCATACAGCCAGCTCAATGTGATTTGTTGCTATCAAGTATTGACACAAGGACACTACACCACGGACAAGACATTCACAGATACACTAAACACCCATGCCCTCGGCCGGACTCGAACCGGCGACCTTCGGTACGCGGAGCTAGCACTCTAGCCCCTACGCTACCGAGGCCGGCACTTTCTGTGGTTAGCAGATCATGAGGATGTTTGCAGTGAAAATTTGATCTTCTTATCCATAATAATAGCAGCTACTACAACAGACAGCGATTAGATTAAGTTAGCTGAAACATATTTAAGGTAAAATCGGCAGGAAGGAAATGGTTACTACGCTGTGACATTCAAATAAGAATTTATAGACCAATGTTTGTCGATAAGGCTAACCTCGATTTGCCCTCTGTACTGTTCTGTTGTTGTTATCGTTGTGAGCGTTCTACTCCTCAGCGGCTCTGACAGAAGCTTTGGCTTGTTACCGGGGTTGATGGTGATGATAACAGTCCCGTCTCTTGGAATGCTGAAAGGTAAAGGAGAACAAACATCTTGTTTGCGAACATCGCTTCAAAATCAAAGAAACAAGGCAACTATCGACCTGCGGTAATGATACATCTGGTTTTGGTCTCAGCGGCAAATCATCAGTGAATCTATGTTATTATTTTAACTTCGAAAGTAGCAGAGACAAAGCGGTTGGTAGCGTTTAACATTTAACTTTGATCTATAATGTTAATATGCAGCCATAATGGAAACATTCAGACGATTTTAACGAGCGTTAAGGATGAGCTGTACAGATACCAGACCTAAACTATACAACTAAGTTACATCTGTAACAAGCAAATCCAGCATGATGTCGGTCGGCCTGATTTTGTTCAGAATGATGAATTTCACATAGTCAAACAAACACAATAAAATAACATTTGGCATATAAAACACGAATGAGTAGATCCTGTTAAGAATGTTAACACCAAATCAAGGTCAATGATCAATCTGCTATGGTCTGGTTTGTAAATATATTATTATTAGCTGATACCCGCGACTTCTTACGCGTGGATTAAGAATTTCTTTGCCAGAATTGAATATAGAAAGTTGTTGGTAGCGAAGGATTGGTCCCAAAAGTGCGTTGGGACTGGAAAGCTATCACTATATCATTCTACCATCGAAACTGTCTCTTGAAGAGAATCAATTTCCAACATATTTAAAAATATAAAAACAAACGAAGGTGGGTGGATGTGGGGTGGGGGGGGGGTGGAGGTGTTAACTATGGGCAGCTTTATTTCAGCTTCGACTATTTTTCTTTCTTCAGCATGAGCATCCGCTTCTTGAGTTCTAGTAACTTCAGCTGTTCGTGCTCTGCTAGAGCTACAACTTAGGCCAGTTTACGCCCGCAAGGCATGTCAAAAAAGAAGGCAAAATAAACTGGTGCCAGAAACATTTAAGCAGACACAAAGTAATAGGACAGAGAAAATCGACATCTATACTAAATATTACGTTTTTTCCCCAAATGAAATTTACTCACTAATTATACACTAATATAATGCGCGAGAAGCACAGTTTAAGCAAGCGACGTAACATACAGACTAACACACACATCCGTCTCTCTGTCACCATTCGATAAGTTCTAAGTTCTCAATATATCGTGACTACAACTGTTAATAATACCGAAAAAAAATGTCCTGTGCCCTCCCTACAGATTTTATTGTCAAATTCCATCAATATCGGTAAAGGCATTTAGTCGTCAAAATGTAACAAAAATCAGAGACTTACTTCCGCATTTATAGTATTATTACTGCAGGTCACACACACACTGACTGCGAATCACCCCTGAGGGATCAATATAACGTAAAAAGTGTACACCTACAGCATTGAAAGACTACCCACAATTTGCCTCCCATTGCACCCATAATTTTGGGATATCTACAGTTTAGCATTCAATTACAATAAGCGACGGCTCAGGCGTGACTCTTACGATCAAAAACAATTTTTAAAAATCTTGGCCTCCACGGAGATTTGAACCTGAGACCACCACCCAAACAGCAGCAAGCAAGCGCTTTTATCACTGAGCTACCTGACCGCCACATGAAAAAACAGTACAGAGACCTCCACATCCAACTTGTCTGTCCATCGCCGTTCAGTAATTTTTCGAAATTATAAGACAACATGTATTATTTATACAGGTAATTTTTCAACAAAAAATGAACAGTATTTTTCTCCTTGTTTCAAAGGATTAGTATGCACAGTTTCATCGAGATCGGATGAAAACTGTGGATTTGTATGAAGAACAAAGAAACCAACAAACAAACAAACATACATACATTCATCTTTATATATATAGATTTCAGTAGACATGAGTATTAAACTATTCTGCGAAGATTGCTACGTTTTACAGTGTCTGTGAAAACTATGTTTTCAATAACAGGGGACCTAGCGTTGTGGGTAAGCGGTTAACGCTCTGGCCTCGCATACGGGAGGACACCGGTTCGAATATCCACCCGGAAATCAAGATTTAGGTTTTCCATGATTTCTCCAAATCACTCCAGGCGAATGCCGAGATGCTTCTTTCAAAAGGCCACGACCTAATTCTTCTCAATTCCTCGTCCCCAGTCCCATCCCGCCTCTAATGACCTCAACGCCGACAAGGCGTAAAAAAAACCGTGTTTACAGATCACTGGTTATTCGTTATAAAACTTTACGGATCTCCTTGCTTAGATTTATAGCCACTAAAATGCCTCGTATTGGTGTTAGTGCTTGCTATCTTACTCCCCAAGCCTAAGGAGAAGATAAAAATTAGGTAATCCTACTGCTGCAGCTCCAACCATATATAATCATGATTGCTGAATTATTTGACATAAATATCACTTACCAACAGCAGATGACGTAGGCATTGTGAGTAATCAGTAAAGAAAACTGAAATAAGTTGATCTGAAATTGTATGACAAGTTTGTGATGGTTCGGCAGAAACCGAGATCGAGTCACTTTTCCATTTTTAATATGAAACGCCCAGCTAGTACCCCGAGTGATGAGTCAACTTTTGATATCAGCGATTTTCTTGGTGTAGAAATTCCCCGCTAATAATTATATACTGTGACAAAAAAAATGGCGGTCATTAGGGACTGCCGAAAGAAGTGAAAACTTAAAACTATGAAATCATATACACAACACGTCATACTTGAAGCTACAGATATAGTAAATAATAATAATTCCGTGTGGTCGTAATGACCTGCTAACAAGTTTTGTATTGGTTGCGCTTTCCGCCCCTGACTTAGCCGCCTTAACCTAACACGATAGTGCTACCAGGTACAGAGGACCTACAGTTTAACGTGGAATCAGAACGACGGAACGTCCAGGTATAGTTCATATTATCAAATTCAACTCCTAAAAATTTCTGTACACCACGGAATTTGAGCCCACGACCGGAGAGAGAAACTTCCGAAAGCAAGTGCCTCAACCGCTGAGCTAGCAGACAGCCTTGCTTAGCAGTATACGTGTGCTAAAAGCTATCAAAATCGGTGAAAACCTGTGTGTTTGTATGAGCAACGTTAACAGAAATTAAGGTTAAGGGGTTGGGGTGGGGAGGAAGAGAGGGTTTAGGTTTTTCTAAATCAAACGATAACAGTATTTTTCTGTTTGTTTTAAAGTATACATACACAAAGTTCCATTAAAATCGTGTAAAAACTTTGTATGAAGAACATTGGCAATAAAAACAAAACAAAACAAACAAACATACATTAACTTTTATATATTAGATAGAAGTATAATCCAAGTGCAACACGTCGTACTTATAGCTACAGATACACTGTTAACATTAGCATGTTGGTGACACGAACTCAAAAGATTTTACCTATCCAAAACCGTCCAAATGCGAAATACGTCATAGCATGGAGCTGACAGGGAGTCGCGAACTCATAGATTCACATTCGTCCAAACATCGCCTAACGCGGCTACAGAAGTTTTTCACACACACACACACACACACCATATATATTATTTCTATAAGGTATTTTTTTGTCACAAGCTTATATCTTCCTTCATACTTAACCGAAATCAATGAATGAGGTGTCATTTTAAAGCTTATGGTCTCCACTTTAGTTAAATCGTATTTTAAGCAAGAAAGTTTTCGGAATTCGACCCTTAAAGGGCAAAAATGTAATTTTTTCTAAAATGCTGTTTTCTATGTTACGAGTCAGTTATCTCCCTGGATACCTATCTGAAACCGTTTTATGAAGTATCGTTTTAAAGATTAAGATCTCCGCTTTAGTGACGTCATATATTAAGGCAGAAAGTTTTCGGAATTCGACCCTTAAAGGGCAAAAGTATCAATATTTTTGCAATGCGTTTTTGTGTCACGAGCGATTTATCTCCCTTAATATCTAACCGATGTAGATAAATGAGGTATCATATTAAAGAATAAGGTCTCCGCCATGGTAACATTATATTTTAAGAAAGGAATTTTTCGTAATTCGACCCTTATAGGGCAAAAATGTCAATTTTTCTAAAATGAGTTTTTTGTGTCTCGAGCCACTTATCTCCCTTGATATCTAACCAAAATCGATAAATCAAGTACGATTGTGAGGAATAATGTCTCAGCTTTGCTGACATCATATTTTAAGAAAGAAGTGTTTGGAATTCAACTATTAAAGGGAAAAAGTATAAATTGTTCTACAACGTATTTTTGTGTCACGAGCCTTATATTTCCCTTGATATCTAATCGATTTAGATAAATGACATATCGTATTAAAGACTAAGGTTTCCGCCGTGGTAACATTATATTCTAAGAAAGGAATTTTTCGTAATTCGACCCATAAAGCGCAAAAATGTCAATATTTCTAAAATACGTTTTTTGTGTTTCGAGCCATTTATCTCCCTGGATTTCTAACCAAAATCGATAAATGAAGTAGGAGTATGAAGAGTAATGACTGAACTTGGTGACATTATATTCAACCTCACTATTTATCGCATTTTATTCGCGAAATTCGCACTGGTCGTCTGGTATATAATATATAAATATATAAATATATAAACGGATGCTTGTAACTACAGTTCAATGAAAATTATATTAATGTTTCGTAATACTACTCCGCCATCCACTGATTACGGAATGACATTTCGAACTTATAAAGATTTACAGACACTTTACGCTGCTTAAAGTGATAGTTAGAAATTCCCAACACTGGCTGTTTTAAGTCTTTATTCATTCCCTAACTAGCTTTCACATGCGTACAAGATGCATGAAGGTCTTTTCAAATAAGACGAAGAAAAACGGAGTCTACTAATTACAGTGTCAACGAAAGTAATACTAAAATTTCGTAATTCTCTTTCGTCCCACACTGATTACTAACCTAGAACTCTTCAAGAGGTTTTTATATCATATATATTTGGCGATATCGCTCCTTTAGTGTTAAGGTCTGGTTTATGTTTTTGCAGACGGAACAGTTCACGGTGCTGTGGATTCTGTTCGCCCTGATCGTGCTGGGGAACTCAGC
Source organism: Vandiemenella viatica (assembly GCA_031002005.1). Lineage (NCBI taxonomy): Eukaryota > Metazoa > Arthropoda > Insecta > Orthoptera > Morabidae > Vandiemenella > Vandiemenella viatica. The sequence continues at coordinate 59,489,153 of JARYHS010012519.1, read as the reverse complement.
CGTTCTCGTCGCTCTGTTCCTCAATAAGAACAGGAAGTCACGCATGAACTTCTTCATCATGCAGCTGGCGCTCGCGGGTGAGTACCAGCAAAGTTTATTTCCGTCAGCTTCGCTTATCGTGTCCCGAAAATTGGAGAAATCTGAGGATCGCCTCCGAATACCGCCTTGCAGTTTTGTTCCCAAGTACTCAGAGTGCCTCGGGTCACGCCATACAGTGTGTCACGTTTAAAGCATAGTGGACATTCCAAGTAAAGTCATAATAGCGACCAAAAATAAAAATTGCTTTAGATAGCATTTGCTGTGCTGATAAAAAATTGTTATTTTTAATTTTTGATAAAAGATGAGTCCTTTAAACTTAAAAAAAATAAAAAATGTTGGGTGGTAATCAATTTTATTTTTATTACGGCCCTATATCAAAGTGTCAAAGTCAAACCTTATGCAATCGTTAAGTAGGGGAGATTGCGTACGGTTGTGACATTTTTTCATTTGATCGCTCATAATTTTCTTAGTATGCCAGTTACCTGGAACAAAGGTGATATTTGTAGTAAAATGTGCATTTTCCTACATATAAATAATAAAGTTTTGTCCCTAAGTACAATGGTTAAGTCACAGCAACAAATTATAAAAAAAAGAAAAGTGTTTCAAATAATATCAAACATAATGTAACATAATCTTCTTGTAGAAAAATTTAATTTTTACATGACAATATAAATTAATCTGGGAACACCTTAATCGCTTATAACTAATAACGCATTGTAGCATCAATAGCTATTACAAAATTCTTGATGTAGATCATTTTTATAATACCTGGTATATCGTAGATTGTGATTTTGACTCCCCATCTGTTCGTCACAAGTAGTTTTTTCAAATTTTTTAAAGGTCCGAAGACAGGTCGATTCAAGGACTGCAGGTTGTACGAGTAGTGTGAAGGAAACGAAAGCAAAGTGATTGCATTTTCTTTACGAAAATCCATTGTATTAATGTGGATAAGCGAGTAATGGTTATCCAGCACTCTATGCGTTGGAGAAGCATTAGAAAATTTCTTAAAATGATCAAGAAATCCTAGGAACAATGTGCCCTGCATCCAGCCTGAAGGATTTGCAGTCCCAAACGATTCCACCGACCCGTCCTTAGCAAAATGATCGTGATAACTAAACCGTGGAAATATAAGTAAAGGAGGGATAGTATCTCCCAAGGCATTTGCTGCAAAATTAACGGTGACTAATATGCCTCGTACAACTTTCGGTCTTCCTCAAGAGTTTTATCCTACTTAATATTACGACATGAAAATTTCTTGCGTATCCTTGCCGCTTTGATTACAGGGCGTTAGTGAATTTCCGGGTTAAAATATAGCTAACATTGGAACAAAAGTCATAATATCGATCAAAAAAATTGCTTTAGATAGCATTTGCTGTGCTGACCAGAAATTATGTTCAATTTTTGATAAAAATGTAAACATTTTATGGAAGAATATATATATATATATTCTCCCATTTGCGGCATGTAGTCAAAGCGGAAATGATACGCAAGAAATTTTTATGTGGTAATATTGAGTAGGATAGGTACTTAAGATTGCATAAGGTTTGACTTTGACACTTTGATGGCCGAGAAAAAAAAATAGATTTACACCCATATTTTGTGTGAAGGACTCAGTTTTATCAAAAATTGAGAACATATATTTATATTTATTTTTATTTTATTTTTATTTAAGTGTGAAGGACTCATTTTTATCAAAAATTGAGCAGAACAATTTTTGATCAGCACAGCAAATGCTATCTAAAGAATTTTTTTGGGTTACTATTACGACTTTAGTTCTAATGTCAACTATATTGTAATCCTGATCCACCGTGCACCATAGGCATAACAAATGGACTGATTTCTTTTAAAAAAAAGAATTTAACACTTCAACAATTCATTTAAGAAGATGGATATCGATAACATTTTCAACAAGAATTTTAAAATAACAGTTCTTTGGTCTCTTAAACCTGTGGTAATAATTCTAAGTGCCATTGCAACAAAATTGTTTATAACATAAAGAGCCCATACAAGAGTTTTAAACAAAGCAGCAACTATTTAGTTACACATTACTAAGACCGGTGGGTCGATCAGCGCGTGACAGTTGTCTAATTGTTTGGTGCTTCTTCTTGATTATTGGATGCTGCCTAGGTGAGGCTGATTCGCTTAGGATTAGACATAATTGTATGTTTCATCCGCGAACACTTCTAGAAGACACTCACTATTCCTTTACAGTTTATAATAATGCGTTTGATGTACATAGATTCAGAAGTAGATTGTGTCTAAAGACTTTTGATTTGTATCTAAGAAACGAAGAGAATATGGGACAGAACGCTCAGTGTCTTACTCAGAGGTAAGAGAATCTGCTGCTTTCTAACCAGCTGTCATTAGAATTTAATAAATCTAATATATAAAAATTAATGTGTGTTTGTTCGTACCGAGCGTGGTGGGTGAGTGGTGAGTGGTTAACGCTCTGGCCTCGCATTCGGAGGGACGGCGGTTCGAATCCCCGTCCGGGCATCCAGATGTGGATTATCCATGGTTTCCCCATATCACTCCAGGTGAATGCCGGGATGCTTCCTTCAAAAGGCCATGGCCGAATTCCTACCCGTTCCTTGTCCCCAGCCCCATCCCACTAGTCATGTGTAGTTCGCGAACGAACTAGTTCGAAAGAGCACTCCCACAGGCGAACTACGCGAACTAGTTCCCAGATCTCTCGCTCCTTAGTTCGTTCGATCCTTTTCCGAAGACCGACGTTTGTTTTAGGTCATTTATTACTATGTCATCTTAAAGGAAACACTTTTCCTCAGGGCACATTTCACGTAAGACACAGGTATAAAAAGAAAAGAAAACAGAAAAGAAAAAAAAGTTCATCATTAATAATTATTGCAGAAGTCACAAACGGATATTTAACGAGGAATGTTAAAACAAAACACCCTTTGATATCATTAACAATTAAAAGATAACCACAGATAGTCACAATTACCATAACAAACAAAAGAGCGTGTTCAGAAGTGGTAGCAAAGCGAGCGAACGATCTGTCTTTCTGGAATTCGAGAGGGGAGCGACCTAGTTCACTAAGGAGCTGCGAACTGAAACTAGCGCAACCCGCTTGCGAACTATTATGTGCGAGTCTATTGGTTTGTCCATTACCATTTGCCGCTAGGGTTATCAACATTTTTTCGGTTGATTTTAATTTTTTTTTTTTTACAATAAGCTATAAAAATATAGTTCACTTCAAAAATATAATATATTACGAAAGAGCAGAAAGGAACAAAAGTTTTTTGCACTCCTTGCATCTTTAACACTTTTTGTCTACAGTAAAATTGTCATATGCTTTAACGCATTCAGTTATTAAATTAATGTCGCTCAAAAGTTAATTTTTGTCAATGAAATACTTCTGTACTTTTACCTAGATTTCGTGTAATGTTATTTCGGAATAAAATTTGTTCACATTGATACACATTTTTTCTATTAAATTTAGAAATTCCAATATTGTCTCACAGTCATGAAATGAAATCTCTTCTAAATTTTATTTTTGGATTTTGTATAGTTAATTACTTTCATTAAAATCTAACCAGTTGTTAAGATTCTCCAGACATTTATCAACGAATACTAGAAAATTTTTAATATTATCACTTTCAGTTGAGAATTTGGTTTCTAAGGACTTTTTCTTATTTTCTTAACCAAAGAAACAGTATCTTTTACATTTTTCTAGCGCTGATTTTAAACTTGACATAAAATAATACTTATCTCAGACGTCAGATAAAATAGCGCGTGCAGTAGCGGTAGCAAGGCGAGCGAACGGTCAGTTTCTCTGAATTCGAGTATGTTAATTCGTCTTATATGCGATTCTATACCATTCATCCGATTGCGATGAAACTTTGGTGAGTTGTCGAGTGCGTACTTGAGAAGGTTTCTGACCAAAAAAAACCAACAAAAAACAACAAAAAACCCTCTCCCTATCTCTCTATCCCCTTATACGCCACTCAATTTTTTTCAAAATGATCTTTATAATAAATCACAATTTTTGTCAGATTTAGATGGAATTTTGTAAACGTATAGTTTAACACAAACAGAAAAATACTGTCTGCATTTGTTTTGCGAAACCTACCCACTCAACCTTTACACTATCCCCTTAACTTTTGTCAATGTTTCTCATACAAACGCACAGTATTTATTCGATTTCTATTAATCTTTTCAGACATATACTTTAATGCCAACATAAAAATACTGTTTACGTTTGGTTCACAAAAACTTAGCCCCTCTCCTTCTCTCCCGCGTCTCCTAATTTTTGGTTGACGTTGTTCATACAAACCCATAGGTTCTATGCGATTTTGATAGTACTTAGTACATGTATACTTAGCTACAAGGTGGTCTCGTAGTTTAGTGGTTAAGGCGCTTACTTTCCGAACTTTCTGTCTGCGGTTCCGGATTCAAATCCCAGGCGGAGCAGGAATTTTTTGAGTTACGCCGGGATGTTCCGTGGTTCGGATTCCACGTTAAAATGTAGGTCCCAGAGGAACTGATCTGCTGCGTCCGACACTGTAGCTTAGTTCACTTCTTTCGGAAGGATCCACCCGATCTCGGGTAACCTTTTTTTTTTTTTTTTTTTTTTTTTTTTTAACAAAGAGAAAAAATACTGTGTACATTTGGTCTTAATTTTTGCCTACGTTCTTTGTACAAATACACAGTTTAGCTTATTTTGATGGCCCTTGGCACACATAAAATACAATAAAAAAAAAAGAGAGGTCTACTAGCTCACTGATACAGGCGCTTACTTTAGAAAGTTTCTATGTTCGTTCTCAGGATGAAATCTCGGTGTAAACTAGAACTTTTAAGGGTTATAGTTAGTGACATGAGCTACGGCTGGTCCGTGATTCGGTTCCCACGCTAAACTGTAGGTCCCAGAAGAAACTACTTTATTTTTTCCCTTTTAATTTCAGGCATAAAAATCATTGTCTTCCATTACTTTAGTACATGTAAATCTGTCTGTTTTGTTTATGCGTACCCAACTAAGAACGAAAAGTAAGCAATGCAACGGATACCGGGCAAAGCTAGTAAACAATATTATGTCACAGTAAAATTATTAAGTAACTCTCTCATATAGAACCCCCAGATTTAACACCGAACTACTTTTCCCTTTAGCAAATGAACAAGTGTACAGGGAAAGACATTTATTGCCAAATGACTGCTAACTTTTCGCTCAGATATAGGAGTGGATACTCTTTTATATTGGGTTCGAAACGTTCGTACGAACATGCCGTTTTCTTGCGCCTTGTCGCTTTACATCCTCGGGCGTATTGATCCGAACGAAGCGTTATCAAAACTGTTATTGTCATGCAGCAAGCAGCTACAATAATTAATTCTAGCAATGGCGGAAATATCCTAAATGTGTTAAACCGTTAGGCTTATGTGTGTCATCACCAGCTCATTTACTTAAACCACATGTTCCCGGTTAGATGTCTACACTGGCCTTCCTGCATCGGCATAATCTTGAATGCCAATTATCTCCTGAGTGAAACTTCAAATGCCCGCTAATTTACTACTATTACTATTACTATTACTCCGCGATTCACTAAAAGTGTTTGGCGGAGGGTGCATTGCACCTATCAGGAAAGGTAATGGTTTGGAAGGGATATACGGGATATGGCAGGTGGCGCCCATGGGCTATTGTGAGGAACCATCCCAGCATTCGCCTGGAGCGATCTAGGGAAACCATGGAAAACCCAGATCAGGATGGCCGGAGTGCTTTATCGGAAGCTACTCCTGTCCGATTTTGTGTTTACTCGCCCGGTAAATCCATTCTATTCCATTCCCTAATCGCTCGTGGAAAAAATGAGTAGAGAAATGAATCAGTTCTGGCCCTGATTTCTCTTATCTTATTTTCGCGGTCATTCCGAGATATGAATGTTGCTGGTAGCAATATTTCTTTGCTGTCATTCCGAAATAGGTCAGTCGAGAATTTTTCAATTAGCTTCCGTCGAGAGCAATGCCTTCGGTGCTCCAGGTCTTCCCAACCTAACTCCTTCAACATGGCACTTACGCTTTCCCTCCAACTATATATACCTGTGCTGAAGGTAAAGAAAACTTCTCAAAATGTTGCCACCAAAATCTCACGACTGTCCTTTGTTGATAAACCCTTCTTGTATATTATTGGTTTAAACGATCAATTCTTGTATTTGTATATGGTCTCTCGAAAAATGGTTCTAATGATTTGGATAAAATTTCGTATTTAGATGAAGTTTTGCTTTCCGAGTTTATCCAAATAGGTGTCTTAATTACAATAACGCGATATTACAAAAACAATTAAAAAAAAAAACAAGCAATACCAGTATTTGGTGTCTCGGAAACGGCTTTAAATCCATCTCGTAGAAATTTCAGGTACCAGTTAGATTACTGATGTTAGGTTTTCTTTGGTTAGAGGAAGGACTATCATATCTTTAAACGAACAATTTTTGTATACTACCTGACCCGTGTAAAAGCACGTACAGGTGTCCATACGAAACAACAGTTTCTGGTAAATACAATCCTGCGCTTTGACGGATCTGACCTTGTGCTTTATTAAAGGTCATAGTGAAGATTACTTTTATTGGGAATGGTTTTCTTAGGGAGTGTCCGTAAGCTGCGTGACTCGGTCTACGCGGAGAAGGGGTTGGATAGAAAGTTACGCTGGCCTATGTGGGTAGGGTGGGGTGGCAGGCCACGTAGCTTTCCATTCATATTATTTGTCACAATTAAAACATACAACAGCATGTGAATATTTATTTCCGTCATTTAATTATCTCCGTATGTGATTTGCGATAGTGTGACAAGAGAAAACAGTAAAAAATGTGTTCTGGAATCAATAGGGGGAAAGCTACGTGTTATGTGTGTGTGTGGGGTGGGGGGGGGGGGGTAGAGTATAAAGCCACGTCGGGCTACGTGAGGGGAAGGGGGGATTCACAGGAGGCCAACATGGAGCTACGTGATTTATGGATGCACCCTTATCACTTGGAAGGGCACCGTTGGATCGGAAGGTGTGATGTTAAACCGAACAAATCTAAAATGTTAATCTCTTCGATCCTATTCCAATTACAACTCAATATTAAAGCTTAGTCAGTAAAATCCTTCACCACATCTTCATATCTTTGCATTATAAGCAAATCATGCTGCTGGTAACTTCTTTTTATTCATTTATTTATTAAGTATGTATACAGATAACTCCCGGGAATCAGTTCCGCAATTATACATATGTCGGATCCATTCGGGAAGGATCAGTAATCGGGCGGGTTGAATGGAGTTCCCGGTTCGAGGCAGATGGCTCATCAGCGAAGGTAGGCTGTGGATATACCTCGGACAGGGGAGAGTAACTACGAGAACACAGCTGATACAAGGATCCGGTTTATTAGACTCAGTCTCACAACACACAATGACACATTGCGGAGTGTTGTTGCCTCGATGGTCAGGCAGGAAGAGAGGCTTCGTTTGCTGTGTGCTGCCCTTAAGTAGCCTCTCGTGGGTGTCACCGCAGTCGCCGTGGCGCTGGCATCCTGCTCGCTGCATCTGTGGCGCCCTCTCGTAGCTAGCCCCATACTCCAGATCCGACAGATATAACTTTTTTAAATGCCTCTTGTTGCAGAAAAAGCGACGGTGTCCCGTTTGAATCCCTCTCCCCCCGCCCCCTCGTCTCTTAGTGTATGAATAAATATCTGTTCTCCAGCTGTAACGGTCGAGTTAAGATATTTGTATTTCATACCTGCCGCAACAAATATTTCTATATTTTAAATGTAACTTTGTTTGCGAAAATATAATGAAGTTCGAAGGCATCGGTTTCTTCACGAAAAAAAAAAGCATTTAAAAAATCTTGTTATATGCGTAATTGTTTAAACAGACCGCTGGGAATTATTTGTATAAATAAAAAAAAAGTTGCTAGCATTGGGATTCGATCTGACAACAATGGGCTTAGGGAGAGACCATAAACCACGTAGCTCCATTTTGGCCTCCTGTGAACCCCCCCCCCCCTCCGCCACGCCACATAGCCCGACGTGGCTTTATCCTCTACAACCCCCCCCCCCCCCCGCCTCCCCCTCGCGTGGCACGTAGCGTAGCTATTTTCCATATTGATTCCAGAAGATATTTTGTACTGTTTTGTCTTGCCAGATTGTCGTAAATTACCGATGGAGATAATTAAAAGAGGGAAATGAATATCCACTTGCTGCTATGCGTTCTGTGCCTTACTTTAACTGTGACAGAAGCTACGTTTCTTGGCTCAGGATTCCCCCTCCCCCTCCCCTTTTTATAGACCGAGCCACGTAGTTCATGGAAGCTCCCTTATGAGACACAGAGCTTGCCCGCTGCACCACGCACCTCTTTAAACTTCCTAACGCAGAAAGTATTTGAGCGAAACGGAATATTTCAATACTGATTTTCTCGGCAACGGTGAAGAAGTGCAACTTACTGCTTTGCCACATCACACCTCTGGTCATTAGCTTTTATAACACACAGTATGAATCGAGTCTGAACATTACAATTGGTGGCCTCCATTTGTTAGTGACTAACGATTGCTCACCAGTCACTTCCGGCTGAGTGGCGCCGACTCCAAAATAGACTGACCGCCCAGCTGGTGACTCCGTGCCAACAAGTCGTCACCCTCACTCATACGAGGTGCGCCTTCTGATGGCAACAGCTGTAAACTCCATTCGCTAGCGAATCAACATACTCGCTTAGCTCTCAGTTATTCCGCCGCACAGAACGAGTCAATTCTACAATGTGACTAGTTACACTTTTTAATGTCGTTTTCACCTCCTGTCATATATACAGGGTGCTACAAAAAGGTACGGCCAAACTTTCAGGAAACATTCCTCACACACAAACAAAGAAAATATGTTATGTGGAGATGTGTTCGGAAACGCTTACTTTCCATTTTAGAGCTCATTTTAGTTTCGCGCTCGTATTGTGGACGGCTGTGATAAAATACGCCATTCTCCAGGGCTGCATCAGCGCATCAGGGATTCCATGCGACGGAGGGTGGGTGCATGTATCCTCGCTAACGGAGGACATTTTGAACATTTCCTGTAATAAAGTGTTTGAAGTCACGCTGGTACGTTCTGTTGCTGTGTGTTTCCATTCCATGTTTAATGTGATTTGAAGAGAAGTAATAAAATGAGCTCTAACATGGAAAGTAAGCGTTTCCGGACACATGTCCACATAACATATTTTCTTTGTTTGTGTGTGAGGAATGTTTCCTGAAAGTTTGGCCGTACCTTTTTGTAACACCCTGTATATATATATATATATATATCAGTCAGGTCTTATAGCCACACACGGTCGTACTTTTCAATATGACTGTCCAGAAATACGGTTTGCAAGAACACTTGCAAAGCGTCGTGTATGTAGGCTATCAGACACTTTGTTACACGCGAGGCACAGTGTGTTAGAACGAACAGAAGCTTCTTGCTCGGAGAGACGAAATAGTAGTGTTAATGAATGTTATAATATACTATTACGAATCACAGAGCCATTTGCGTAACGTAAGCCAAAAGGTCAGATTAGGAACAACAGAACAAGAAAATCGGTTGTTACTACTTGGGGAATTGAAGCAGCTACTTAACGTCTAATCGCTCTGACATTTGAGTATCCAGTCACCAAATACTATGTTCCTGTATCGTAACACAGTCCGTTACTCGGAAGACAGATGTCAACGAGAATGAATGTAGAGGGCTCATCACCAGTAGCTCTTTAAAATACTCGCCCATTCCTTAACTTCTTGTCATTAGTAAAACGTCTCCTCCAAAGTTGAAACGCCAAGAAGTTTCTAACCAACCCTATCCCTTGTGTATGAAATCTTACAAGATCTACACCCACCTTATGTCACGAAACATAGTATGAAACAATTCAATAAACAATGGTTTCAACATCATAGAAGATAGTGCTAAAGGTGTGAAGCTGCAGCAAACAACAAGCAAGTAATTACTGATCCAACATAAACTTTACCGAAGCCCGATATGCAAGGAGCAAAGCTTAACCGAGTAAAAAGTGGATACGCCACACGTAATGCAATGAAGCATAAGTGAGACATTGCAACTTTACCGCCTGTGATTGTGTAGCCATGAATAAACAACGTAACACATCATCACTTATATGAGATACGAGGAATAACTAAAGAATGGTTTAACTAGCTATGGCTGTCGCAATTGATCTGTGTTAATTATGAGCGATTCATTTTAATTCTGTAATCGTTACTTCAGTTAAAAATTGTTGCAGTGCCATACTACAGATAAATGAAGGTAATAAATGAGCATGGAGCTGAGTGAATATATGTCATCATATCTAACCTTCCCAACATCTTTTCATCTGGACGATCTTTAAAGACTATTGATGCTGGGCCCAGTAAACGAGCATACAACTTTTCTTTCCCAAGAAACGGTAAACAAAAACATAACTAGCGTTACCTCGAAAATACGAACAGTGTAATTAGTAATGCGGTTACTTCACGAACAACCAAACAAATGGCTAATCCGACAGAACTCAGGAACCTACTAGAGGGAAAGATAATGAATCCCATTGTGTCTGGATCGACGTTTTATTAAAAAGTTAATACAATTTCATTCATCAAAAACTTGCTGCATAGCCATCATTCTCAAAAGCTGAAAATAAAACCTGACGTACTATCTATTAACCACGTTCATAAAGATAAGAACGCTGTTTTCCGTTAATATTTGATTTATGATTCCTCAGACTTCCACGGCCATCTTTGTTCATGATTAATCATGAATATTTGATTTGTTGAGGAAAAACCTTCAACCTTAATTTCCCTGATCTTACCGTTACTGCATTATGTTTTCATGTTTGAGGATATATATATATATATATAAACATGGGGATCAGTGTTGTACTAAATCGATCTCAATGAAATTTCAAACAAAGGCCAAGAAAGTCTTCATAATTTTAAGTTTTTATAGTGTTTCTGCCTCTACTTAAGGGCATTGTAATAATCACTTCACTTTCCCTTTATTATATCTCTACTATGTATTATCGTAGAGCAACGTTATGTAGGTTTCTCAACAGAGAATAATTATAGTGATTAACAAATAAAAAAAAAAAAAAAATCCGTTCAACACGTTGTCAGAGACAGTATAAAAATTCCGGCATCTTTCAACGTTATCATAAGCCCATAAAAACATCATTTTGTTCAAAACTAATATGGTAGGACCCAAGGACGTATCCAATATCAGAACTAGGGGTGGGGGCAAGATTTGAGCTAGGGGGGGAGTCAACTCATATTGGTTTCGAGAAAGTGGGGTGGGTGACTGAAACTCAAACCTATTGAGGAAATTATTTCTATTATTAATTAACATAGTAATCCAACCACTTAATCTGAGGAAATACTATGTAGTTAATTAAGATCGTAACTCAGTTTTAGTTTTCTATGTAAACAATAATCGTCTCGGATTCTCAGAACGTTTTTCAATAACTTTGTTTCTCAATATCTCACGGTGTTCTATCACGAAATTTCAGTGGACATTCATCAGGCATAATCCAGTCAATCTTTCCTCTCTCAGAGTGCTCCGGAACCAGTTCTTCACTCGTAGATTTTTCTTCCCTACCCACGCTGGATACTCCCAGGGTAGGACTTACAACTCCATTAGTCCAAGTCAATATATTACATGTTTTACGGTAACGTTCAGGACGGACATTCGGGAGGAAGTGAGTTCAAATCCTCGTCCAGCCTTCCGGATTTCGATTTACTATAGTTTCCTAAATTCACTTCTGGTGAATGGCTTGATGGTTCCTTCAAAAGACTGTAGCTGAAATTTTCCCCCTTCCTTGCCCCGGCCCCATCCCCTCTTGGCTCCAATGACCTCAAAATCAACGGGCGTAAATCCAGAACAAAAAAAAAATCATGTTTTAGCAGTTTCATTGCAGTTTGAATTACTCCAGCACACACATAGAAACTTATTTAACATTAAAAAAAATAACAATCAGACTTTCTGGACGAAACGAATAAAAAGAGAAGTTCACTGAATAGTTCGTTTAGATACAATATAATTGAAACAAAAATAAGAGGATAAATTGTTAGACGAGAGATTTAATTAACCTTTTAACAGCCGAACTACAAATAATTATAAGTTCTCTTTTTGTCGTACCACGCTTTCCTTTCATCTGTAGTGAAACTTGTCTCTGTTGTTTATGTTATTGCATAATATTTTATTTAACACTTCATCTGAGAAATTAAATGAAATATCTTGGGTGAAATTGTCTACGTAAAGCGTCTTACAATAGAAGCAAAAATATCAGATCCACAATTTTTCAGTTTATTACTAAGTTTAATCCAAATGTGATCACAATTGTTGCTATCCAATGAGGAAAATGGTGTCCCAGATATAAATGATGGGACACACAGAGAGGCATTGCGCTTACCATTTAGATGGGGTAAGCAGAAGTCTTACCGACATTTTGAAATAAGACATTTTCGCTCATGAAAAATTATCTGTGTACACATACGAGATCTACTAATATAAAAAAAATGTGTATTTCTTTTATTACTTGGCAACTAAGTACCAGTTACGAATACATCTTCGATTGTTGGGCAGCTGCCAATGTTGCATAAGATCTGTTATTTTGTTGTTTCCGTGGTTACAATTAAGTTCCACCAGTGCGTCAGACAGTTTGTTCTCCGACTGTAATTCTCTATAATATATATGGCGCCCAACAACATACCACAATTTCCCTGATATCGGAATTAACTTTAGGATACTAAATATTTATTCTGAAATAAAGCTATTGAAGGAAATTCGATGCAGGTGATGTGTTGTATCAAGAAAGAAGAGTTCTAGCAATTGTTCCTTCTAAAGCAAAAACAATGGATTCGTTGCAAGAACTATACAGGAGGTTGCCTGGAAGACGACAGAACTCAATAGCTTTTGGGTGAGTGAAAAAAAATCTGTTTATAAATTTCTCTAACTTTCCGCACAGATCTGGAATGAAGAAGTGAAGTTAATGGTTCCTTTTTCGCATTTATACTGTCACCGTCGGAAAATATATTATTCAGGGAACAAACGGTGCCTGGCTTACGATGTATTATGTGAAGCCTATCAACAGCCTCGATTATTAAATGAAAAGGCTATAAACATCGCCGCCTCATTGTGACAGTGGCCTCTTTTAGATCGGCTCTTGTGGGGCTTCTCTTTCACATTGAAGGCCACGTGTCGCGTCTGACCAAGTCGCAGGAAGCCGGAAGCCGGAATTTCATTAACTGCAGGTTATGGGGATGTCAGGGCGCGCCGACCAAATATCTGGTCGCCGCCACCGTAATGACGATACACCTGCCACGGGAAACATTGGAGATTCCAACAGGGAACATCACGTTTTTCTGTCTTTGCAGTAGTTCCCACTTGGTCAACAATATAGCAAACTGGCAGAGTTCCCAGCGTTTCCCCGTATGATCTGGGTAGATATGCCCACACATTAAATATTTAAGTTCATAACAAAGGTCAGTTTTCGGCGCTTGTGAATCAAATTTCATGACAGTCGCTCCATTTTCTATACGTATTTAAACGACTAACCCCTGCAGTAGCAGAAAAGAGATTAGGTTGAGGTTGATTTATTCCTGCAATATTTTTAGTCGTACTATCAGGAACATGTGTACCAAATTTCATCAAAATAACTACAGCGATTCGTGCAACAATAAAAACAATGAATTTTTTTTTGGGAAATATGGTAAAGGCCGAATAGTTGAACAAATACCGGAAATGTCTACTCTAAGGGCTTTAAACAGTTCACTTCGATCAGATACGCATTACTTAGGGCTACGTGACTTTTGCTTCTAACTACCCCCCCCCCCCCCCGTCCCCACGTATTACGTAGCTTTCTTCCCTTCTGATTCCAGAAGACATTTTGTACTGTTTTCTCATGTCAGACTATTGTAAATTACATTCAGAGATAGTTAACTGAAGAAAATAAATATTCACATGCTGTAGTGTGTTTTGTTCCTCGTTTTAACTATGAAAAATGTTATGAAAGGAAAGCTACGTACGTAGCCTGGCTCGGAAATCTCTCTCCCCCCACGTATCTCAGCGTAGCCTTCCAGACAACCCCTCCCTCTCCCGGACCGAGCCACGTAGTTTGTGCACGCCCCCTTACTATTAACAGCGAGTATAATTTCACTTTCAGACATCAGAGATCGTAGCTGTGCTGCATGACATTGTAGCTACAAGAATCAACGAAGATCTCGGAAGGTTCTATACTTTCTACACTTTCTACACTTTCTTGTCGAAATCCATTAAATATGCATTACTTATTATCTAATGCGAATATAATTTCATTTCCAAACACCAGAGATTATAGCTGTGCGGCCTGAGATTGTAGTTTCAAGAAGCAAAGAAGATAAAGGTTATTTCCATTATCTTGATAAAATTAATTTACATATTACTTAATGTAGTTTCCTGTTCGCATTCCATAGGACCATCTGTGGGGTTTGAAGACTAAAAGCTAAAATTTAAGGAAGGAAATGTTATACGTGATAATATGACTATTATTATTTTTTTTTTATTTTTTTTACGATGTATGACGTATGCATCTAGTTAGTATTTCATCTTTGGTGTTTAACGCAATTCGTTCAGATTTTCACTTACTGCTCAGGCGTTATGTTACGTTGAAGTATAAGATATACCAATCAATTCAGTTGAGATTCGAATCTTTAATACGCAATGTTATAGTATATCGAGAGAAAACTACTGTACGCTGATGTACTCAATTAAATTTGCTGCTGATCATTCTTATTTGAATAGGCGATGGACACAATTCCTCGAATTTTCATGTCAACCTCAGTCCATCTTTTTTTACAGTTTAATACTCAATTTTTTATTCTTTTTTCTGATACTTTTATTTAACATTCCCAAATGCGTTATTGCATCAACTTCTCCTTGCCAAAAAACTTGCAAGATTTTTGATCCTGTTATTAACAAAACTAATGAATTTATGTATTGTCTTGATTAGGGTGTTACTGTTCGTCAACATGGACGTCGTTAGAGCCAAGACGAACCATCCCAGCATTCTTTTGGAGAGATTTTGGCAACCATGAAAAATCTAAATATGATTCCCCTGCCGGGATGCGAACTTCCGTACGCCGAAACGGAGGTTAACCGCTCACCCACTAGACTCGGTTTTATGAATTAAGTGAACCAACAGAGATTATGCTTTCGTCCTCTAACACTTGACTACTTGACAGTTCCACTTTGTTTTATTCAAGCAATATTTGTGCGAAAACGAAAATAAGTTGTCTTTGTGGCTTCTTAATTGACTTAAAATCACCAGTAATAACTGGAGAGATAATAAAATTGTTAATATTTACCTCAGTTAAGAAATAAGAAAAAAAAACGATATATCAAAGCATACAAAATCTTACAGAAGTCGATAATATTTTGTAAATATGTTGGTAGTTATTTAGAGTGTATACACTTATGAAAAAAGACGTTTTAATATATATAGCTACATTAAAGGAATCAGTACCCACATGCTGTTAATTCAACATATAATAACCCATCTAGCATCAATTAGTCATTTATACTCTGGAATAGATGCCACAGTCAGCAGTCAGCCACGTGCCATATACCTTGCTCATTCCTACAGCAGATTTCTTGAAGCCCTCTGACACGTGTTCGTAGTTCATTCACCGTTTTTGATGCGAACCATTTCTCCTTACGACCAACCGCTAGCTGGTCAGATAGCAGCTTTCTATGACCCTTATTCTCGCTTTCCACATGACGAGACAAGAAGTCTCGGAGGGGTGAGAAGAGGGCCGCTATAAAATTGTGCTATGGGAAACATATTTTTTTGTTTCTGCCTTCTATTTAACGCCACGTGTAGAGTGCTGCTATTCCAGGAAGTCGCTATTTCTTCTTCTAAAGTTTTTACTGCAGAAGTTTACTGAAATCTGTATGTTTCGTAAACTTCAGTATGACTACCGTGAGCTATTTTTCCACTGTACTGTAAAAAAAAAAAAAAATATAGACTTAATCTCATGTGTGTAGGCCGTACCTGATGTATTGTCAAAAGCGTTTTTTCTGGAATACACTTTACTTTAGACCGAGTGTGATGGGTGAGTGGTTAATTCTTTGGTCTCGCATTCGGGAGGACGGCAGTTCGAATCCACGTCCGAGCATCCAGATTTGCGTTTTCCATGGTTTCTCCATATCTCTCCAGGCGGATGCCGGGATGCTTCCTTCAAAAGGCCATGGCCGAATTCCTTCCTGTTCCTTGTCCCCAGTCCTTCACCGCCTCTAAGGGCTTCGATGTCGACGATGCGCAAGGCCATAAGCGAAAAGAAAAGTTTACTTCAGAATTCGAAATATTCGATCCAAAATTTACCACTAAACAAGTAAATATTGATTCAGTGTCCTTCAGGTTCCCTCAAGAACTGCTTCCTGCTGAAGTGATACGGAGTTCCTCGTATTTCTTTTGGATTTGAAATGGACTGCTTTTTTTTTAATGAGATTATGATCGAGAATCTCTAGTGTATCCATTATGATTGTTCAAAATAAGTTGTGGATAGTGTTAATTATCTAGTTTGTTATATTTTGAACTAGCCTCGTACCCGCGACTTCGTACGCGTGGATTAAGAATTTTTTTGCCAGAATTAAATATAGAAAGTTGTAGGTAACGAAGGGTTGGTCCCAAACAATATCAAGTCGGCATAATATGAAAGGAAAGCTATCACTATATCATTCTACCGTCGAACCTGCCTCTTGAAGAGACTCAATTTCCAACATATTTCTGTCACTATTCGATAAGATCTCAAAATTTCGTGACTGCAACTGTTAGTCATACTGGAAAAAATATCCTGTGCCCTTCATACAGCTTTCCTTACAAAATTCCATCACAACGATATAGCCATTTAGTCGTCAAAACGTAACAAAAAGACAGAGACTTACTTCCGTATTTATAATATTATTACTGTGGTTCTCACTCACACACTGACTGCGAACAACACCTGAGGGATCATTATAACGTAAAAAAGTGTTCACCTACAAAATTGCAAGACTATCTACGATTTGCCTCGCATTGCATCCCTAACTTTCTAATATCTACACTTAAAGATTCAATCCAAATAACCTACGGCCCAGGCCTGACTCTTTCGATGAAAAACAATTTTTAAAAATCTTAGCCTCCACGGAGATTTGATCCGGAGACCACGACGTTCGTAAGCAAGCTCTTTAGCCACTGAGCTGCCAGTTCACTACATGGAAACACGGTCTGGAGACGTCCACATCCAACGTGTCTCTCCATCGCCGTATTTCGAAGTTATGAGACAACATGTGTTATTTATACAGATAATTTTTCAACAAAATGTAGACAGTATTTTTCTCCTTGTTTCAAAGGATAAGTGTGCAAAGGTTCATCGAGATCGGATGTCAACTGTGGATTTGTATGAAGAACAAACAAACCAACAAACAAACATACATTCATCTTTATATATAAAGATAGTCCATGTTTTTGTTTTATTTTACCACTTCTTTAATGTTTTTCCTTAGTTTTCATGAAATTTTTACTATTTAAGAAGTTAATCACTTCAGCGTACTGGTTTCAAGACGATGTTAGCAAATTTTTACCCAAAACTGTAATCATAAAGCAAATATAGAATTTACTGTCATGTTTAAAAGTTTGCTGATAATCTTAGGAGGCCATCAATGTGCACGTTGAGCCCAGCTGATAATTATTTGCTATTATTAACTAAACGAGTAGGAAAAGCTCAATTGTAAAATAACAGTGCCTTTTCGTGGTATTTGAATTAATTTTTTTTAAAGGGAATACTGGTAGTAATGATATGCGAATATCTTCATCCCTAACTTTTGAGTTGCGAATCAGATGTTTGTTCCACGTTAGCTGTTCACATGTTTCTTGATTTTTGAATTAACTTTGTAAATTAATTATAAGCTTAGGATAGATCAAAACAAAATTTGTGAGTCAGTTCAGCTTTTAAAATGTTTGCCTTAAAAAAAAATTACCCCGGTTTTAAATCCATCTGCTGATAAGAAGTTTTTACAGTCTCTACTTCGTTCATATGAGTACACTAGGACGTTCTTTGGTTCGAATTCCAAGTTAAAATGTTGCTCCAGTGACGAAATAGGTGGAATATTTGGTATATCGAAACTATGTCACCAGGTCACATAGATACACATATGGTATAACCAGGAAACAATACACAGATGACATTGAAGGAGGTACATGTCCGTATTCTTTATCTCTGCTACCGGACTAGGGATCAAGGTGGCGTGGGCAGCATCAGGCCATGCCTCTTACTACTAATCGGTGTTCATTGGATGAGAGGTTGGGTGGAAAATTTTCGTCGTTCTGAACATTCTACTCCTTCCCTCCCCCCCCCTCCCCACCCCCAAAAAATGTCCCAGTCCAACTACTCCGTTTTCAGTCATTGTTTCTTTGTTTTTACAATTACAACGCTTTAATTAAAACAAATTGATTTAAATTCAAAATCCACCATGCACATTTTAAAACACAATTATTAAATCTGCAACGTACCTTCTACCGTTAACACCTGCATTAACTCCATTAGGACTCCAAATTTTCGCTGTCTAAGAGAAAGATCAACTTCAGGCATTCACAGACTTTCAGATCTCCTACTTACATACGGTTTTTGTAACAACTGAGTGTCATTTGGAATCAACGTTGTCACTGACCATTACCGAAATTTCTTTTATATTATGTAAACTTTCTTCTAAATAAATAATAAATGTTAACATATTTTAGTAGTATTATTGATCTTACTACAGTAATTTTCGAAATAACCGGAATACGACTGTGTACTAAACAAAACGCTGTGTAGAGTAGAAAATTGGTCTTTGCGAATGCTTACAAGAAATAAAACTGAATCTTTTGAAGTCTGGTTCAAACGGTTTATGTTGAAATTTAGCTTACGGATAGTGATTGAAATAAAAATATACTGAAAATGGTGTTTGAGAAAGAAATTTGTGTAAGCATATAAGAAAGAGAAGGGACCTGTCGTTGTGGCTCAGTGTACCGTATTATACCTCCTGGCTGCAGACATGGAGGTGAATTCTGGGACAGTTCCAGATCGTAAACTACATATTTCACAAAAAACTAATATACTTATCACACACAGAGAATAGTTACACATATCGTAGACAGATGTCAACACTTCCGCCATTAGTACTCATTACGACGTGGCAGTAAGTATTAAGATTTTCAGCGGCAGGAAGGGCATGCGGCCATAAAACTAAGTCTCAAATTTGACCATCCCAGAGATGAATAAAATGACGAAAGGCAGCAGACCCCTAAATATGGGGAAAAGATGGTGAAGGAGAAGAATATAAGAAAGAAAAGGGATTGAATGCTGGATTTTTAACCCATCTACATCTATACTCTGCAGTTCACAAATATTTTTAGCGCCATAGGGTGATAAGCACCAATCCTAATTCTGTGCATTCGAATCCCGAACAGAACGAGTAAGAAAGAATACACAAAAGCATCAGTACAGCATCTTATTTCTCTAATCTTATCCCTCCTGTCATTGCGGCCTAAATAGGTTGGTGGAAGAAGTATTTCACTGCACTCTTAACTTAAAGATTTTAGCATATTCTCCAATAAATTAAATCGTAAACGACGTTGTGTGTCTGCCAAACAGTCCCAGCCAAATCTATATATCAGTTCTGTGACACTTTCGGAAGCACTGTAACTAGCAGTCATGAATCGAGCAGCTCTCTTCTGAACTTTCTCTAACATGTCAATCAATCCCTTGCGATACGGATCCCAAACTCCACAACAGTAATCCAAATACGGACGCACTAGTGTTTTTGTATTACACAGTTTTTTTCACTAAAGAGATTTAGCACTGTTGGCGATTGTTTAACGTAACTAAAAGTGCGATTAAGCTAATTTATTATTATTTTTTTAATTATGGCAGATCGAGGAGATAACGAGGTTAGTAAGAGTTAAATCACTTTTTTTTATTTTTTACAAAATAAACTTTCAGTTCTCGAGATAATTAGTAAGCCAAGTGCTTTTAATACAGAATTTATTTCTGTGTATTGTAATAGATCGTAAAATAGGAATAAATTAATGCTGTGTTCGTTATGAATGATGTATACTAAACCAAGCTTTGATCCGATATATTTATCGTTGGTGCTTAATGAATAATATTAGAAGCGTCCAGTGTGTGACTTCAAGAGGAATGAATTGTTCGAGGACGGCGTCTGCTGGATCCACACACGGAACAGCTCCTGTAATCCCTCCCCCACATCGGATATCCACGTACCGTAACGAGCACGCTGGCCGATCATCAAAAGGCCTTCCGTACGGATTAATCACTGTGCCACGGGGCCGCTGCCCCTTGATGGCTGCAACACGCTTGGCGAATTAGAAAGCATCGGCCAACGATCGCAATAGAGCACGTGCGCTCCCTGGCTACAAAAGGAGAAAAATAATTCTGGTGCAGTGAAGCACGTCTGTGCGAGTTCAGCAATGGAAGCTCTTTTAAAGATTCGCTTGAAAAAATACCGGAAGTTTAAAGAAAACGCTTGACTGAATTGCGGATCACATTAAAACGATATAATTACCATTTTAACCGATCTCTTCAAGTGACATCAAAGAACCTAACATCTCCTGCGAAAGCGGTACGCGTCTTTGATACCCTACATTAGCAATAAGTATTAAATGAAAATCCTAACTTTTAAATTAATCTTTTCAGGTCTCTTTATTTTACTGCCCTACAGTTTTAGCCTTTTAAAAATACGGGAGTAGAAAAAACAGTGGAAGTTTAACGTACAGTATCGTTTTTACTCCTATCCAAGACCTGTGAATTGTAATCAAATATTCTTTTGGACAAAAGTTCAGATATTATTTGATCAGTCGAGTGCAATGTAAACACGTATCAAGGGAGCCACGTTTTTTATACGAACCTCATAAAAGAGTAAAGGTCTCACTGAGTCCCAAAAAACGAGCGCACGTTGGAATGGCAGAAATAAAACTCCACGCTTTCGTTCCGAGAAAGGATTGAGGTAATGTGGTCAACAACACAGTTTGGCTGCTCTACCCCTTCGAAAGGATTCTCCGCCACTCGTTCCTCGTCCAGATTCTGGAAGGATTCCTTCATGAAAACTCCCTAGTAGATCGCATTTCCGTCCTTTCCCACAATTCTGTATCGTCTCAAATGACTTTTTTTGCTGATGAGGCGTAAAACCTTAAGTAAAATAGTTTTTTTTCATTTATTTTGTTGGCATTTGGGCTTGAACCCATACAGCCACCTTCGTTTTACAATTTAACATCTCATATTACCAATATAACAATAATAATATCATGCAGTTGGCTCTTTTCATTATACAGAATAAAATCAATAGAATACCAATAATAATTACATGAAATTACCATTTTCGTTTTACGCAAGAACAATGGTAGATCGTGCATTAGACATTTTTGTATTACCGAATACCACCAGTCATTTATCAATAATAATATCATACCATTAAGTGCATGTTATTGACAATTGATTTAAATTGTAATACCCATATTTTCTATATGCAGATACAAAATCTTATAAACCGTATAATCATCAGATGCAAGGAGTGAGGCAGCGCAACTGGGCAACGGAATTCCTACTTTCATGAGGGTATCTAAGAAATGGTCAATTTCCAACTTCTTCAATCGGCAGCCAAATAGGAGGTGGTTTATATCTTCAATTTCCCCACAGGGACAGTTGGGAGAGTCTACAACGTGTAATCTGTAAAGCTGTTGCTTGAAACAGCCATGGTTGAATTTTAATCTAGCAATACAAGTGCTGAGTCTGCGGGGACTTTAATGTGTTTCATGCCATTTATGGGAGGGTATTTCTGGGTGAATGCGCCCGTAATGTTCGCCTTTTATCGTAAGTGAGCTCTTTCATTCCGTGTTCCAGTTGAATTTTATGTTGCCTTTGATATGTCTAATTACATCTGGAAAAGGAATCGTATTGTAGTGTTTTACACCTCTGCGAGCAGCTTGCTTGGCATACCGATCAGCCATCTCGTTTCCCAAGAGGTTACAGTGTGCCTTGACCCATTTAAATTCCACTGCCTTGCTTGAGCGTTTCAGCTCTTGAGCCACGCTTACAATATCATATACTCGGTGGTCGTTGTGCCATTGTCTATGGTGGTTTTTTTAGTAGGGACAATGCCGATCTTGAGTCGGAAAAAATTAAAAACTTTGTGGCAGTAGAGCTCTTGGCATATTTAAGTGCTTCCAAAATATCCGTCAGGTCTGCAGTCATGATAGAAGCCTCTGCTGGTAACTGAAAGAGACCCTTGTCTCCTGATTTTGGTATGAAGAAAGCGCATCCGGAAGCATCTGAAAACTTAGAACCATCCGTGTATATCTGTTCCATTTGGGACCGTGGCTGGTAGGCATTGGAGATTTAGTTTCAAGATAAAAGTCATCGGTTTCACTGTGGCTTGAATCCAGATGTCAACATGCTGTCAACTGTGAAATGCCGGTATTTTTTTATTATTCTCTTTTTGAAGGACAGTTACAACAAGTAAAATTTGGTGACGCATATGAAGTTGATGATCTAGGGACAAAAGATTCTTTCGCCAAGTATTCCTGCTCTGTATATGTTTATAATAAAACTTAACATTAAAACCTAACTGTAAGAATTTTCTAGGCTGTCTACCGTATGTAAAACTATTCATTTTGAAATAAATAAATCAATAAAAATTCTCGCAAACAGTAACTTTGATTTGTCCGGGTAATTTTCACTCAAACGTTCGATGATTAGTAGGGTTACTACTAGCAAGCATTAAAATTTAAAACGATTACAACTGTTTTTTATATTAATAACAGGATACCGATGCGTTTATGTTTTCGCAATCTGAGACATTTCTTCTGTAAGGTCAAATTCAACAACAAAACATAGTAGTGTAGAGGAATTGATTCCATAGGGAGGATCATGTAATATCGGCCTTGAAATTTAATCAACCATTACCCACCAAATGAATACAGTGCTTCCAGTTTCTTATTCACTACACTCACTCATTCATCAACTGACTGTCACCAATTAATGCTCAGCTCTAGACAGGAAACAATTAAGAATTCACTAGAATATCTTTGGCGGAATATCATGGTTTTCCCAAATCACTCCAGGCGAATGCCGGGATGCTTCCTTCAATAAAGCCATGGCCGAATTCCTTTCCGTTCCTTGTCCCCAGTCCCATCTCGCCTCTAATGACCTTAGCCCTCGACGAGGCATAAAGCAATAAGTAAAAAAAAAAAAAATATTCGGTGGAATATGCCTTGCGTGGTTCAGAAATTCCCGTGTTAAAAATTGAGGTATGATAATTTTTCAACCAATCTTGAACAGAGATAAGTCTTTTCGATTAATTAAAACTATTTGGATTATGCAGAGGTCTAGTTCGTATTACAATCGACAGTAGATGTATAACCTGCGTCCGTTGCCAGTTTTTCCACCAAGTATTTCATATGGACCTGCGTCCGTTGCCAGTATTCCCCCCCTCCCCCTCCCCTCCTTGTAACCTGATACCCTTCCGCCGACCTTGAAACCCCCCTCCCCGCCGCCCACGTCGCGCAGGTGTTCGCCAGCCGCGCAGGCGGAAGCCATTAGTCATGTCAACACCTGTCAACAAGGCCATTAATTATCGCTCCCCTTGCAGCCGGCCGCCGCGCACAGCTGGAAGCCATTAATTATCGCTCCCCTTGCAGCCGGCCGCCGCGCACAGCTGGAAGCCATTAATTATCGCTCCCCTTGCAGCCGGTCGCCGCGCACAGCTGCGCCCGGGGACGCACTGCGTTCTCACGCCAAGCGCTTCCCACGCTATCAAAGGCTCCCGCGCCGCCGCGCACAGCTGCGCCCGGGGACGCACTGCGTTCTCACGCCAAGCGCTTCCCACGCTATCAAAGGCTCCCGCGCCGCCGCGCGCAGCTGGAAGCCATTAATTATCGGGGGGCGCACTGCGTTCTCACGCCAAGGCTCCAGACTCGTGTATAAATAGGGCAGAGACCTCCCTTCTGCTATCCAGTCTTCTCTGAGCGGCCGAGCTGAGCACTTCGATCATCGCAATGTCTTCTGACGATCTTAGCTTATTCGCCGATATTGGTAAGTAAATTATTGTTATTTAACTTGTTTTTCTGGCTGTTTTAAATTCTTTCACATATACTGATGAGGTTTTTTTTTTCTCTGCTTCAGACTTTGATGAAATTCTCGCTGAGGATGATTTCGGTAATGATAATATTTTTTTAACGTAACTAGATTTATGAAAAATGTATAGTGCTGAAGCAGTAGTCTATATTATTAATTTATTTGTTCGCAGGTGATTTGGATATTTCCTGCAGTGACCTTTTTTATTTCAGTACGTATTTATCTATAGATTATTTTTTTCCATGTCTTTATAACTATTGCTAATACATTTTTTTTTTCTTTTTCAGATGAACCATCACGTCCAGAGAAGCGTAAGGGTAATTCTTCTCAGGAATTAAGTAGCCCAAAAAGAGCTTGTGATTGCTCACAATGGAGCATGCTCCCAAATATTGACGTGGATGTACCGCCAACTCCGCCACCACCGCAACCACCAGCACACTGGAATATCGGTAAGTCCAGTACATCAGTAATTTACCTATATTATTTTATGCTTACAAAATTATGTTTTTCATGATACTAAAACATTTTTTTTTCTTTTTTTATGTTTCAGAGGGGGCGGTCGGACGCCCGGCCAACGAGGCAGTACCGCCACCAATATGGCGACCATGGGAGACGTCGGAACCTAGCCGGCCGCCCGCCACAGCAGCAGCCGGGTCCCCCAGCCGCCACTTCAACAACCCATCGCCCGGACTCAGCCACCACTTCAACAGCCCATCGCCGGGGCCCAGCCGACAGTATGCCGACCCATCGCCGGGGCCCAGCCGACCATCGCCCGGCTCCAGCCGCCAGTACGCCGGTCCATCGCCCGGCTCCAGCCGGCAGTATGCCGACCCATCGCCGGGGCCCAGCCGGCAGTATGCCGGCCCATCGCCCGGCTCCAGCCGCCAGTCCGCCGGTCCTTCGCCCGGGCCAAGTCGGCAGTATGCCGGTGCAGGGGCAGCCTTATGCAGTCATGATCAGGCAGCAACGATGGGTGAGCCAGCAGTTTCGCGCTTAGTCCTTGAAGACAGGCTTAGTGCATTTAAAAATAGAATTTATTCCGGGACAATTTCAAATTCTCAAAATTTATTGAGCCAATGAATTTCATTGATGCTTGCTTTAAACTTGTTGCCGGTAAAGTTCGCGAAATTGTGGATAATCGGTCCTCCCCATCTGTAAAGGTGCAGGTTGGACTGATTAACACATATAAAATACAGAAGGAAATGATTTTGGAAACCGCCCGTATGTGCTTGTTAACTAAAATGCGTGAGGTCACAACCAGCACTTGCCTGTCGGATTGGTATGAAAAATATGTGAAGTCGGAGCTCAGAGTAAAATTGTGTGAGTTTCAAGAAAGGACAAGTGGCAAAACTCTCGATAGAATAGAATCCCTCGACATTAGCATTTCTAATTTTCAACCTTTCTATCGTGGGTCTTCCTATGTTGCTCTGCCACTTGATATCTGTAGAAAGAATGCTGTCATCAATGTTGAAAACAAGAATGACGAGTTGTGCTTTCTATGGACAATTCTTGCATATCACGTAAAGGCGCTAAGCAAAAAACCTACAAGGGTTAGCAAATATAAGAAAGTACGTTCACTCTATCCCCTCGATTTTTCAGGTATTGAGTTTCCGGTAAAACTCTCTGACATTTCTAAATTTGAGAGGCAAAATCCAGACTATTCTGTAAATGTTTTCGGTCTGGATGAAGTTAAAGGTAAACATGTAGTTTCCGGGGCCCTCCATCACACTGCAGACAAACGCGTTCACCACATAAACATGTTGATGATTACCGACGGCAGTGGGAAAAAATTCCATTACTGTTGGATTCACAACTTGTCGGCGTTAGTCAAATCGTCATTAACTAAAGAAAACCGTGCCATATTTATTTGCGATAGATGTCTGCAACATTTTGGACGCAAAGATCTCCTGGACCGCCACGAGATTGACTGTGCAAGGGTTGATCCTGTAAGAGTGGATTTACCCGGCGACGACGATAAAACTTTAAAGTTTAAGGATTTTGTGCACCAGCAGCGTGTACCCGTCGTCGTTTACGCGGACTTTGAAAGTTTATTGCTACCTTATGATTCATGCAGTCCCCCACCCAACGCCTCTCACACTACTTTAGTCCAGAAACATCTCCCTTTCGCTGCCGCATACCAGGTCGTTTGCCA
>JARYHS010012519.1:59429664-59461847 GCA_031002005.1 Vandiemenella viatica | reverse complement strand
GCCCTTTTCGTCCCAAAACACGGAAGCCATCATTTTGCGATTCGTGTACGGCGATTGGTTACACTTTTTTGGTTTGGGTGAACCGGAATGGCGCCACTGCGTTGATTGTTGTTTTGATTCTGCGTTGGTGTACGCTATCCACGTCTCGTCTCCCATAACAATTTGGGAAAACAAACTGTCTCCATCTTGTCTATAGCGCTCCAAAAATTGTCGTGCGCTATGCATTCGTTGCTCTTTGTGCTGAGCGGTGAGCAGTTTTGGCACCCACCGCACACAAAGCTTCCGATATCCAAGCTCTTCAGTGACAATCCTGTAAATTGAGGTTCTAGCAACATTTGGGAATTCCATAGCCAGACCACTAATCGTCAAACGCCGATCACTTCGCAGTTTTTGGTTAACTTGCTCGAAGATGTCGTCGGTCCGAATACTGGGCCTGCCACTCCGCTGTTGATCGTGCACATCTGTGCGACCACTTTGAAATTCTCGACACCAGTGTCGAACTTGTTTCTCACTCATTATGTTTGGTCCATACACTACACACAATTCGCGATGGATGTCCGCAGCTGACGATCCTTTTGCCAACAAAAATCTAATCACACCGCGCACTTCACAACTAGCGGGAGCTACGATTGTCGCGGCCATCTCGAACTGCTCTCAACAATAGATATACGGCTACTGCGGCACGCCAACAATACTGCATATTTATCAGGAGTTGGTAGATGGCGCTGCAGGTGGGAAACGTCATTCAGGCCTATCATCTGTGACATCTTGTACCCTGGACCTTACTTTTGGAATACGCCTCGTAGGTTCAGTGTGGTAACTAACACGACCGCTGTTCACATTTGGTTCCCTACATCTAATGCATTTTGTTTAGTATTATTTTTAAGAGAAATGTTTAAAAAAAATTTGAATTGTCCTTTTTGAGTAGAAGAACATGATATTTTCTCCAACTAGTTGAATTTTTAATTCCTCAAAGTTTTATTTTAATTTCATTACTTTCCTTGTTATCTTTCACTATTTATGCCTTTTCCTGGAAGCAGCAGTGATTCAAAGGTGTATTTCACACCTCGATCCATGCCGTTAACTCACTGTTCACCTGTGTTAAGCTTGTTCTGTAGTGAATATTTTTACTCGGTAGTATTACACTGTCAGGGTACTCTCCACAACGAAAGTGGAACTCAGTGACGAATTCAAATTATGTTAATTAGGCTGCCCAGTTAAGAATAACCTTACACGGATTTAACTTCAGTAAATACAATATAACTTCTTCTAAAAATTTCATCATCAGCTTTACTCTCCTCTCCTTTCATACAGATAGTTAAAAATTAAAATTTCATATAAACACTGTGACACAACAACGTATCAGATACTGTGCCGCACCATATGATGTAGAGAGTATGTCGGCAGTGGTCCATGCAGAGATAGAGAGAGAAACTTGTGACGGCTGTTTTAGCGCCGAGTTGGAGAGCTCTTCTCTTAATGCAATCCGTGTAAGCCTGCTTTTAGTTAGAGCGTGGTTCAGTGGGTATATACAGTACAGTACTTCACTATTCGCATGTATCAAGAAGTTCGTGTTAAACTCGAAACGCATAGCTAAATACCCGTGGCCTGTCGGACTGGCGTGAGCCGTTGCGGTTAATAATGGGTTAGTGACCTGCTGAGTGCTCACGGGAAGGAAGATACAGCTCAAAACGTGTATGATAAATGCCTCTTGACATTAGTGCGGTAGTTCGCATAATCTTGCACTTCAGGAAAATGGCCTGAAGTGAATTTAGGGATAAAATGCTGTCAGTGGATAATGTAGTCAACAAACTCTACGTGTAAAGGGATTAAGTTCCTAGGAGACAACTGTCAAGGAAAAACATTCCAACATAACAAACGCATGGAAAATTTGTTGTTCATTAGTTTCGGTCTTCCCAGGTCAACCAACTCTAATTTTGTTTCTACAAATGTGTATGTGACATGTAAATACGATATAGATATCATTAGCGCCAAAAACACTGACGTTCAATAATTGTAAATGACTAACAGACGTGGCTCCTCACAAGCGAAGAAGTAAACGCCTTGTTATAAATTGTTATCGAGCCTTGTTAAGGATATCTTAAGTATCCGTGCTCGATTTTGCCATGAACGACAAGGTTGCCTGAATAAGAGCCTTCCGCGAACGAACTGGTTTTGTCTCAGTAATAATTGGGCAGAAAGAAAACTTTTATCTTGGTACAGATTGGCAAATAAAAATATATATCAATAGATATCGTATCGATACTTACAAACAATATCGATATGTATCGAGAGAAAAATATCGATATGTCGATGTTTTTTCCTAAAGCCAGTAATATTCGAAAAATATTCCCGAAATATTTCAGTAAATTTTGACAATTAAAGTCACCTGTGGAAATTATGTAAACTTTTATTAATTTATTTATTTTTACAATCAAACCAGTATTCATCTGATGTAGACATCAAAAGAACTCTCCGCCAAGTTAACTGCAGAAGCCACTCCTTCAGACGACACGCAGAGCCTTGGTACATCAGATACTTCATCTACAAATTCACTTCTATCCATCAATAAATGAACCAATTGAAAAAGAGAAGGTGTAAATTTACGCCATTCCTCAACTTCGCAACACGGATGCTTAGTCAGTATTCTTCAACTTGATTAAAAATAATCTAAATGCTAACATTAAAAAATGGTGTCTACATTAACATGTAAACTTGTTAAAATTTAACATTTTTTTAACCTGTTAATCGTTGCTGAGAAACTCTTAAACTACGACGAATTCACTTTTTTTTAAGACGCATTCATATCAGATATGTACGAATATTTATCCAATATATATATCAAATCATGAAATTGGATACTGATATACGTTCATACGAATATATCGAATTGGTACTTAAAATTCATATGACAAAAATATCAATTTTTTTAAACATCGAGAATGAGAATATAGGCAAAAATTATCGATTAATTTATTAAAAATATCGATATTTTGATACATCGATATGTTTTGCCCAAGCGAACCCGCAGGTCTACATCTACATCTACATCTATACTCTGCAATTCACAATTACTGTGGGTGGCAGAGGGTGCTAAGCACCAAACCCATTTTAGAGTATTCCAATCCCGAACAGAACGAGGAAAGAAAGAATACATAAATGTATCAGTACGGCATCTTATCTCTCGAATCTTATCCCTTCTGTCATTGCGACCTAAATAGGTTGGTGGAAGAAGTATTTCGTAGCACTCGTAAATTAGAGATTTTCGCATATTCTCCAACAAATTTAAACGAAAACGACGTCGTCTGTCCTCCAAACAATCCCAGCCTAACCCACGTATCAGCTCTGTGACACTTACATAAGGACTGTAACTAGCGGTCACGAATCGAGCGGCTCTCCTCTGTACTTTCTCTAATGTGTCAATCAATCCCTTGCGATACGGATCCCAAATTGCACAACAGTATTCCAAATGCGGACGCACTAGTGTTTTGTACGCTATTTACTTTGTATGAGCATTGCAGCTTCTCAAAATACGACCTATAAAACGTAGTTTAGAATTAGCTTTGCCTACGACGGAAGTTATGTACAAGTCCCATTTCATGTTGCTTTGTACTGTTACGCCTAGATACTTCAGGGAATCGACGGTGTCAACAACTGAATTGATAACTTTGTACTCGTGAGCAAACGGGGTCTTTTTATTACTTATTTGCATTGCCTTGCACTTTTTACAGTTAAGTGTAAGCTGCCATTTACGGCACCATTCCGAAATAACATCCAGATCGCGCTGTATTTCTAAGCAATCGTCAGAGCACCCCACTTCCCTATAAATAAGTGCATCATCAGCAAAAAATCGCATCCTGCAATTAACGTTGTCACCGAGATCGTTTATAAAAATTAAGAAAATAAGTGGTCCTATTACACTTCCTTGAGGAACGCCCGAAGTAACATCTAGCTTTGAAGAGGCTTCCCCGTCAAAAACGCCATACTGCGACCGACCTGTTAGAAAATCGTGTATCCATTCGCAGATCTGATCAGATATACCGTATGCTCGAATCTATCTTCGTCAAAAGGCGGTTATGTGATACAGAGTCAAAAGCCTTCTGGAAATCCAAGAAAATAGCATCAACTTGTGATCCTGCATCGATAACCTTCATTACGTCATGCGAAAATAGAGCCAGTTGCGTTTCACACGAACGGTTCTTACGAAATCCGTGTTGGTTTGCTGTAAGTAACTCGTTTTCATCCAGAAACTTCATAACGTTAGAGCATATGACGTGCTCCAGAATTCTACTGCAGACAGATGTTAGAGATATGGGTCGATAATTCCTAGGTCCTCAAGCTTCAAAAAGAAAGCCACTCTACCTTCCGAATATACGACCGCACCACTTCCAGTTGACATCCGAGATCTCCTTAATTGTGTTGAATTTCCACAAACACTAATTGCCGTAAATGACGTAGTTAATAATACCCCATGCTCATTGCTGGCATCTAAACTGCTTTATTATCTTGGAAATAATTTATAACCCGCCCCGTTGGCTCAGACGTGCGTCATGAGACCCGCTATAGAGGTTGGCGGCTGACATGTAGTTAACTGGTGGAGATGAAATTTTCATCATCAGGACTTGGGTGGCAGGATAAGAGAGGTGGTACTGCATAGTTCCTAATCATCAGATTGTGCAGCATAGTCCCGGTTTAAAAATCAAACCTCTCCTCAATGTTTACAGATTTAGTTCATACGACACTGTTGAGTCTTGATGGTGATTCGCCCATCGGATGAGGGCTTTAAGCTTGTGGCCCCTGAGATATCCTTCGGAAGAGTAGGCTTAAAAGGGCCGACACATAATTTCGTCCTCTCCCTTCCTTCGTCTTTCATTCACAAAGAATTACACTTAATATACACGAATCACAATCATCCACACAGAAACAGTAACACATAGCTGAGTTAATAGTTAAACAAAATAAACTTCAAGTGAATCATAATAAATTAAAATTTGCATTTTATGAATTATACAATCAATAAAATATAAATAATTATTTCCTGCACAATGGCTCGCCCCAATTAACAACTAAAGCGTTTCCAAAATACTTAACAACAACCTATAATTGATTTATAACCGTAAATAAATTATTATTTCAACTAAATTATTTCTTGTATGTGCGATAGTCTTCTACTTATTTCCAATTAGAGATGGCATGAAAAGACAATATGACAGTTTATCTGAAAAATGACTCGAATGCAGCCCAGTTGTTAAAATAAATACTTGAACCTGGGCTTTCGGCCAACTTGTGAAACGCTTGCCAAGTTAATTGCAGACCCAAAGTAGCATGGGTTACAGTAGCACGGTTTTTTTAAACGTGTAATTGCGTGTATTACATGTTTTGTTATTGAATGATGTTAGAAATTTGCACATTTCTGGGTATAATTCTCTAGTTCTGTCTTGATACTGATGCTGTGTTTGACGTTTAAGCATATAGTTCTCGTGATTCTTTTGGATCTTTTTTTAGTGTCCGTCCTTCTGAATGACCAGCGTAAAATTATTTAGCTCTCATAATCACAACACAATTCATCATCATCATCATCATCATCATCATCACTAGACGTTTCCGCTTTTGTGGGTCGTCCTGCACATCCTCTGGCAGTCATTCCAAGATTTCTCCTCCATCACTTTTCTCAAAACGACTCATTTAACCCCTGCATCTTTCTTCATTTGGTCCATCCATCTTGCTCGAGGTTTTCCAACTGTTCTCCTTCCCTTCCTGCTGTTCAGCAGTGCTACTTTTGGCATCCTCCCTTCCTCCATCTTCATAATATTACCCAACCATTGCAGTCTTTTCCTTGTTAACATCTCTTCTAATGCTTCCACTTAGAGTCTCTCCCTGATGTTTTCATTTCTGATTTTATCTTTCCTTGTGACAATCTCCATCCCTCTCAGAAACCTCTTCTCTGCCGCCTTCAATCTCAATATCAATATCTCTCTTTCTCCATGCCCATGTTTCAGAACCATAGGTCAGTGTGAGCTGGTAATATACTTAATAGAGCAGAATTTTGGCATCCTTCCCTATGTTCCACTTCCAGATAACATCCTTTAATTGCCCACTCTTCCTTACTCTCTGACCTATTTCTTCCTTCATCTTTAAATTGATAGTTACCTTTCTTCCCAGAAACGCAAACGATTCTACCCATTCCAATTTCTAGCCATCGAGCAACACATCCTTCAAAGGCCCAGTGTTTGTGGTTATCTTCATTATTTTGGTCTTTTCCACACTAATCTGCAGGCAATGTTTGCAGTCCACCAGTTCCGTAATTTACTTTCCAGATCTTGCTCTGTGTCCTCCCATATTATGAAGTCATCAGCATATGCTATCACCTTCAGCTCTGTAGTATCTCTGTAACCCTGGACTTCTGCGATTACTACATCTAATTCTACAGTAAAGAGGACAGGTGACAATACACTTCCTTGTCTTTCTCCTCCTTCCGTTTGAAACCATTCTGAATGATTACTGTCTATGCGCACGCAAACACAAACACAATAAAAAAGTAAAATCAGAAAAATCATAGAGATGAAAGCTAGCTACCCGAAAGCACTGAAAATTATATATATACTTTGACGTGATGTTGGTTTAAAACATATGATTTTATTTTTTACTACTGTATATCTGATAAATTTTAATTAAAAATTATTTCAAATGGAAAAGGGTTCAAAAATTATAAATATTGAAAAATATTAGACGAGCACATGAGAAACTACACTACCATAACCTGACAATTTATTCTTATATGGTGTATATTTGCAAATATGTTCAATTTAACTTCAATAGCAATTTAACAACAAATAAAAACATTTTAATGAAACCATGGCGGTTAGTCCGAATATGAATTTACCAAGCAAATGACATAAGTAATATCTTGGTTCTGCAAGATGGCAGAAACGTTAGGTTTTAACAAATAAACGCGACTCCACTCGGAGAACCAAGATATTACATACAGTGACCACGGAAGCCTTCGTAATCAAATGGCATAAATTAGCAAAAAGTTATCATCTTGACAACCAGTGTAACATTTACAATTTACAAACAAAATGAATAAAATAAAGAAACACAGAGGCACAGCGTTGATTTTAAATACAAAATGTCATTTGAAATTTAATTCTCCAGCTAAAACTCATGACTGTTCGGCAGATTGAGATTCTTATCTGCAAGCTTCCATGCCAGGGCCGATATATGGGCAAGAGAGCTATTTGAATCTACGTCAGTGCACAGTTCAAAGTATTTGGTGTCATGTTACCGTATGAAGCCGCACTGCGTAGCACCCACATGATCTACCATCAAAAAATACCTAAGTTCAATTCATGAAATGTATCTGATTACTATTGCCAGCTGATCAGAGATGTGTTCCCGATGGCTGTCGATGGATCAGTCCCCGTTGCGATCCTTGCCACTAGCCTAGGGAGACCTTAACCTCCCACCAAAGAAAGTCGTTTGTGCCAATGATGTCTCAAGCTTCTTCCGATACGTCCAAACATGAAAAACATAATTTAAACAAAATAGTAAAATTAGACGATTTGTTATTGGAGGGTCTCAGTCACTCTTCCCATACTTTACCTCCTTCATTCTTATTGGCGGCGCGTTTTCCATCCATATTCACATTTCATAGAATTACAAATATAGAACGAACTTCTCTGTCTAACAGATAGAGATACTGCTTATCTGGCAAATACCTATTTAAGTACGTTTCGTTTCATTATGTCTTTTGGTATCCGTATCGTAAGAGGCTGACTAACAGTATACAGAAAATACATAAAAGAACCACTAGATTCTCGACTGTTTGCCACAATCTTTACGAAAGCGTCACAGAATTGATTGGTAGATTTGGCTGGGATTTTCTACCAGACAGACGACACAGGTTTCTTTAGAAATTATTGGTAAACTACTGGAAGCCCGCGACCGTATTTTGCGTATCGTCACGGGTTTAGAATAGTTCCAGTTTTCGGGATGAAAGATTATGACAGGTTGACAAGATTTGACCAAATATAAACTTGACCTGTGTCTCGGGGTTAATAAAATCTCTTGAGCTTGAGGAACTCAGAAACATTAATAGAAGTAGGTATTAAAAACGAACAGGGAAGACAGCGCAGTCATATAACAGCTAAAATACAAACTTGACTTGTATTTGACCCTTAAAGTTCACTCTGCAAAATTTTAAAAAAAATTCTGTTTGCCTCGAAAGCATCACGTTGTTTTTCATTGAGACTGGACAAACACTCATAATTTAATCATTGGTAGTAGTATCTGAAACTGCCAGAGAACTGAATACACATTCCATTTTATTAAACAGTTGAGCACCTCTGAAGCAATGAATTGCCAGAATAATTGATTCGGTAACATATTTGGTCCAGTGGCCCCTTTAAATAGCAGAATAACTCACATACAGCGAACATGAACAAAGACCATTAACGAAAGTGGTCAGGTAGTCAAGCAAGGCAGGAACTGACAAACATACTGCAGGAAATCTGGCTAACAGAAAAAATTCCTGACGAATGGAAGAACGCACTTACACACCCATTGCACAAGAATGGTGATAAAACAGATGTGAACAATTACAGAGGAATTTCCCAGGTAGCAGTGACATATAAGATACTGTCAAAAGTTCTTTAAAACAGAATTGAACCAGTAATAAACAAACAAATTGGAGAATAGCAAGGTGGGTTCAGAAAAGGACGATCCTGTGTAGAACGGATTCTAAATCTGAAAACTGTATTGCGAGATAGGGTTACAAAGAACAAAAACTATGTTATAGTTTATGCGGACTTTAAGAAAGCCTACGACTCAGTAGATAGAGTCTCGTTGCTGAACATTTTACAGGAATTTGGTGTTGACTCAAAATCGGTCAACATAATCAGGCATACTCTCACTGGAACAAATTCAAAAGTGAAATTTATGGGAGAGATCTCAGAGGAATTTAAAATAAAAACTGGTGTCAGGCAGGGAGATGGGCTTTCCCCAATTCTCTTCAATTGTGTTTTGGAGAAGGTAATAAAAGTATCGGAAAAAACTCAAGGAAAGGGGAATTCACCATGAGATAAGATTAGGTTCAAAGCACAAAGGAGTTGGTATAAACTGTTTGGCCTTCGCTGATGACATAGCGGTTCTCCCTGAAAGTATAGAAACCGAATTTTAACAAATCAACCTTCTGAAAGATATAGCAGGAACAGTTGCACTTCAGATCTCTTTTGAGAGGACTAAATTCATGACCAATATTAGGGATTCACCCACAATACCAAACACAGAGTACGGAAAAATTAACAAGGTCAATAAATTTAAATATCTAGGTGAAGTAATTCAGGTTAATGGGCTTGATAAGGAAGCAAATATATCAAGAGCAAGAAAACTAGAACTAGCATACCAATTGACTAAAGATACGTACAATAAGAAGAATTTATCAAGGAAAACTAAAATCAAACACTACAACACGGTAATCAAACCAGAAGGACTGTATGCCTCAGAATGCTTGTTCTCTATCAAAACTGAACAAATAGAAGCGATACAGAAAAGGGAAAGGAAAATCTTGAGAAAAATTCATGGACCACTAAAAATGTAAAATGGTGAGTTTAGGCACCGGAGGAATAAAGACCTATACAAAGAAGAAGAAATTGAAAGAATGTCAGACACGATCAGAAAAAGGAGAATCAGTTTTTTTGGTCACATAATGAGAATGGATAACAATAGACTTACAAAAAGAATTTTCAATCATGTTTACAAGAGTAAGAAGGGTAACCAGTGGATACAAGGAGTAAAGAAATATATGATTGAGATCGGAATAACAGAAGATTTAATACAAGATAGAGCAACTTTTAGGAGATTGACCCAAAATTTCAAGGGTTTCAAGGAGAAGGAGAAGAGGAAATGTAGTAACATATGGACAGAAGAAAGGAGGAAACAGCAAAGTGAGAGGATGAAGAACTATTGGAAGTCAAGAAAAGAAGCATCGAAATGAGTGCACGGGATTACTTTTGGTGGTCCTTAGATGGCCGATATCGAAGAGAAGAAGAAAGTGGTCAGTAAAATACGTAAACAGCAAATAAACCGTTATGTTTAAACTTTGGTCAAGCAGAAAGATTAGTGAAAGTTTTAATTAAATTGAAATTGATCCTAAGTCGGAATGACAATTGGCATTCGTGTTTACAGCAGAGACCATGAGTAATTTAATTTTTTATAAGTGTTTTATGTTGCTTTCATTTGCAACATATTACTAAAAAGCAGATCCACGTTTTTTCAGCCGCAAAATTTATCAATATTTTTTAACTATGTAACGCTACGGAAAAACAAACTTAATGAATGGATTATGGCAATTAATTTGGTAACAGTTGCTTAGTTATTAAATATGTATCTCAGGTCACTGTTTGCGAGTGAAGGCTGACACGTGACACTGTTCTCCAGCCAATAGCTATCGAGATGAGTGAATGAGTCAACTTACGAAATTATATAGTAGACAAGCGCTCACCCACTTTCCATTACGAGTTCGATAAAATACTTCTTTCACCAACCTATTTGGTTCGCAAAGACAGGAAAGATAACATTAGAGAAATAAGATGCCTCACTGATGTTTATATGAATTCTTTCTTCCCTAGCGCCAAATATCATGCGCGTAACAGAGACTAGTTTTAATGCAAAGCACCCTCTGCCATTCACAGTTTTTAGAAATGCAGAGTATATGCACAGATGCAGATGAATTGTGGGGGACAATATTTTCAATATTTTTGATTAGCGATGAGTTTGAATCAACGAAATAGAATTAAAATCAAGTAGTAAGCCCGCCGGAAAGAACAACATGTGGTTGCACCAGAAACTGGGTGGTAGACGGGACCTATCAACGCACGCGGAAAGAAACGCATGCCCTGTCAAGTATATCGAGACTCGTCGACAGTTATCTGTTTACATATGTCTCACTGGTTGCTGTTTACGACTGTGGACTGCGGAAGTAGTAAAGAAATGTGCTGCATCGGTGGCGGCTGATATCTTTCACGAGCCAATTGACTGGACGTGATGTCCACGTGCCCATGGCACTTCCACGTGGCATGTGTTTCCAATTAGATGACGGAGGAACTATCAATGTATTACGAAGGAACCTAGTTTATGAGATAATATTACTAATGAGAAATTGAACGTCATCACTGTAACAGGCCTCAAACATAAAATTAAATGGAATTGTATTTTATGAATCATTTGTAGTAAGCAAGAGTCTGGTTGAATATGATCTGGTAGGTTTGTTTTTGCAATTTCCTGTAAACCCATGTATATAGACTTTGTTTTATGAACAGAAATTATTTAAAGGCCATTTAATATGTTTAAGAACACAATTGTGCCAGAGAATTGCGAAATGTTCGTAATTCCAAGTATTAATGCAAGTTACTAAGTCTAAAGGACAATTTTCTACAGTTTAAAATGATTTATGTGAATAATTTTGTGTTTAAGTATCTATAATTTCCATTTCTGACCATTTTGTATTGATTGTAAATGGCTATTTATTAATTCTGATTGTTTTTAATATGTTTCAATTGTTTAAGAATTGTTAATGTTCGAGAATTATCTGGCGAAAGCTTTTGAAGTGTTCTAGAAATCTCGATGTAGCTTAAATAAAGCAAACATGTGAGACAGAGAAACAGTAGTTTTTCGGCTAAGTTTTCACCGACTCAATTTTACGACGGCCAAGAACTGTATTGTCTGTGGAAGAAGTGTTGTATACAATCGCTGTATTGAATGTATTCATGCAAGCAGTATCGTTGACGTCGTGTTCTATGAAAATAAAAAAAAATGTTAAATTGAACTTTATGGAAGACTGATTATTTATTATATTAATTAAACCACCAACAATCTTATATGACACTTCCAGTAAACTTAAAATTTCTCTCGATCTACTAGTTAGTTCACTATTTGCGACGTGAAGAATTGATTATTAAAAACAGTTTGTTGAGACTGAATTGCTCTACTTTTGACAATTCATTGGAAACTTTTATTGGTATAGGCGGTTATTATGTAGATTATAAAGATACTCTACAGCAAGCGTAAGCCAGGTTTATCTGGGATTATTATTCGTTACCTTCCCAAATGTATTTAGTAGTAGTAATGTGTGAGTGACTGATGTTACCTATGTTTATTACAATGTGTTGTGGCTAGGAGATGCAAGAAGGAAGGGAAAAAAACTGTTTCTGACTATTCCAACTCGCACTGTGCAAAGACATGATTAACATCCACACACGAAGAAACAATCAATGATTAAAGTGCCGTATGTTCATCACTAAATACGAGCAATCTGAAATTAATCTCATGTGATCGGTCATATGGCGGATGTGCACCAACACATCTCCTACATTGCTCTCGAAAAATTAAAATTTCTTCCACTATCGCGATTCGAACAAGCCAACCCCCATCAAATACCGTTTAGGTATCGGAGGAATTTCTGCCACGGGAGATCACGTTTCATAAAGCAAATTTTGTAATCAAAGTGAAAAACAATCAGCCAATAACACTCTTGTGACACCACACTTTGAATACTCTGATGGATTATGTAAGCCCATCGAACATATTAAACGTCTGAAACATGGAAAATCTTATGGATACGTATTATGAATCATATATCGTAACGTCAGTACAATGATTAGAGTTCTCGTTTAATTAGCTGTCACCAATTTATCACTGTAATTAAATTCTTCTTCTGTCACCATGTTTGAATAGGAAGTGGAACCAAAATAACATATGTCAAAGAAGTTGTAACATGTATCCTTTTAGGTTGGATTACAGGAGCTGAAAGTGCTTTGGTTACAAAAAGTAATCTTCAGCCAATTTTAGTTGGGAAGTCGTTAGCGCAAACTGCATTTATCTGTCTTCTGCAAGGTATGCTGCTTTGCGCAATTCTTTGTCAGTTGATTCCAACAGCCATTGTTGAACGTCTTTTTCCAGCCGGTCTGGTGGCCTACCTGTCGTTCGCTGTTGACCAGTTCGACACAACTACATCCCCCTTCTGATCAAAATGCCAGCCTACTACTGTTTGTGCCGGCCTCGGTAGCGTAGGGGCTAGAGTGCTAGCTCCAAGTGACGAAGGTTGCCGGTTCGAATCCGACCGAGGGCATGGGTGTATGTGAATCTCGTGTCCTTCCCGTAGTGTTCATGTGTCCATACTTAGTGTCTATATTATACCGGAGAAACTGAAACACTAGAAGAGTCGATAATCACGTTGACTTCGCTGCATGGCCTATGTATCCGAATGCCATAAAAAAATAATAGACAATATTCTGTTTATAGCAACTATTCTGAACAAGATGATATTGTTTGCAGTTTTTTCCTAGTATTTTCTAATAAAACCGATCATTGAACATTCCGTTATTCGTTCTGAAGTAAAAAACTTTGATTTTTGTAAATTAATTTTGTGTCCAGATCTCGCAGACGTAGGTCAGTATCAGAAGAAATGAACTCACAGTAAAATGTTCTCACCAGCTTCGTGGCCAAGTTTGATCTGATGGGAGACTCGTTTGCGAAGAGAACTCCTTCATTAACGTTGTCTTAAACAGATGTGTTGTATGTGCCTTACAAATAATAAAACTAAATATAATTAGTTGTTAAATTATTTTAGGAAAACAGGTCAAATGGTTAGAACGGCGTTAAAAGTTCATAAGAGTAAATGGGATTCATAATTAATTTTCAAGAATTATAAAATTGCCAGCTGAGTTTGAATATACACTAGCGAGTTTTCAAAGAAATAATATTTAACTGAAAAAAATATTCAAAACGTCAAACAACAGATGCAAATGTTATACATGACTTTGTGTTACATCATCAATGAGTTAACCTGCGCGAAATTTTTCACGATACAGGTAGTTCAGGCTAACTTATTACGTACTTTTTGCACGAAAAACTGGCCATGAAAAGTTTAGCGCAAGTTAGTTCCCGCGCTTGCAAACATTGAATCAACAATAAATAAATTTGAAAATCTGATAAGAACGTTGTAAGAAATATAACTTTGTGCCTTGGTGCGATCATAAATCAATCTAATTTTACACACAAGAAACGAAACACCGGATGGTTTCTGGTTATTAATTGTCGAAAAAGTCAAAGAAAAATCCATTAAGATTTAAGATTAGATGTATCAGTCTTCTAAGATGTTGGAGACAATTCGTATACTATTTCAATATATATCAAAGTTTGGTACATGGGAAATTATTTTTGCTATGCGCCCATTTCATAATTTGTTGTTAATGACGAACATTTAATAGGTCGAACTGTAATTTATTGGGAATTTCACAATCTTCTAGGTCTATCTCAGACGTCTTTCTCCTCCTATAACGCACACTTATTCTATTTTTTTTTTTTTTTTTTTTTTTTTTTTTTTTTTTTTCGTTTTTGCATCAAAATAAGAGAGAGATTTCACGAGAAACTACTTCACACTGTTGATGAAAATGGAACATGATCGGAATGTATGTATTGATATTAAGATGGATACCGACCGGAGGTTAATTAAATAAGTTCTGTTATACGATATCGGATTTAACGAACCCAAAAATTTTAAAAGTATTTTGAAGTTTCAGTATGATCACCTTTTGATTTTTGTTTTTTTTTGTTTTGTTTTTCTTCGGATTTTATTGTTTGTCGACGTTGAGGTCATTAGAAGCGGTAAAGGACTGGGGCGTGGAACAGGAAGGAATTCGACCATGGCCTATTGGAGAAACAATCCCGGCATTCGTCTGGAGTGCTTTAGAGAAACCGTCTAAAATCCAAATCTGGATAGCTGGATCCGGATTCTAACCAGCGTCCTCCCTAATGTGACGCCAGAACGTTACCCCCACGCTCGGAACGAAATACGCGCTATAATGTGGGATTATACGAAAAATGCATTTTTCTTATCGACTATTTTTTAACGAATATCCATAGAATATTCCATTTAAGAAAACAATTATGCTGTTAGAAAACGCTGCTAGAACTGAAAACAGTAAATTCCACGCGTAATGTAGATATTTTCCTACCAAGATGGAGACTGTAGTAAATGATGGCGGAAAGCTCCAGTAATTCTGGACGTGTAAATCACAGTTCAA
Organism: Vandiemenella viatica; assembly: GCA_031002005.1. Lineage (NCBI taxonomy): Eukaryota > Metazoa > Arthropoda > Insecta > Orthoptera > Morabidae > Vandiemenella > Vandiemenella viatica. The sequence continues at coordinate 59,446,764 of JARYHS010012519.1, read as the reverse complement.
TTTGTTTTAGTTGATTATATGGAAGATAAGTCCAACTACGTAGCTTTTTACTCCAAAGACTTAATTAAAATGTAAGCAACATGAAGGTGCGAAAAGCAGTTATACAGACAGCAGAAAGGGAATGTAAAACGATACAAACACAAAGTAGTTACAATCTTTTTTACACCTGGCAGCAGCAAAACAAGCGAGATTACCGGTAGAAGGAACTCATTACAGCTAACGTCCCTCAAGGCAAGTATCCGTTAAACTTGTAACTGTGTGTTCATTAAGCAACAGTACATTAGGGGGAAAAAATTCGCTGGGGGCAGCTGAAAGGTGGAGCGCTGATTGTTCGTCTCATTATTCCGCAACGTAAAAAACATTTACATGCAGCGCTGGAAGCAGTTTACAGTGAACGTGAAGACATTTATGGCACTCGTATTTTGTCTTGAAAAAAGCTTTCACTACGCAGCAAAATGACCGAAAATCCATAATGTATTTAATGAGGATAGTTAATCTTTGTTTAGAGGAAACCAGCGCCTTCTTTTATTCATTCCAGGAAAGGTAAGAAAAAGAAGCTGTTATTATAATGAATGGAAATTTGGCTTAGAATAAGTACAGAGGTTCATTTTGATACTTCTCTTAAGACTTGTTTTCACATTTATACCTGAAGACACCAAAATCTATTTCTAATCGAAGATAAACATTTGTACTACAGACGGGTGTTTAAAAAAAAACACAAAACTAAAAGTTTTACCGAAAATGTTGGTTATTTAAATTAACGACAAAGTAGCAATGCCGTTTTTAACAATTTAAAAAACTTTTAACAACAAAAAATGATAAGAAAAATATACCAGATAAGTTTTCACTTTTACCACAGATGCGCGTATGAATAAATTTATTTTGAAAACTTGTGATGTTACTATTGAGAACAGCACGCCCCATCTGTGTTTCGATTACATAATATATCAATAAACAATATCGGAGAAGAAGGTTCATTTTGATTTGACACGTCTAAAATAACGTAAGAGTTCTATTTAATTTTTATTAAAACTACTTATCATGCGAAAAAAAAGTTTAAAAATGGGTTATAGTTTAAAAGATTCCGTAATCAAAGCGAAACGGCACCTATTGACGTGGCTTCAATGTCTGTCAGTATGTCGCATAGCACTGATTTGTATACGTATAAGGTACAGACTTCAAATTTACCCATCCAACGTCTTCTGTTGTCCTAACACCGTCTGTCTTATTTAAAAAATTGTAAAATTATATTCTATGTGTCCCGTACAAGTATACAGTGTCAAACAGTTTTTCATACTTTATCAAGAGGGAAAGCTTTATTTATAAGCTCGTCTAGGACAAGGATATCTTATTCTGTTTACTTCAAAGAGAAATAACGTCTTGAGCCACAGGGAGAGGAGTAAATTTTCAATAATGATGTTATTAAGGAAGTTTAAATTTGTCTCCAATATGGATTTTTACCTGTAGATGAAACAGGATTACTAAAATTACATTCATTTAATATAGTTTGTAAGTTACAACCATAACAAAATCTTCATTTTGCGGTAATTTTTCCCAGTAATAATACAATTTTATTGAAAGTGCGAACTGTGTATAAAGGAATATTCTTAGTTAAATGTAATTCACAGTAGAATATCAAAATAGTGAAATATATTGACTAAGCATGAAAAACAATATACGTAGGTAGAAGGCCATGTATCGAGAAAATTGAACATGTGAAATTTTATATGAGTCTTATAATAAAAGTTTTGTTGCCCTGAAAATCATGTTTGGATTCAGATATTAAAATTTTTAAAACATTGTGTGAAAAAACGCATATAATCATTTTAACTGTATTGATCAAACCTTAATGATATTTTTAAATACGCGAACTCGTGGAAAATTATACTTTTGGCGAAGGTAAATTGGTCGGAAACTAAATCATTCGATTTTAGCATCTCTTCACTTGGTGTTACTGTTTCATTAAAATTAGTCATAATATCTGTTCTACAGCTAGTTGTAAACAGTAACATTTTAATAAATTATGCTGATCGTTGCTCCCTAAATTAGTGGAAAACGTTTTTATATTTATATAAAAAAATAAATATTACCCAACGAAGCAAGCTTGTACAGTATTTAAAGGTAATATGATGTCGATACACCACGTAGAATTAATTCTGATACTCAAGATGGGGCCATTAATATTCAATAGCTGGATTAAGGAGATTGGAAATTAAAATTTTGGTGCTCAAAGGGATCTGCCGTTGACAGATTAATTGAAGCCATCGCCTTGGCGGAAACATGTGACGGAGAAGAATTTCTTGGGTTCGGAGTGAATGTTAGGAACTGGCAGAGCTAGAAGGAGGAGATGTACAAACAAACTACGATTAAAGGAACACAACTTCATTTGCAAATTGGATTTGGGACGACTAACACACACTGATCTTGGATGTGGAGTCGTGTAGATCACTACTGTTCCTGTGAGGGGAGCCCAAATTGGCAAACACTCATTACGTGGATTGGCGCTAAATGGGAACAGTAATACCCCTGCACGATGTTTGCACAAACGAGTTGTAGGAGAAGACGGGTTACGACGGTGTCTTTCATGAGTTTCAAACACAAACGCACAAAACAAACATTTTGACTAGAAGAAACACGGAATTTTTTTTTGTTGGTTCAGTTATAACAGGGAATAATAAAAACTTAATTCTCCCCCACGTAAACAATCACACAACGAGAATTATATCACGTACCTCATCTAGCTTCACAACACCTGTAAGACAGGATGCACGTTCTGGTTTTTAGTCACCCACACAATGTGAACAGATTTAAAATAGATTATCGTCATGGTATTCACTACCAAATTAGTCTTCATCATCGTTAAGCAATACCTTCAATCCACCGATACTGCATATGCCAACCAATGTATATATCCTTAACGAAAATCCGAATATAGACCATGGCATTAGAAACGCTATTTATCTTCTGTGTTACTGTTAGAATGTGCTTGCTTTATTTTAAATAAATTTTTCCATTAGTTCTGATTAAGTGTTCTTTTCTTGCCGCACAGCACAGTCGGAAAAGTGGATATCTTCTATTCTCATATCTTCAAGCATACTGCCATCATTACACACTAAATACTAAAGAAATTGGGAACTATCAAAACATTAGTTCGATTTAGTATCGATTCGTATCTCACCCCGCTACGATCTACATTTCTCTAGCCCAATTGGTGAAAATAAAAATAATAATAATAAAAAATGGGCTTAATCGCTTATAGACTTTGAGGTCATTAGTGTAAGAAGAATATTTAGGAAATAATGCAGACACGGCTTTTTATCATTGCTTAGAATTATTTCGGAAAACTACGGAAAACTGAAATCTGGATTGTCAGACTGGAGCTCATAATTGTTCGTTTCTTTCCTTCCTAATCTGTATTCCATGCACTCTTGTTCATTATTTGTGAGTACCAATAAACTGTAGCAGTCATCGCAATCCAGTATAAATACCCTTCTATAAATTCCTTCTTTAATTTTAAGACTACCCGCGCACTCGCCATAACAAGTGCTCATGTAATAGTTCCTTTTGTTGCTGTGATTAAATACGGCTGGAACCATAAAAAAAATCTCATTTATGCTCAGTGCGTTTACGGAGGTATGATGAATTTGTAATCTCTGTTTTGAGACATTGATGGGTTTTTTTCGCTACCAGAAAATGTTTTGAATATTTTAAGTTTGATGTTTGTATCATGCTTAAACAATTTTTTTAAGGATAGCCTCAGTACTAATGAAGAACCGTGAAAACAATTCGCAAAACAGTTTTACGCCCTACGTGATCAAGTTCTTATTCTATTGGTTTAATAGTAAGTAACAATTGCTCATATAGTTCCTTTTGTTGCCGTGATGAGTGTAGATGATTGGAAGTTATTACGAAAGTTTGTCGTAGGTCTTCACTTTTGAAGTGACGTTCGTGTGATTATTTAAAAACCTATCAGAATTTCTTTGTAATTGTGCTCGTAACTATAACGATTATGATTATTTACACGTTCCGATGTAGGTCCATCCGTGACCGGCCTCTACCACTTAGACTAAATACGTTGCAGACTTTAAATTTTCCTTCAAACAAAACCGAACAATGGTTTTAAATTTGGTAAAATAATATTCTGGAAATTTTTCATGGCAGCATGTGGGAAACAAAGGTTTCGAGCTGGTTAGCACTTGAAAATAAAGACGTGAGAGGTTGTCAATGTTGTCGGTTCCAGAATATTTTAATTATTGGGTGTATTTCAAAGCGGTATTACCCACCTCTATTTTAAAAAAAAAAAAAACACTTATGTCTAATACAAATCCTTAGTTTAGAGTTAAATAAAAGTCAATATTGCTTTTAGATTACTTTGCCTTATATTGATACCATTTTGTTAAAAATGCAACTGATTTAGATTTCATCACAAATTTTATTGCAACCAAACGATTGGATTAGCGGTGCGCCGAGTTGGGAGCAATGGAGAGAAATTCTCTGTACAAAACTGAAACAATTTAAAAATTAAGATTCTTAAAGAACAACCGTAGATGGGTACAAGAAGGTGAAAATGGGAAAACTGGAGTGCGATATCCATTGCAATTAAATTTAATTAATTAATTAATCTGATTTTTGTACCTAAGACTGCCTCCTGATTTTTATATATTTGTTTTAATGGAGGTTTGTTACCTCTGGCTAGCCCACGGCATCACAGGCTGCTACGGACATCAGACTACTTCTCCGCCCTGAATGAAGGGGAAAGGGAAAAGTATCGGGAAGGTTCTGTTAATGTCGTTTTTAAGGAATGTTCCTGGCATTCGCCTGGAGTAACTTCGGGGAACCACGGAAAACAGAAATCGGGATGATTTACTAACCTTGCGCAAGGGACATTCGCAGGAGTCAGTCAGACCGAAATGGAAGAACCTCACCATGAAGGTGGCTTCCCACGGCCCGCGCATTTGCAGGCCGCGACTGTCTAGTTAACAATAGCGGGTCGGTAAACATCGAACGCCCGAGTAGCTGAAACGACACTAAGCAACGTGGTGGGCAGGTGGCTGCGAGGTTGTGGGGGTAACGTGTCACGCGGAGCTACTCCGTACAGTTCGACTGCATGGCGTAGGAAGCAACCATGAGATACAACAGGGCCAGCTCAGCCGAGATGGAGGAGCCTCACCCGCAGCCTTAGGGGGCGTCCATAAATTTTGTGAGGTGAAACAGGGGAGAGGGGGGTCCGGCGAAATAAAAAAAGGTCTATAAATGAGGCGAAGGTCGATTTTAGGGGGTTTCTTCGTCGAAAAGTGTGGGTGAAACCTTTTCTAGGGGGGGGGTCTCACGGACCAGATCTCACCAGAAAGAGGGGGGAGTCGGAACAGATCTCACGAAGTCTCACCAGCGGGAGGGGAGGTGGGGTCTGGAAATCCGGAAAAACACCTCACGTAGTTTGTGGACGCCTCCTTACGATTTAGTACAGACGAGACAGTTATTAAGATCTTTAGGTGCGGAATTGTGAAAAGTTCGACTTGTTTTTCTCGGTTGTGAATACTAGTAGAAAACAAGCTTGGTCATCGAGTCATGGCGTATGTTATTCTGTGACGTAACTCTTCCGACCTTCTTCGGCGGACCAATAACGGGCAGGTATGTCTTCACTCGCTATCCACAGATAATCCTGTTATACCAACCAATGAATTAAGGTTACATCTTTCTGTTTTCGTAATGATCAGTAAGTTTTCAGTTGCAAAATAACCATAAAGAAAAAGTTGCATTTCTTTTAAATTCACGTATTAATTGTTAGTTACTTTTGTTTAGTTATATTCGTTCAATGTAGATTTTTTCGTTATATCCTCTGTCCACAAGATTAGGTTACCTGCTTATATTTTTGTTGTAGTTCAATATTTTTTTCTCTTTAGATTAATATACATAGCCAACTATAAAGAAAAGTATGTTAAATCTGCAGAGAAGATTGTGTAATGGAATGAGTGTGAGCCAAAATATGTTCTATATTACAGCATTAAAATGTAAAGAGAATGAGCTTTATTTGATAACAATTCTACTTAGTTATGAAACTGCAAAGAAATGAAAGCTGTGTTTTTGACGAGCTAAGAAACAAGTACGTCTAGCGACCAACTAAATAATAAAACGGTATACGGTATTTGTTAATGTTAAGACTCGTACAACAGTGGCTTAAAATTGGAAGGAGGAAATATTTAAAATGTTTCAAATACATCGTTTTAAACAGAAAAAACATGTTTGTTTTACTGAGGAAAAAAAGACTGTATTAGCAACACAATACAGACAATATAACGTAATTTAAGATAAAATTATTCAACTAAAGCGCTCCTTAATTTTTATCGAACGAAAATATTTTTAACATATTTCAGAATTGAATTTTTTTACGAGTTCTAAACATCTTCTTTCCCCCAGCGAGGGATTGGTTTAACATCTACAGAACAGAATAAAAGTGGACTTGTACTACCATGCTCATATTAATCCGACGACCTGAATTGCACATCGCTACATTTCCTCCTGGGACTTATTCAACCCATTATACACATCTACGAAGACAGTACTATACCCAGGAGGTGGTACAGTCTCACGACTATTAAAATTGAGCCACATCCATAAAACCTCCATAAAACGAAATACATTTCCGCTTTTTTGTTTCATAAACCGAAATAGTGATTACATTTCTGCAATAAAAGAGTTATAGGAACATCGAATACGTTTCATTTACTATTTTAAAGACATTTTACAGTTATTAATTGTTCACACATAACACGAAAGTTACGAATCTCAAACAAAATGCTGGTTTTTAGAAAGTACTGGATAACAACAAAATACAGATTTTATACACGTCTGCAACAACTTAGAATGACTCGAAATTTACGTTAATATTCAACGTTTGCTGTGTATTATAATTTTTGGAAACAGTACAGACTTATCTAAGAGTTCAGTCAAATATATAACACGTAACAAGATTTCGGATTTAATAATTTTGGCAGTGGTCTTGTAAGTATGCTTGCCTGTAAAAGCAATTCTTTTAGTTCTGTCGTTTCTTGAACATACTTAGCGTGGAACAATAGAAAAGAATCATAAGATTAATGTTCTGGCTGACGTGAGGCACTATCAACACAGCATGTGTGAGTAGGATTTGAAAGACACTTTTCTATTAAATTTAACTTCACCGTAAAGATTTCTGTCACTCAACATTCCCCATTTTTTCAAGTGCTCATAACAAAGTCGATGTGGCCTATAAACTGCTAACCAAATGTTTTTCATATGGAGTGCTAAATGAATCTGTCTTCACGATAAACAACTAAAGATGCTGCTATATTAGTGCACTGAGATATCCGATGACAAGTGTATTCGCGCTTGATATTAGAATTTATTTTTAAACTATTTGCCGTAAAATATAATAAGTTTTTTATACGTATATACGTATGATATGTATTTTGCAACAAGTGAAAAGGAAATAATCAACGAAAAAATAATAAACCGCATGTGGGATCGAACATAGGATCAACAGCTCCACAGGTCAGCGCATTACCGTTCAGCCACTCCGCTTTTATAAACAGACGTGCTTTGTCCATTATATAACCAAAGTGAAGATTTAAAGAGATACAAAATCTCGTGAATGAATAGTTATTGATAATCTGTATAAAGAATCAAACTGTTAAAAACAGGAAAAAAACAGTTAAATAAAAAGATGAGACGTGGAAGAAAAATAATTTTCCATTTCGGCAATGTGTCTGTTCTTATGATATCGCCTAGCTAGCTATGAGACACGATTCCTTGTATTGGAATTTCCGGAGCACTGCCAGAAGTCAGAAATCGTGACAACGTTGGAGGAAGTAGATGTGGCAGCGTTGCAGGAAGAAATAAGTGTGAACTTTCCTATTTCCTTCGGCTAAGAAGAACACCTTTATAACGCAAATAATACACGTAATAATTCATCACGAGCAGCAAATTCGGCTAAAGTTTTTTATTGTTTTTCACTACAATTATGCAACATAAGACTGCAAGTAACAGCTGGAAATTAAAACTGTAAGATGGAAATCCAAAAGCAAAGTTTCAATTTACTTTCTTCAATGTATTCGTCGTTTTAAGGGCTGAACAATTATACAATTTTCTATGTCATCACCATTCGACACACACATTCTTGTAGACGCTGTGACGATCTGGCCTCTCATAAGGCACTGTCAAACTTTCTTTACCGGTAGGCTGTGTTTGTTTGAATTTTTGCGGCTTAGTCTATTTTGGAGTCGACTATCACGGGTGACGAAGAGTCACCGTTCCACTTCACACACGAGACTAAAGAACACTCACACGAGTGGCGACATCCTTCTTCGCCAAATGGTGGTATCTATTTATGTTATTATACTGAAGTAATCGCAAACAAAGAATAACACAAAAATTGTATGATTTATTAAGTAATGAGTTATTAAATCCCGCAGATATCAAGTCGCTACGCTGTAAAACAGTAATTTTAGAACTCTCTACTTCAATCCCGATTCTCAATTAACTTTCTTTACTTATACCAGTAATAAAAGAATTTATGCTAGTCCTGCGATAATACCTGGTTTTAAATTTTTGAGTGACGATGGTCATTTAATTTGTTACAGTACTAATATTTGGTTCTATGCGATTTACTTTCATGTTTTTACATTATATTTTTGTTTTCATTGACGACGGTGTATGATCATTATAGACCACCTACAGAATTAATGATAGACATGGCTTGAAATTAGAGACATAATTCCAACGATGAATTAATTGTTTCTGAAACGATTATTTTTGATAAACGTATACAGTTGGAAATGGGACAGACGATCTGTTTTCGGCGTGGCTGGGAACCAGAGTAGCTTTCTTTCAGCGCTGCCGCCGCAAAAGAGTTTACTTTCATGTTAAAAATCATTTGATAGTTTCGGTTATAAGAGATTCCTTAAGTATCTTATTCCCTGAGGCAGTTTGGAAGGAATCAAGAATATATAATATGCATAAGCATAGTGTAGGTTCGGAACTTATAAAAGGGGAAAAAATTAAAAGAATATGAAATACGTGGATTTGAACCTTGTACCGCAGGTTCAGAAAACGACAACGCTAACCACAGGACCCGCCCCCCCGCTCAAGTTAGATACCTACTCGTCAGTTTGTTAACAATGCTGCCTAGGAAGACTGTTTCATTCAATCTTTTCCGAAATAATCTCTTGTTTCTGTAGTTTCGTAGTACTAAAAATTCTACCTCCTCGAAAATTCGCTGGTTTGTCCACAGACCACATTATGAGTGAAATATTATCGGAAGGAATTAGCCAAACCAGTATGTAAATAATGATCGTTAAAGTTATACGCTACTCTGTTGTAGTAAAAAGTAGAACGGAGCCATAGGGGTTATTTTTTGCCTCGCTTTAATGCATTCCCGTTAATTACAACTTTTGCGATAGGTAAAACCTACGATCTGAATTTATTTAAAGTGTTATTGAAATGTAGGGGAAGGTTGATGAACTACCCCCCATTATGAATCGTCAGTGGGGAGGAGCTTAATTATAGTTTTCTTTCATGCATTGACTTACGGAAATGAATAATCTGAAATTTAGATGGCTCTGAATGAAATATCCCCCAATGATATTGCCAAAAGGCGGATCCAGCATTGCCTTACTGTTTCCTGGGATGAGATTGATGCCAGATTGTGCAAAAAGACTGATAGAACATGACAGCGCTGTCCACATTTAATGCAAAGACTGTACGAGTATATATAGAAAATTAATGAATATGCATTCTTTAAGAAGTAAGAATATCCTGGGAATGGATATTCCATACGAGCCGTTCACGGAAAAAGCTGCGCGTTCAACGCTGTGTGTAAACAGCCCTATTTCCTCATGATGATCCTACCACACATCACTTGCCGAGTGTAACAGAGACAAACTATAATTCCTTATAATGAATTACAATGTAGCGCTTGATAGTGCTATCGTCATCTATCAGCAGACACGTATTTTTTTTTTTTAAGTTTTCTATGAACAAAACATTACGAAAAAATAAGTGTCACTATTTCTTTCTGTTATGATATTTATCTTGAGACAAAAATTTAGAAACTGGTAGAGTTTTGTTTAGAATAAATGAAACGTAGGATATTTGTAAAACCACTCTTCTTTCTCATAGTCCTCCTGGATGTTATGACGTCTATATACTGGCTATCGTTTTTCCACAACTATGAGGAAACAAACCTTTTACTTTACACTTTGGCGAAATGAATGATTGCGAACAATTTATACTTTATGACTAGATTGTTGCAAATTTCAGTATCCACAACATGATTGTATTTACTTTAGCGTCAATTCAGTATACAATGAGTTAATATGTCAATACATACAGATACCAACAGTTTAAATTAAATCTTGATTGTGTTACTGTTCATCAAACAAATAGGCAAAGTTCTTCAGCGGCATTAGACAGTAGTCAAGTCACATTCACGATGGAACCAAAAAAGTTTCGGGTTAAATAATTAAAATAAAAAAAAACCTAATTTCTTCCAGGCCTTTGCAATAATAATGACTTTACAGAAAAATAACAATGAATTTCGATTGCTCAATAAATACAGGCAGAAATATGTAATTTTAACGTCTCAATAGGTGTATAATACGTTTTTACTGTCTCAGTGTACAGGTGACACAAGAAAAACATAACGCATCGTTTAACCACTTTTTCCCGCGGCGCGACTCGAACCGTGGAACCACGAGACAACGCACTAGCTTCCGGGATCTGCATCCGCGAATATGAGCCACTTACCACCCCATCGCGTCAGGCTTACCAGAGACGGAAGATGAGGTGGCTACAACGCATAAACAGCTTGGCATTATCTTTCCTCGTTCCTGAAAGTTATTGTTTATTTCCCGGAATTTTACAGTAATTAATAGCTGAACCAATTGGGTGAAGGGTAAATTTCATCAGTGGCACTAGACAGTAGTCAATTCACGATCTGGCTATCAAAGATTCTGTTTAAATAAAAAATCTCGAAATTACTCAACGGAATGAGGAGTTGGCATTTCTCAAATATCGTTGCCGAATTCGTTTACGTTTTTAGAATACTAACCTCTTCCGTCTCTTTGAAATAATAGTGACTTTATTGAAGAATAACAACGAATTTTGATTTCACAAACAGATACAGGCAGAAATTTGTAATTTAAACTTTCCAATAGGTGTAAAATATGTTTTCACTGTCCCAGTGTACGGGTAACCCAAGAAAAACATAACGCATATTTAACCACTTTTGCCCTCGGCTGACTCGAACCGTGGAACCGCAAGACATCGCACCTCGTAGCTTCCGGGATCAGCATATCCGAACCTGAGCCAGCACCATAGCGTCAGGCTTACCAGAGACGGAAACTAATAACGAGCCAGGCATTATCTTTCCTCGTTCCTAGAATTTACTGTTTATTTCTTGGAATTTTAAATTTAGGAAATAAAATTAAAGAAACTTTTCATCAATGGTGGTATGCGTCAGAATTAACTTTTAAAATTTCTTCACTTCTTTAATAATGTATATTCTTTTTGTGCTACGGTTAACGATTTTTGCCCCTTACCGCAAACCGAATTTTTTACGGACTCCCGGAGATAGCGCTCAACGCGATAGGACAGGGAAGATAACTCCATGCTACGAATAATTCCCAGTTGCGGTTATGCATCAATTATATCGTTAGCTAATCATTAGTCGGAGCAGCATGTTTTTAATACGGAAGCTTTGAATTTTATGTTCTTCCTTGATGAGAATTTTTTTCGTAAGAACAGTCACTTTCCATTTCATTTCTCATTTGCTTTCCCAATACCACAGGCTAGAAATTATCGTTGTCGCACAATAAGGACATTAGCTAAAAAAAAACTTTTTCGCACAATAGACACATTAGTTTGATTTAGTTCCTTGATTATTTTAAACAGTTATCATTACGTATTAGATCAATGATCAATCGCCCGACTTTGTTATGAGCACTTGAAAAATAGGGAATGTTGAGTGACAGAAATCTTTACGGTGAAGTTAAATTTAATAGAAAAGTGTCTTTCAAATCCTACTCACACATGCTGCGTTGACAGTGTCTCACGTGAGCCAGAACATTAATCTTATGATTCTTTTCTATTGTTCCACGCTAAGTATGTTCAAGAAACGACAGAAACTAAAAGAATTGCTTTTACAGGCAAGCATACTTACAAGACCACTGCCAAAATTATTAATCCGAAATTTTGTTACGTGTTATATATTTGACCTGAACTCTTGGATAAGTCTGTACTGTTTCCAAAAATTATAATACACAGCAAACATTGAATATTAAATTAAATTCGATTCATTTTAAGTTGTTGTAGACGTGTATAAAATCTGTATTTTGTTGTTATCCAGTACTTTCTAAAAACCAGTATTTTGTTTGAGATTGGTAAATTTCGTGTTATGTGTGAACACTTAATAACTGTAAAATGTCTTTAAAATAGTAAATGAAAACGTATTCGATGTTCCTATAACTCTTTTATTGCCGAAATGTAATCACTATTTCGGTTTATGAAACAAAAAAGCTGAAATGTATTTCGTTTTATGGGAGGTGGATGTGGCCTCAATTTTTAATAGTCGTGAGACTGTACCACCTCCTGGGTATAGTACTGTCTTCGTAGATGTGTATAATGGGTTGAATAAGTCCCAGGAGGAAATGTAGCGATGTGCAATTCAGGTCGTTCGGATTAATATGAGCATGGTAGTACATATGTTGAAACGAGTGCAATGAAAAAAAATAAAAAATAAACAAAAATCGATACAACTGATGTGGCTGTAGAAAGAAGTGACAGCACAGCCTGCGCTTTGATAATAACATGACAGAACGCTGCCGGCGATCCACCATCCTGCAGAATTCAGGAGTTTTCTGTTTAACGTCGCCAACCGCTCTCAAACATTTTCGCTTCTGTCAGTCAGCAATTAATCACATTCCCTTTGTTGCGTCAAGCCTGGCAACTTCCGAACTGGTATTACTGGTGTGCCTCAAAGACGACACAGAAGAGCCACGTACGCATAAACCGACAGGGATTTTTTTGAGTGCAGCACTAACATCAGTGTGATGTGATTGCTGAAAAGACAATTGCATTCAGCCATCAGTTGCAGGGGTTTCGCCTCGTGAAATATCGTAACGTTAAAATCTTTGTTGAACTCAATAAAATCATCATTCACAATACAGTGACGAACAAAATTTCTAGCCTTTAAAATGGTATAAATGATCACTATTGGTATGAAAGGGTTTTCGTTTTTATACTAAAAGACGGAATTATTTTTTAATTAAGCATCTCTATCTCGGTTTCAAACCATCTAAAAAACCTAATTCAGTCAGCTTTTGGAGGTTTGTTGAATCCGGAAAGTTTAGGCATCATACATATGATGGAATGTTACTATATTCTGGACTCTGAGTCTGAACGACAGGTTTTTTTTTCCTTGTGGCTTTACACCTCGTCGCCGTCGAGGTCATTAGAGGCTGGAAAGGACGATGGCAAGGAACTGGGAGGAATTCGGTCATGCCTTTTTTCCGGTATTCGCGTGGAATGATTTGAGGATACTACGGAAAATCCAAATTTGGATACCTGGACGGAGATCTGAACTCGCGTCCTTCCGAATGCAAGGCTAGAACTTACAGTTCACCCACCACGCTAGGTAAATGACGTAGTATTCACAACCCGCTTTATATAAAGCAAGCCGTTCCATTGGAAAAGGTCAGTTAATACTGGAGTTAAATTACGGACCTTCCTATCTATCATCCAATAGAACTAAGAAGCTTTTTAGCTAATTCTTAGCTCCATACAGAAATCCTTAGATAAGAAAAGGTAACTGTTTAAGGTCGAAGGGGTTTTTGGCGCTGTCTCGTGATAAAAATGTGAGGGCAGATAATTAATGTACAAAACATGCAAGAAGTGCGACATTTTGACGCCGGAGAACTTTTTTTTTCCGATAGATAAATATTTTTTTCCTTTACCTTTGTTTTTTGATGGTAGTGCAATCCATAGAAACATAATTTTCAGAATATTCGTTTTTCTATTAAACTTCCACGTTTATTATACCTTATTATTTCTTTTAGTATTAAAGATTAAAAGTGTAACCATCTAAAACATTGCTTTAAACCGGTATGAAGATTACCATGCAATGGCAGAATTTTAAACTCTGTGTTTTGTGGGATAATGTAATTTGCAACTCATAGCTGGGGTCATTATAGTTTCAAACACGTTTTTAACAACAAATGGCCATCTATAGTAAAGATATCGTATCTAAAAACAACAATTAATTTTCTTTTGGTACTGAAGGTAATGCAAACCAATCATAGATTTTTGAACCTTTGTATTCTGGATTAAAAACTCTGGGGATGACATTGGAAACTGAAATAGTTTCTTTGGTGGTCGATAGTAGATGTATAACCTGCGTCCGTTGCCAGTTTTTCCACCATGTATTTCATATGGACCTGCGTCCGTTGCCAGTATTACCCCCCCCCCTCCCCCTCCCCTGTAACCTGATACCCTTCCGCCGACCTTGAAACCCCCCTCCCCGCCGCCCACGTCGCGCAGGTGTTCGCCAGCCGCGCAGGCGGAAGCCATTAGTCATGTCAACACCTGTCAACAAGGCCATTAATTATCGCTCCCCTTGCAGCCGGCCGCCGCGCACAGCTGGAAGCCATTAATTATCGCTCCCCTTGCAGCCGGCCGCCGCGCACAGCTGGAAGCCATTAATTATCGCTCCCCTTGCAGCCGGTCGCCGCGCACAGCTGCACCCGGGGACGCACTGCGTTCTCACGCCAAGCGCTTCCCACGCTATCAAAGGCTCCCGCGCCGCCGCGCACAGCTGCGCCCGGGGACGCACTGCGTTCTCACGCCAAGCGCTTCCCACGCTATCAAAGGCTCCCGCGCCGCCGCGCGCAGCTGGAAGCCATTAATTATCGGGGGGCGCACTGCGTTCTCACGCCAAGGCTCCAGACTCGTGTATAAATAGGGCAGAGACCTCCCTTCTGCTATCCAGTCTTCTCTGAGCGGCCGAGCTGAGCACTTCGATCATCGCAATGTCTTCTGAGGATCTTAGCTTATTCGCCGATATTGGTAAGTAAATTATTGTTATTTAACTTGTTTTTCTGGCTGTTTTAAATTCTTTCACATATACTGATGAGGTTTTTTTTTTCTCTGCTTCAGACTTTGATGAAATTCTCGCTGAGGATGATTTCGGTAATGATAATATTTTTTAACGTAACTAGATTTATGAAAAATGTATAGTGCTGAAGCAGTAGTCTATATTATTAATTTATTTGTTCGCAGGTGATTTGGATATTTCCTGCAGTGACCTTTTTTATTTCAGTACGTATTTATCTATAGATTATTTTTTTCCATGTCTTTATAACTATTGCTAATACATTTTTTTTTTCTTTTTCAGATGAACCATCACGTCCAGAGAAGCGTAAGGGTAATTCTTCTCAGGAATTAAGTAGCCCAAAAAGAGCTTGTGATTGCTCACAATGGAGCATGCTCCCAAATATTGACGTGGATGTACCGCCAACTCCGCCACCACCGCAACCACCAGCACACTGGAATATCGGTAAGTCCAGTACATCAGTAATTTACCTATATTATTTTATGCTTACAAAATTATGTTTTTCATGATACTAAAATTTTTTTCTTCTTTTTTATGTTTCAGAGGGGCGGTCGGACGCCCGGCCAACGAGGCAGTACCGCCACCAATATGGCGACCATGGGAGACGTCGGAACCTAGCCGCCGCCCGCCACAGCAGCAGCCGGGTCCCCCCCAGCCGCCACTTCAACAACCCATCGCCCGGACTCAGCCACCACTTCAACAGCCCATCGCCGGGCCCAGCCGACAGTATGCCGACCCATCGCCGGGCCCAGCCGACCATCGCCCGGCTCCAGCCGCCAGTACGCCGGTCCATCGCCCGGCTCCAGCCGGCAGTATGCCGACCCATCGCCGGGGCCCAGCCGGCAGTATGCCGGCCCATCGCCCGGCTCCAGCCGCCAGTCCGCCGGTCCTTCGCCCGGGCCAAGTCGGCAGTATGCCGGTGCAGGGGCAGCCTTATGCAGTCATGATCAGGCAGCAACGATGGGTGAGCCAGCAGTTTCGCGCTTAGTCCTTGAAGACAGGCTTAGTGCATTTAAAAATAGAATTTATTCCGGGACAATTTCAAATTCTCAAAATTTTATTGAGCCAATGAATTTCATTGATGCTTGCTTTAAACTTGTTGCCGGTAAAGTTCGCGAAATTGTGGATAATCGGTCCTCCCCATCTGTAAAGGTGCAGGTTGGACTGATTAACACATATAAAATACAGAAGGAAATGATTTTGGAAACCGCCCGTATGTGCTTTTAACTAAAATGCGTGAGTCACAACCAGCACTTGCCTGTCGGATTGGTATGAAAAATATGTGAAGTCGGAGCTCAGAGTAAAATTGTGTGAGTTTCAAGAAAGGACAAGTGGCAAAACTCTCGATAGAATAGAATCCCTCGACATTAGCATTTCTAATTTTCAACCTTTCTATCGTGGGTCTTCCTATGTTGCTCTGCCACTTGATATCTGTAGAAAGAATGCTGTCATCAATGTTGAAAACAAGAATGACGAGTTGTGCTTTCTATGGACAATTCTTGCATATCACGTAAAGGCGCTAAGCAAAAAACCTACAAGGGTTAGCAAATATAAGAAAGTACGTTCACTCTATCCCCTCGATTTTTCAGGTATTGAGTTTCCGGTAAAACTCTCTGACATTTCTAAATTTGAGAGGCAAAATCCAGACTATTCTGTAAATGTTTTCGGTCTGGATGAAGTTAAAGGTAAACATGTAGTTTCCGGGGCCCTCCATCACACTGCAGACAAACGCGTTCACCACATAAACATGTTGATGATTACCGACGGCAGTGGGAAAAAATTCCATTACTGTTGGATTCACAACTTGTCGGCGTTAGTCAAATCGTCATTAACTAAAGAAAACCGTGCCATATTTATTTGCGATAGATGTCTGCAACATTTTGGACGCAAAGATCTCCTGGACCGCCACGAGATTGACTGTGCAAGGGTTGATCCTGTAAGAGTGGATTTACCCGGCGACG
>JARYHS010012519.1:59406672-59428664 GCA_031002005.1 Vandiemenella viatica | reverse complement strand
AACGGACGTGACTTGGGTCCAAGACGAGCTGGTGAATAGACGTGTCAGCCCGGCACGCTCTCTGATGATCATTGTGGTTGATCATTTCTTGCTTTGGGAAAGCGAGATGTCGAGTGGCATGCTTGCCATTATTCGGAAGTTGTGCTAATAACGCGGTCGTAGCCGCTTATTTACCTTCCATTGCTGCAGTGGCATTGTGTTTGTCGCTCACCATCACGGCGATGATTCTATGGTAATGTACCAGAAACGACGGTCACTATTCAGTGGATTTTAACAGACTTATGTGCCCTTAAGCGACGCCTGGGTTAAGACTCTGCTCCCGCCACTTAAATTCTGAGCTAGCTGAATTTATATTTCGATTCAATTTTTTCTTAAGCATCTTGCTGTTTGTTAATTCAATTTTGATGCTTTTCATTCACTTTATACGGCGCCCCCTGGGATTTTCCTTTGTACAGTAAAATGTTAGCTTCAATTTGATGGCCTGTGTTGCCATGTTATTTCAATGTTAACTTTGCTGTTTTTATTACTTGTTTGAGATATTTCATTCAGTTTTGTTTGCTTACTCCGGCGAATTGTAAACGTCGGGTATTGCTTGTTTTTGCTGATCTAATTGTGTTTAAAGTAACGTTAATTACTACCCGACCTTGTAAGGCCATAAGACTCAATAAATGAGGTTTTTTATTTTGTGTCTGAAATTCATGGTTCTAGTTAGTAACCTATTAGATCCCCTTTTAACATCATTATTATATGCAAATTTTCATTTTCAGGAATTATTTAAGATTTTTAATAATTCCCCCCTCCCTTTTTTGGCAACTCACGTTTTCTTAACGAAAGCCAACAAATGGTCACTTTACAATATATATATATATATGGCCTTACGCCGCGTCGACGTCGAGGTCATTAGAGGCGGGATGAGACGGAGGAAAGGAACAGGAAGGAATTCGGCTATGGCCTTTTGAAAGAAGCATCCCGGCAATCGCCTGGAATGATTTGGGGAAACCATGTAAAACCCATATCTGGATGCCCGGACATGGATTCGAACCGGCGTCCTCTCGAATGCGAAGCCAGTGCGTTATCCGCTCACCCATCACGCTTTGTGTCAAGCTAGCTGCCATAAAGAAATGATTTACTGTTCAACTTCTTCAGGAGACGTTATCATACCTTATCGTCTTATATACCAGAAATTTTATCCAAAACCTAGGTATTATTTATTTATTTAACTGTACATTCAGATGGTTCATTCT
Source organism: Vandiemenella viatica (assembly GCA_031002005.1). Lineage (NCBI taxonomy): Eukaryota > Metazoa > Arthropoda > Insecta > Orthoptera > Morabidae > Vandiemenella > Vandiemenella viatica. Next base: position 59,427,420 of record JARYHS010012519.1, on the reverse strand, counting down.
CTAGAGTCTACAACGAGCCGTTATTTCTTAATACTGTATTGAAATTTATAATAAACAAAAATTTTGTAAAATTAACACAAATCCTACGAAAATGGTACAAACATTTAACCACTACACACTGTAATTTATCGACCTGTTAGTAAAAAATATTACCCACTAATACTAAATAACTGAACATCTTCAGTTTTCAAAAGTTCGTTTAACGCTGGCATCCACTGAGGAAATAAGCTTCGGTAAATTCCAGAAGCCACACTTCCGGCATCAGCGTTCCACTTAGTTGTTTGTATCTCGTCCGTTTAGAGTATCTTGTCTCATTCCTTAAATGGTTTGCTGTGTTCCGGCAGGTTGCTGGCTATGCTGAAGCCGATACCGCTCCCTGGCTGCACCTGACACAGCATCTGCCAGCTTGTCGAGTTCATTCAGGAGGAGGTTGTCTTTCATAATTTCCTTGACAGTTTTCCCCATGAGCTTCATTCTGTACTGTTTGATTTGATCATCAATTAGAGCACATTTAAACAGTTTATGTTCAGGTGTTCCTGGAGATCCGCACGCGCATAGATCATTCTCTGTCCTATTGATCCTATGAAGATATGTTTCATACGGTCCATGACCGGTGAGGAAATGTATTAACCCTCGGGATGGATTGAAGTGCTTCATACGTATCGTCTCTCTGATGTCAGGAAGAATTTCAAATACTCTCCTTCCTGTTTCCGAATTATTCCACTGCTGTTGCCATTCATTCAAAATACAATTTTTGATGTCTATCTTCTTGGTTGCTACTTGACCCAGGATTTCTGTTATCTTGTCTAAGTTTCCTTTTCGTAGCCAGTAACATGCTGCTCTTTTTCTTATTTCCAGAACTAAAGGACATATTCCGAGAATGACTGTAAGTGCATCAGTTGGGGTACTTCCGAATGCGCCTGTAAGACGCAAGAGAATTCCTCGTTCCATTCGTCTGATATCCCTTGCAGGTTTAACCAATCTTAACCTATGCGCCCATGTGCTCGCTACATAACTTGCAATAGCTGTGGTAATGGCACCATGATACAGCCTTATAGTCGGCAGTGGGATTAGAAATCTTCTTTGCTCAATGCTAATTATTTTGTTCATTGCTGCAGTCGTTCTTTGGCATATATAGTCAATGTGATCTTTGAAATTCCTATGTTCATCGAGAACAACTCCTAAGTATCTTACTGTTTTGCGTTTGTTAATGGAATTTTCTCCAAGCTTCACAGTGGGGTTGCGTTTCAGTGTTCCTTTCATCAAAATGTATTGGGTTTTTGTTGGTGCTAGCTGGAGCTTAACTTTTTTACACCAGCATTCCATTACTTTCATTATTTCTTTGGTGTTTGTCTCGATCTCTCTTCTATTATTTCCTCCAACCAGCAGCAAGATATCATCTGCGAAGGCAACGATTCCTTCAAGCTCTGCCAGACCCATGAGTCTGTTAAGGACAGGTTCCAGAGCAATATCCCAGAATTCTGGGCCACATACTGAACCTTGTGGACATCCTTTTGTGAGATGCTTTGTCAGTTTCTGACCAGAGCTCTGAAGTGTTGCAGTTCTTCCGCGGCAGTAGTCTTTGAAGCTCTCATACAACACTCGTGGGCATCCTAACTCCCTTAGTCGGGAGAACATACTCGGCCACCATAAGTTATCAAAGGCGCCGCTAATGTCGATACATATGCCAATGACATATTTTTTGTTTGTCGAGTTGACTATCCTCTGAACTTCATTTATCGCATCCTCTGTTGACCTGCCTTTCCGGAAGCCGAACTGCTGCTGATTCATACCTTTCAATAATCTGAATTCTTTAATTATTTTACATAATAATTTTTCTTGAATTTTCCCAAGTGTATTTAGCAGGCAATTTGGTCTGTAAGACTTTGGTAGTGTAGGGTCCTTATCTTCGCCTTTCCTTATAATTTTTATGCTTGATGTTTTCCAACTATGAGGTATCCTTCCCTGCAGCAGATAGGCGTTCAGCAATTCGGTAAGGTAAGGAACTGTTTGCTGACTTAAGGCTTGCAAGACTTCTGCTGTTATCCCATCTGGTCCTGGTGCTTTATTTCTCTTCAGCGCGTTTATTGCGGTACTTACTTCCTCTTGAGCGAATGGTAGAACCACCATGTCGTTTTCATATTCGTTATTCATTAGTTGCCTTATGAGTTTGTGTTCCTCTGAATCGGACTCCTGCTTGTTGTCCGGCAAGAGCGTTTTCAGGAGAAGTTCCGCCGATTCCTGCCAACTGCTTGTCATACTTCCATCTCCTTTCCTGAGCGAAGAAAAAATAGTAGGTGATTTTATTTTCTGCGCAGCTAGCTTGTACGGAAGTCCCCATGGGTTTAGTAACAAGTTTTTGCTTATGTATGTATCCCAGCTTGTTAGTCTAACATCCTGAAGTTTCTGATGGTACTCAGCTTTCGCTGACCTGTACTGATCCAGTGTCCAGCTACGTTCAGCGGCAGTTTTATCATGGTGGTAGTGCCTTCGAGTTCTCCTTACTTTTGTCCTTAACCTCTGAAGCGTATCGTTCCACAGAATACATCTTTGATCATTGAGCTTTCTCTTTTGCACTATTGATACCTTCATGGCATGTTGTATCGCATTCGTTAGTTCTATCGCCTTTAGGTCAACATTATCTGACATTTCTGGCAGTGCTGGTAGTTCAAAGGATCTTCTTAATAGGTTCCAGTCTGTTTTATAGGAATATGACCAACATTCGTCTATCATATCCTGCTCTTGGGCATTAGATATGGAGAAATAGATGACGTTATGGTCTGATGTTGTTAGATTTTGCCCAACTTTCCAGTTTTGGACTAATCTGAAAGATTTCCCATTTGCTAATGTTACATCTATGTTTGTTGCTGCACCAGCTCTATTTTGGAATGTGTAGGTACTGAAGGGTTTATTCATAACTTCCAGATTCAGTTCGAAAATAGTCTGCTCTAACGATATTCCTCGCTCATCCCTGATCTTACTATGCCAGAGTGGAGATTTAGCATTGGCATCCATTGTGTACACTACTGGTCTGTTTCCCATTGCTTCTTCGATTTCCCTCATTTTTTCAAGGTATCCATCTATTTCGTCACTATATTGAAAGTACAGACTAGTAATCACAATTCTTTCATTATGTGTTGTTATTTCAACGCAGGTAACGTTCTCATTACATAACTGGGCAATTTTCGTGACTGTATAGTTCCTGTTAAGTACAATTATAGCAGCCATTGGATGTTCACCTTCACATACTATTTGTGATGTTACAGGCATATGTGGTAACCTCCCTGCACTAGTGTATGGTTCTTGAAGGCACAATACGTCGAAATTAATTTCTTCTGCTAATCTTCTTACTTCTAATAACACGGCCTCTGTACAAATCTTCAAGGTCAAATTATTCTCCTCTTCTGTCGAACACTTCTAAAACGATCTCCATAAGATGAACTGGACTTGTGGGAAGATTTGCTGCTTTTAATTGTATCCTATCTATGGCTTCGGGAACTGGAAATGTTATGGAGCTGCCTTTGCTGTGTCCCGTTCTAATTAAGTGCCTTAGTGCTATTGTAAGTAGTGACATTTCCTCTAGTCTTGCAAGTCGCATTGCCTTTTCGCATTCTTTATAAATTTCTATAGGGTTGCATTCTTGTGATACATTCGTGTTAGCTTTCGTGTTAATGTTCTGTGTCGATTGTTGTTTAGTTATTGCATCCCCAATTCCATCGGTCTGGGTGCTAGCATCTACTCTTATGTCTTCTTTCAGTCCTTTCTTTTTCCAGTATTCCCATGCCCTCAGCATGTCTCTTAGTCTTCTACTTGGAGGCTTGTGCTTTTTTCCTTTGATACCAGATGTAGAAATCCTCTCTGAGTTATCTCTTGAATCTCGAATTTTGTTGATAACTAGATCTGTTACGGTCTTATTGTCCATAATCTATTTTATTTATGGTTCTTTGAAGCAACATCTGGTATGTGGGACAGTCGTCCTTTGATGAACAATTTACTTTTTTCCCTCGCTTCATACAAGGCACGCAGATGGGAGGTTGTCCTTTTTTATCACATTCAGATCTGTTGTGATCCTCTTCGCCACAATGAGAGCATGTGGACATTTCTTTGTTGCAGTGCTTGCTAATGTGTCCTAGACCGTAACATTTAATGCACTTAGGTACTACTAGGAAGTCTTTAACGGCTATTGACTGGAAGCCCAAATATAACCGCTGTTTGGCAATAATAATTTTTCTTAGCTGTGGATCTACTTCCGCCACATGATGAACAGTGGCTTTTCCTTTAGGGCCAGTTCTGAATTTTAAGACGAATCCTTTCTCGTAGTCAGCTTTACTGACTGTTTCCTCAAGATTTTGGTAATAAACACAGTCTCGTATTTCCTCCTCTTTCATTCCAGTCGGTATATTGTATAATATTATTAACGGAAGCCTTTTCTTAGGTGGCTCTCATTTAAGTTCCTCTTGTAGTTTTGAATTTTCCATTATCTTTTTAGTGTCCTCACTTGACTCCGTTTCCACAATTAACATTTTTGCTGTGGTCCTCATGCTTTTGATCCTTATTTGATCTTTTTTAGGGTCTAGAAGTTCTGTAAATTTCTTTTGTACCTCCCTTGCTCCTTTCTGGTTTTTTGATGAAATAAATACAGTGCCCGTCTGGTTCTTTAGAGCACTCTCAATCTGCGCCTTTGTTTTTGTGAGTATGGTAGTGCTAGAAGCCGCTTGGGCATATGTTTTTCCAGGTTTTGAGATCACTACATTATTTTCCTTTCGCAGCCTATCATTTTCGATTTGCAGTTGTGTCATTCTACCGATTAGCATTGCCTGAGCCAGTGCCCATTGGGCTATCTTTTCCTTTAAGGGAGCCATTTTTATGTGCGTCATTTTCTGATTTGGAAGTTCCTTATCGATATAAAGTGAAAGCTCTTTGAACCGTTTTTCAATGTCCATGACTACAATTAGATCTTCCAATCTGCCCGATGTATCCGTTGCTGAATCACCGCGGGATTCATTTGAATACCTATCTGCAGACATGGCTTTTGACAGGTGGGGATCTGAGAAAAGTTTAAATGTTACATTTGCTTGACAGTGAACCATGGACGGGATTTATGGAGGTTGCGGCCGTGTGCGGATGCGATGTACTCACGCAGTTGTAGAGGTGCTGAATCGGCAGCGAAGACAGCTGGACAGGCCTGCTGACGCCGGCGCGGGCGGTATGACGTTGTGACAGCAACGCGTCACCTAGGTATACTGGTAAGAAGCCCATTGAATCTTCCTGGTGCTGCATAGTTTGTTCAGCCAAGTACCACTGCGAATTTTCATATTTCAATTTGTGCCTTGTGCCATTATTTCCACAGCGTGGTCTATCAATTAGGTGGTAAAGGCATTTGTCATGAAAATTCAGTGTCACTGTTTACAATTCTGATTCAGTCAAAACATTTTGCGAGCTTTGTTCTGTTTCTATGAGTGCGATAAAACGTTACATGATTCGTAACGTACGCTATATTTGTTGATGCACTAACGGCAGAGACTGAATCTCTGTTATCATGTCATACGATCACAAGATTTTACCTAGCGCTACTACTAGTTCTCAGTCAGCCAAAGTCATATGTCTATTTTTAGTTTTAATGTTATTTCTTTGCGTATATTTTACTATTAGTACGGTAAGAAAAACATTAATAGTGGCTCAATGGATAATATTTTCAGAAAAACAAGAGGAGAAGTGATTATCCAGGACGCCACTATTTTGCGTGATGTCATCAAACACGGGACGTTACAGATATAAATCCAATGAAAACGTCACTTAGATTGAAAAAATATAGTATTCACAGTTTAATTTCTTTCCACCATTGCTGCCCGTTCGTTGGCAAGAGTTGAGAAATTCATACAATGACTAACGGAAATACGGAATGTGTTTGTAAAACACCAGCATTGCAAATCAACAATAGATAACAAGGCCAACTAAAGAAATTTGTTCACGATCAACGACCCTTTCCAGCAAAACTCTTATCTATCCTTGATATTGACAGCATAAGTTTTCGTCAACAGATACTTTATTTACATCTTTTTTTACTTTTAAATTCAATTCCATTGTGTCGGTTTTTTTTAACCGCTTTAGCCAAAGTCACTTCTCTCAATCGGGAGCTAACACATTACCATTCCAACGCTGCCATCAATCTGGTTCAGTGACACTATACCAAATACTTACAGAAATGAAACTATCACTGAGATACTATAAGATGGAGCCAAATTTTGGATAAACACTATAGAATTATTACCACTTAATGATGCTTAAATATACTCGAGTAAAAAAATATATATATATTTGTTATGCAACTTTTATGGCATGGGGAGATACACGAGTGGCTGCAAAATATAATCAATTTGTTACAAAAAATGAAATGAATATACTAAAAATTAAATGAATCTTTTATGGTTAGATTAAGAAATACAGTTAAACGAACAATAACCATTCCTTATTTTATTTAGGCATAGTAAGTACTTGCTTCTTTTAACATATTGTGAAATGATTAAATTAACTCAGAAGATATACTAAACCTTGAATATAATATAGTAATCTAGTATCATCAGTTGTACTAAATCATTATTGTCGTATATGAAAATTAGTCCTAGGTAGAAAAGATTAATGAGTTCTGTAAAACTAAGTTTACAAAATATTCACACTGATTTCTGATTTTATTTAAACTTTATCGCTTCGAGATTTCTTCTGAGGAATGTGATATGCCTACATTTATTTTACATTCGTTTGCCTAATGTAACGAGTTTTTCATTTTTCTGCCACTGAGTGCTAAACGAAGAAATATTTATATTTTACCTGTAACATTTTATTATTATTATTATGCGCTTCTGAGACTCAGCGCTTGTTTAAAGCCTAGGACAAGTTTTGTTCTGCGAAAATTCACTTCGCTATTCTACAGACCTTGAGAATAATGATACATCTCAGTCGCATATTGAAACTGGACCGAAATACGACAGAAGTAACGACGTTGCATCAAGAAAAGCAGAATATTTCAAGATAACTTATTTCAACAGAAGTAGAAATTTATCTCTCTGCCAAATTTACCTTTCGTCGCTTTTATGAAATGTGATGGCTAGAAGCATAAGCCAAAAAATAATTCCCGAAATCTCAATCGCGCTTAGAAAAAATCTTCTCCATTTTTAGACTGTTAAGTAAGAACTACTTTAATAAACTCACCTCACGAGAAGAGAGATAAAAGAAGTTATTTGCACTGGTAATTGCTCTTTCTGTACAGCTGAAATAACAGCACAAGTACGACGCAGATTTCCCATGATTGGCGAACGCTGGAATAATATTACTTTCTTCTTCCTCTCACATCTCTAAAATTGAGGTTCACGCGTTTCTCAAGTCTTTTTAGAATGACGTTTCAGCTGTTTAATAATAATAAAGCAGTTCAGAAATTTAATTCCGGATACGAATTTGCTTATATACTGAAGAGTTTTAATTTTAGGGAAGACCTTTTCTTTTGTATAGGATCATACATTTTACGATTTTTGAGCTTGAGGAATTCCATCATCTTTACCGCCGGAATAGTGAGTTTCATAACATCGATGGCAAATTCCAATCTTCGTCAGCGTCAGAACTAACCAAGTATTGAAAGAGGTATTAAGCAATGTGATCTTTTTTCAGCTGTCCTGGAAACGGCGGTGTCAGAGCTATAACGAGCAGAAAAAGGAATTAAAATCAATGGCAGAAGAATTTCTAACCTGGAATTCGCAGATAACTTAGTCAACAAAAACGACGAACTCCTATCTATGTTACCGACCTTATAAGTAATTGTAAATCAGTTGGGTGGAGAAGGAATCTTTCAATAACAAAATTAATGTTTAGCCTATGGGTAACAGCGGAGAATGTGCATATAAATAACACATTTTTAGAAAAGGCCATTGAGTAGGCCTATGTCTTACTTTCCCCGTCTGTAATTATGAAAGGAAATCTAAGAACAGAAAATTTCCATCTGGTATAGAAAGATTTCCTAAAAAACATTCTATTGGCTTCAAATCAAATATAACCCCAGTTTGAAGAAAGCAGTGTTTCGACTATTGTATTCTTCCTGTGCCAACTGACGGCTTGAGGTCTCGACACTCAATGTACCAATAAAGGGAAATTTTGGAACATCTCAAAGAGCTATAGAAAGTGTGATGGTTAAGTTTTTCTCGGCGTACGGCTGACAAAAAATCTTCTCGAGTATTCTGCCGGATAATTTCTTCTATCCACAACGTTTCGGCAGCTACTTCCGCTGCCTTCATCAGGTGAGAAGTCATACCTACTGCCAGGTCATACTAAAGAAGTGTTGCCATTTGTCTGTAAAACATGTAACTATGTTCTGTTTGTGGTAAGTGTATCTTTTTATAAGGCAGACTTTTGGGATCGTCCCGGCATTCGCACTGACGGCTACGGAAAACCTCCAAAACCCGCAATCGGGACGGGCACTACGTGGCGCCTTGGGCTCGTGCCCGGCCCCGTTCTACCTCCTCGATCCAGTGTGCGGCGCCTCAGAACATTGAGGTACACTGCCGGGTTTCAAGGATATCTTGTTATTGCGAATCAAACATATTCGTTTATTTGTTTCAGGTGGAAATGTAGGTATATATTCACATATTACTGAATACATTGCGGTAGATATTATACAATCTGTGCATCAAATTAACAGAAAACTACAGCAACTGTTGCAACCAGTCGGAAAACGCGCTAATCGTCTATGCATCTTCTCTGCAATAATGATCAGACGCTTGGAATATGCATCCGGTTCTACACTAAACCAATTTAGATATGGACATTCAAGAATTTTACATTCTATAATCTTTGAAATTCTGCCCGTGTTATACTACCGTGTTATATGTCGACCGAACTTAATGTTCTTATTTTCCCTTTTTTATTTTATCATTGGTCTCCTTAAGTTGTACTAATGGACAAGCAACTTATTCAAGTTCATGATACGTATCAATATTTTTTTGCACTTCATTCCATAATGTCGACACAATGACAATACTTTGCAGGATGTTTAAAAAATAAGCTTAATTTCTTGCATTTCTATTGTGATATCATTAGCAAAGAGCCTTAAACTGCTGTCAACTTTTCCTCCATCATCGCATACTGAATGCTTGGATACGCGTAATGCCTGCCAACCGCACAAGACGACGCCAAGCATCACATACCCGATGGATCGTGGACTCCAGAAACATAAAAAACAGTACAGTAGAGTCGATGTTTTCAGCCGCAGTCATCCATCACTTGCGGCGAGCAGACGCTTATCGCGAGTCAGTCAGTCAGCCGATCTGCCGATGATATCTGTCTCACTATGCCGTCGTTACAGGCATGCTCGTTAGCCGATCGCCTCCTCGCTTTATCGTTCCCAGTAACGGGTGGACGTTAAGTTTAACGCTTCTCTTGTTACTAGCTGCGGGTGCTGGCTCTGCTTTATGGGAGTCCGGCCACTTACCCAAAGCGGGATTTGTTCTGCCAGGGAATTGTTTACCTCGTCCTCCACGTTTGGAAGCCTCTACGCGTCGCGAGATTTAACTATTCCTCACAGGAAAATAAAATTCCCTTTTCCCCCCTATCTGTTAGAATACGGTGCCCTGTACTTCAGTCTATGTCTCGGCTGACTGCAAACGGGAATATCAGGGTTCAAATTCCAATTAAGTCGAGGATAGCATTTAGAATCTAAAAGTCTTAAAGGATTCATCTCTGCATAGAGTTAAATGAGTAACGGAGGAGAGGAAGGAATGTAAGGTAGCGAACATGGCTCTAATCACTTTATCTCTGTATTAGTTCTTTGGATACACACGTGAAAACAAAACAGTACCACTGCAAATGGTTCTCATGCAGGCCTTTATCTTTCGCTTCGTAATAATTAATGGTGGCTTCCCACGACGGGAGCATTTACCAGCCAGGCCGGCCCAGCAATAAAAGGCGGGAAGGTTCCCAGCTGTGCTGGCAGGGATGGCGCTTCTCTATCCGTCACCCAGACGGTAAACATCAAACGCCCGGGCAGTAGAAACGACACTAGGCAAAGTGGTGGAGAGTGACTGCGGCGTGGCGAAGGTTAGGCAGTGGCGCGTGCTGATCCCTACAGTTCGGCTGCATAACGTGGCCTACAAAACAACGGGCTGTGGGAAGCTAGCTTAACATATTTTGCCTTATTTTTAGGAGTGGTTTCAACAAATACACTTTTTTTGATACATCTTACGATGTTTACATTTGTAGTGAAATTAATAATTTATATCTTTTTCATTTATGAATTGCGATTACAATGGGGGATGTTTAGCCACCATGGGAGTTTCTGTGAAAATGAACTGGACTGGTTTTACAATTATTTTCCCAGTATAACAGTCTTCTTAAGTGTTGTTGTAAGCGTGAACTACATGACCCGTGAGAAATTTCGCGAATATAATGATTATTAGTAACGTTTGTGATTTGTATAGGATGAAAAAAGAATCGCCTCATTTGTAGCAATTACTTATTTGTTTAGTGTAATAGGACGTAACAAAATACTTACAACTAAACAAAATAAATATAGAATATCAATCTTCTGAGATATTTGTCGCTGTGGTCATAGGCCGTGAGGACATTTCACGAACACAATGTTTATGTAGGAATGATATAGAAAAACATAAATATTTTTCTACAAAAAAAAGCAAAAAAAAAAAAAAAAACACTGTTAATTGAAACCGCTGTAATATGTGGTGCTGCAATTTATTGGTAGCTTATTCGATCATTGTTGACCCAGTGAAGTAGTTTAATAATATCTGTGTGATATGCGCTGGTGTTATACAGTGGCTTAGCTCTGAAGTGTCTTATACGCCCGACTTTCATAGTTATTACTTTTGTCCTTCAAGGATCAAAATCCGAAAATTTTTGTTCTTTATTTATTGTGTTGCCTAAGTGAAGAACTTAGTCTTTAAAATGGTACCCTATTAATCGATTTCGGTAAAGTATGAAGGGAGATAAATGGATATTAAATAAAAAAATGGAAATAATTGCGTAAAAGATTTTAATTGAGTAGAAGATTTTACGCTACCGACTCACCGAGAATGCCTACATTCTTTCATATGGAAATAATGATACCCATGCTCCATAGGGGTCAAATTCCGAAAAATCCCTTTCAAAAACTATAATGTGACTAAAGCGGAGACATGAATCTCTAAAACAACACCTAATTTCTCGAGTTCGGTTAGATATCAAGGGAAATAAATGGATGCTGAATCAAAATAAATATGAAAATAAAGATACTTTAGATCTTTAAGGTCAAACCCCAAAGAATTACTTTCTTAAAATATGATGTGAACACAGTGGAGACTTTAATCTTTAAACTTATGCCTCATTCATCTATTTTGATTAGATATTAAGAATATAAATGGCTCATGACAGAAAAACACCTTGTTGAACCATTAATATTTTTGCCCTTTAAGGGATAAATTCCAAAAAATTTCTTTCTTAATATATGATGTCACAAAGCAGAGACATTACTCTTCATAATCTTACTTCATTTATCGATATCGGTTAGGCATCCAGGGAGATAAACGACTCTTGACACAAAAACGCGTTGTAGAAATATTGATTGATATTTTTTCCTTTTAAGGGTTGAATTCCAAAAATTCCGTTCTTAAACTATGATGTGATAAAAGTGGAGACCTTAAGCTTTTAAATGATACCTCATTCATACACTTCGGTTAGTTATCAAGGGAGATATTGGTTTGTGACAAAAACAAAAACACCCTATTGAAGTAATATAAATGATAATGACTGTGACAGGGTGTGTTTCCAGTGTATAGTGTCTCTTGTAATGTGGATGAGAGATGAAATGTTTGTGAGGTGCCTGTCTGTAAACGGGATCATATAAATACAATACTCGATAAAAACCTTTAATATGTATATATTAGCAGACTCGAAAATTTCCGCAGTTCTAAATTTATCACTTGATTGGATTTTCGTTTTTGTACGTGCTCAAAGAAATCAAGTTACATCCTATTTCCCGTCATTTTTACTTTGCTAAATTAGCAGATGTCTAAAGAAAACTGGCTGTCCGGAAATATATAATACCACGTGACCAACAGATTAACACTGACCATAGTGCGCTCCACGAACAACGGCGGCCCGCGCAGAGAGAGAGAGAAATAGTAATGGCACACGGTATGTGACGTTGTCATGTTTCCAGCCGGACACGAGCGACGTAGGGTGGGGAAGAAAGTTTAGTAATTGCGCTACTCTTACTAATACTTCTATATAATGATAATAATAATAATATGAGTTTTAGCAACCCTTTATATGATAATACTCCAAAGAGAGACAAGAATGACAGAAAGTTTCAGCCGCAGCAAACAATTATGTTCCAATTGTTACAACAGTGAACAACCTTCAATAAACGAATACAAAGTACTTCAAATAAATCAAACATATGTGATTGCTTAGATTTTGTTTAGAAAAATAACAAGTAAAAACAGACACAGTTAAATCGAGGTAAGTAAGATACATTCGTATCCTGATATACCGTCATGATTTATAACAAGCAAAAGTGCACTGTCATACCTGTATTTATTCTGTGTCTTGATCTTCATCACTTGTATCAGTATCTGATCCAGAATCTCGTAGGTTAATAATACATCGCTCCAAGGCATTATCTATAAAACTCTCCCTCTTGAAGTCTTCTTCTTGAAGATTTTCCGCGTGTCGAACACAGTCTGCCCATGATTTTACAGTCACAGTTTCAATAGCGGCATGAACTAACTTTTCTGTATCGGCGATTTTGAAAGTACAGTTTCTTTCTGCCACAAATCGCTTAACCTGTGCCCACAAAAGCTCGATAGGATTGAACTGACAGTGATACGGTGGCAGACGCAAAACCCTGTGACCGTGTTCTTGAGCGATAGCATCAAGTTCATATTTCTTCTCGCGTGGACGGTACATTTGAACTAATTCTAATAATTCTGCACGAGTCTGAGAAGCAGAGTGTGGAACTGAATTTATGGAGAGCCATATCAGCCTTCTTACTGTTGCTACTTGGTGCTTTTTCCCTTACAACCGAGTGATAACTTGCATTATCCATTACAATTATGGAATGTGGGGCTAAATATGGTAGGAACTGGTTTTTGAACCACTGACTAAATGTTGCAGCATCATTTCACAATGATAATCACTGTTACTGCTATGTTTGGACCTAAAAACTAATTTACTTTCAGGAATGAAACCAGATGCAGCAGACCCAGCATGGCAAATGATTAAACGGGCACCTTTACCAGTCGGAACTTTCAGGCCCCCTAAACTATCATTCAATGTCCAACAAGTACTTTTCGTGTGATTCTGGTTTACCCAAGTCTCATCCAAGTAATAAATTTCAGTATTTCCTTCTTGTTGCCTTATTTCATGCATTTTCCTCAGGAACATGGACCTTGCAGCAGCGATATCTGAACGTTCCATAAGAAATTTCCTCCCATCGTTACATTTCGCGTATTTGAAACCCATATTATTTAAAATACGTAACATGGACCCTTTACTTCCCTCGAACCCTATAGATTCGCGCATTATTACTGTCAGATTTTTCGCAGTAGGAAATTTTCCTGCGGCATACATGTCGTGTATCTTGCGCCTGAGAACGTCTATATTAAAGTCATCTAAACCTGTCACAGGCTTTTGGCGTCTATGATGTTTACCTGGTGACTTCAAAAGCACGCTCCCACTTGCCTGTAATGAAGATTTACTCTCCTTAACTATTCGTTGCACAGTTCTAAGGCTAACACCACACGCTTCAGCAGTCCTCTCCTGAGCTTTGGCAACATCGTAGGTTGGCCCTCCAGCGTCTGCCTCGCGCTTAAAATATGTATAAACTTTAAAAATTTGTTCTCTGCTTTGCCTATGCAGAACCTGACGCTTATGCTGTTCGTCTTCCATTATTTAATATAGGAATTATAGCAATACTCACGGCCCACTACACAAAAACTTCGAATTCGACACTCGTGTAACCACGACAAGCGCTGGATTGCTACTGAATTCGATTGGCTACTGGCAGAGTGATAACGTACCTGCGCAGAACCTCGCTAAACTGGGCCGCCATCGTTCGTGGAGCGCACTATAGTCTAACTGAAATAGATTGAGGAGACGATCCAAATTTTCCACTAAAACAGAATTATTTGTTTGTGTGGTGATATTTATGTATTGTCCTCTTGTATTAGACAGTCCATTCATTCCATTTAATGTAGTGACCTAATGTAGAAATATCCATCCTTCATTTCTCTTGCTACACTATATGTGATTTCGGGGAAAAGGGTGTGCCAATAATAAATACTTTAAATCTGTGTTCTGGTGTTCATCTCTTGTAATTGTGTTCGGCAATTCCGCTGAGGACAAACGTGTATCGAATACAATAGGTCCTCGAGCAATGGATGGTTGTAATACTTTTGTTATATGTGTTTCGACGTAACGATTGTGCTATTAATAACATCAACAGGATTTTCAAGAAATATCGCTTAACAAAAATAAAAAGGCTACGTGAGGCGTAGCTGCATGCCTTAAGCTGGGTTCCCACGGCGCGTCCCTCGGCACCTGTTAGGAGACGCCTCTCATCTTTGCCGCATAAGCTAGCAGGTACGGCGCGTCTCGACCCACCGCCAGGCGGTAGAAGATGAAAGGCGCGTGACACCTACCACGCGCTGTAGGAACGGACCTTTATGGTGCCCCCACACTGTGTCATGGAGGTACAACGAGATCAGATTCGAGTCCTGGTCCCCGCGGACCGGCCGTCCTGATAGCAGCTTCCCGCAATTATCAAGACGAATGATGGGACGGCCAAATATTTCCGCCTGATAAATTTCATAAAAATTTTCATTTATCACAAATATCATAGTCACACTTTTCGCAGAATTATGGAAAAACAATATTCTTTGAACATTATAAATGTACTGGATTTTACAAAGCCGGTTTAAAAAAAAAAAAATCAAAAAATTAAAAAAAAAGGCAGTGATTGTGGACGGCCGACAGAAGAGATAACTTGAAACTATCAATATAATAAACGCAACACCTCTTCCTTATAGCTACAGATATACTAAATAATATTAATTCCGTATAGTTTTAATGATCTGTTGCCAGGGTTTCTAGTTGCTGCGCATTCCGCCCCTGCCCAGTCTTAGCCGCTAAGATCCGGTAAAACCTGTGGTTTTGTATAAATAACGTTAACAGAAATTAAGTGAGGGGGAAAGGAGGAGTGGGTTTGGTTTTTGTAAATCAAACGTAAACAGTATTTTTCTGTAAATGAACGCATTTTTTTCTCGGCGTTGTTTATTTATGAATGATTCTTGGGAAACAAAACGAGTAATAATGTTATTTATACGCAATATTTCGGCTACAAATACTCCGTTGCCATCTTCAAGTGTAATCGTAAGACTTGAAGTTTGCCAAGACTTCGTTGTTTGAAAACTGGCATGGCAACGATAGACGTTGTTACGTTGCCTAGCAGCATCTCAGACTTCATTAGTTGCCCGCGGAGCACAAAACACAGAGCGTTTCTGACGAGCATCCTCAATAACAGGTATCCACGCATAACTTTCTTGGATCCCACAATCCACCAAAATACGCGAAGCAACATCAATTGAACCTGAGGCGAAGAGAAGATTAACTACTTCCAACAATCTCCCTCCTAGATTTTATGGCCTTCCAAAATCCACAAAGACGGTGTACCTCTGAGACCTATCGTCAGCGCTCTCCAATCTCCTACGCATCCATTGGCCAGATACTTAGCAGAAAAGTTGAAGATCTTAAAGAACTCTACCTCCACCATCAAAAATTCCTCCAACTTCATTGAAATCATCAGGAACAGACGACTAGAAGAAATGAAATTCTTGTCAGCTTCGACGTCACGTCTCTTTTTACAAATGTGCCAGTAAACGAGGTCATTAATATAATCAGAGAGCGATTAGAATCGCTCAACTTGCCACTGGAATGGGCTTCGCTTACGGAGTTCTGCCTGAAGACTACCTTCTTCCAGTACAAGAATCAATTCTACCAACAGAAGGAAGGAGCCGCCATGGGAAGCCCACTGTCTCCAGTAGTCGCCGACTTATATATGGAAACCTTCGAAGATGAAGTTATCCAGAACGCCCCCCTGAAACCGTCGCTGTGGGTGAGATTTGTGGATGACACATTTGTCGTCTGGCCCCATGGAATAGAAGCGCTTCATGTCTTCTTCGATCATTTAAACAGAGCCCATGACAAGATCAAGTTCACAATGGAGATTGAAAGCGACAACAAACTCCCGTTCCTGGATGTTTTAGTCACAAGAAATGGTGATGGCTCCTTGGGTCACCGAGTTTACCGAAAACCAACGCATACTAATCGGTACCTCCACGCCGACTCTCACCATCATCCAGCGATCAAAAGTGGAATTTTAAGAACATTAACACTCCGCGCATCCGTGGTATGTGACGAAGAGAGTATGGCCGCTGAAAAGAGAAGTTTAAAGGAGACATTTCTAGCCAATGGATATAGCGTGGCTGCCTGTAATAAAGCCTTGGCATGCCTGGATCGCTCCACTTTGTCTCGCACTGCAGCTTCATCGGCGGAAAACAACAAACCACCTGACAAGGCAGTGGCCGTTCTGCCATACATCCAAGGAGTTATGGATAAAATTGGTCGGCTACTTAAAAAGAAGAATATCCGTCCCGTATACAAAGCCCCCAGGAAATTATCCAGCATCCTGACCAGCGTTAAAGACAAGAGAGAACATTTGCAAACACCAGGAGTATATGAAATTCCTTGTAGCTGCGGCAAGGTTTACATTGCGGAAACCGGACGCACTGTTAAGGAGAGGCTCAATGAACACATCAGGCATTTTAAAAATAATGACGCAAGCAAGTCCGCTGTAGTTCTACATTCAGCCGATAGCGGCCATTCAATTTTATTCGAGAAGACCAGCGTTATAGCCACTGAAAGCAGATGGTGGCCTAGGCGCATACGAGAAGCGCTAGAAATACAAAAACAGCACAACAACATTATTGCCGACAATGGTTTACAACTTGACCATATTTGGTCATACTTGCTCAGAAAAACCCAAGTCGAACGGCCCCATCCTACCGCCTACACTAGGCGCGGTGACGTCACCGCGGCGGTTGAATTTCGCGTTACCCCTGCGTGAGTTAGCTTTAAATAGTTTAAATAGCACAAAGCACATGAGAGAATGAAAAGTATTTTTTTTTAAGAATATTGAATTTTTAAAGAATTGCCTGCGAGAAGTTCTTGGTTTTACCCTACAAGGCAACCTTATATCTTTTTTTGTGTTATAACATTTTTTTTTTTAAAAAAAATGAGGTATTATATATAGTATGTATTTTGCAGGAACATACTCTCATTCATAGATCAAAAGCGGAAACAAACATGTGTTTTGAAAGAATCGCTGGCGTGAAACACAAATTTGCTCATTATTTTCCACCTACAATAAAATGCATTATAAATTATAGGGAATTCTATGAAGTACTGGTATTTACTTAAGAATCACATAGTAGTATCATGACCCTTGGTGAATTGCTTTGCATAGCAAACGTCATTTAATCGTTTCATTACAGGCAATTTTATTCTGCTATATACCCCTTGGTACAGTGGCTCAAACCGCCGGTCTGTTAATGTTACAACGAAGAATTTTGATGATATTTTTCTGTGAGCAATGCATCATTTTATTAAATTATACGTGGGATGCCTAAATAATATATGGTGTGAGCTGGAAGAACAGGTAAGAATCCCTATCAGCAGATGCTCTTAATGTGTCTACGCGGGCATGTAACCGAGAACTGAGACAGCATGAAAATTAGAGTTATTGCAGGAATTCCGAGGCAACCAGAATGCGGACAGCAGCATGCATCTACCCAGCCACCATGTTTCCTCACATCAAGGCGAACATGCCTCATGTTACTCTTGCTTAGCAAAAAGCGAGTCGGCTGAACTGTAACATTTTCGAGTAAACTGTATAAAGTATTCAACCGGGTCCCTGAAATTCGTGCTTCAGAACTGTAGCTAGAGAAAATTTTGAGAAGCCTCGGTGGGGGAGTGTGCCACTTTATTTACCTTCGAGAAACTGGCACTAACCTGTTGAAATTTAGATCAGTCGCTTCGTTAACATGTCCTCTTCACGTTTTGCGATCATACATTCCGGAAAAGTCGCCAGGAATTTAATAAAAAATGCCGAAATATGAAAGACTGGGCAACTGCGGAATGCTATCAGCACTGCAAAAATAGCATAAATATTGTCGGTGAAGGGATCATTTCAACATAACCAGTTTCGTTTTATCATAGACATCATGGTAAGTTTAAAATACGGCCTGTACCAAGTGAAAAAAAAAAAAATCCGAATTTTTTGCTACGTGGCATCCAAGCAAATGGCGTATTTCTTTTCAATGGAAGCAATCGATTAAATCTGGTTTCTCGTTGCTATGTAAGATGTCGGGCATCACCGTGTTACAATTCGGATACATACTGCCAATGTATCAATTTTTGTACGACTTTTTACAAGGGAGAAGAGCTGAAAATTCAAGAAAACATTACAGCAAAGGATTAAATCAACATTTTAAGAGACTATCACTGATTTCTCAGTGTTGGCGGCATCTAACGGCTGCGCGACAATGTCATATTTCGGCGTTTTTAATTAAATTCCAGGTGACTTTTCCGCAATGTGTGATCCCAAAACGTGAGGTGAACGTGTTGATGAAGCGACTGATGTAAATTTCAACAGGTTAGCACCAGTTTCTAGAAGGTCAATAAAGTGGAGCAGTCCCCCCTCAGTGAAATCTGGACATCATTTCTAATCAGATAGGTCAGCTTGTTAGTTAGATAGAAAGGAAGATGGAGTTTGTGTGACTATATGATATAAGAGAGGATGGCTTAGGCACAATAGAGGACAAAACATAAAAAAAACGATTTGGAAATACCGTATTGGTAAATCAATTTAAGTATTTGGAGAATGTTGAAAATGGACCTGGTTTATAAACTCACGAAAAACATTTAAAACAAAAATGAGTAATATTTCAGCCAAGAATGGGGCGTCCATTAATTACGTGAGCTGAAATAATGGAGTGGGGGTCCGGTGAAATCTCACCAAGCGTAGGGTGGGTTAGGGGTCGACGGAAATAGCGAGTCAATTTTTTATTTGAAATTGCCGCTCTTCAAACATCAGTAGAGCTAAAAAAAGTCTTCAATACCACGAAGTCAATCTCACGAATACGGGAGGGGATGGGGAGGGAGGGAATGCCACCAAATCTCACCAAATGTCATGACAGGAAAAAGGGGGGGGGCAGATTTACGAGAAAACATCTCACGTTATTAATGGACAATCCAGACCAGACATTATACAACAATTACAGCACAATATTGATAAGAAAGCTTCAAATTATATAAAGAAGGGGTAGAAGAAGAACTGGAGAAGAAAATAGGACAGTGAGAAAAACTGAAATTTTAGCCAAGAAACTGCGAAAACTGAAGGCATAATACGAAAAATAAGATTAAAATGTTATGGGAAAATGTACGAAATAGAAAGTTATAATACGTTGACTCGACTTCATTTGAAAATTAGAAAAGAAACAAAAGGGTATTTAGAAAGACTTAAGATCAGAGAAGACTGATTGATGTTGCAAAATTCCAGGTTCTCCTACCAAGAATGTCAGTTGAACAGAGGCAGATTATAGGCATGAAGCTATGAGAAGTGAAGAAAAAATGGATTGTGTTATAGTCTTAGATTACAAACGTTCGTTCTTTCACCAAAATCTTTTTTTAAAAAAAGAATAAATGTTTGCGAAAGGCATAAAATGTAACTATGTGGCCGTATCAATTTTTAGTATGTTTAGCTGGCAAGGGTTCGTAGGGAAATTCGTAGAAAAACATTTCAGAGAAGGCAATGACTGAATGTTAGAGGTGAATTGGGATATTTTGGTTGAGATATTGTGGAACCGCATTATAAGTATCAAACAGAACTGTTTCAGGAGTTGTAACGAAGGATTGTTAGACTCGTGGAGCGAAAAGTATTGTGGATCTGGCAGTAACTGATATAGTAAATGTTCTAGGTTTTGTAGTCAAAGAAATACAGAAGCCAGAAATTGGTGGTTTATATATGACATATTGCGTTATTAGCTTCTTTGCAATAATAATACATCAATTAAGTACTTGAACCGATCATTTAAAACAAATTAAATGTGGAAAGGTATGGTTAGAATCACATCTTATTTTAACATATATAATCAAAATAAAATACAATCTATTCCTGTCTCCAAAACAACAAAATACGTAAACTTGCTAATGAGTAATAAAAAAGACGGGCGCCACTCAGCAAGCTCAGATTGATTATAATAAAAACAGAGGGTACAGTTTCTGATAAAAGTTCTTATCTCCACAGGTTTACCTGTCACGGCATATTCTGTTCGATTGAATCGAGGCAATGCAATCGAAGTAATTGACGTCGTATATTACCGTTATATGCGACGATCACTTCACTGCTGTTAGCGTGGCGATCAACGTCACCAATAGTCCACAATGGCACCTCGCACTGTAGACCGCTACACTATTCGCTACACTATTAATGTGCGACGTAGATATGTAGACACACTGTGTGCGTCAGGTACAAAAACAAAACACACCAAGCCATCAACGCTTTACGTTGACACGGCGATACACTGTACGTGTCGGCATCTCAGACAAATAACCCCAGGCAATATGAGTTGTGGCCAACACACTCACTACGGCCAC
>JARYHS010012519.1:59369037-59405672 GCA_031002005.1 Vandiemenella viatica | reverse complement strand
TGGTATGATGAAAACAAAATTAAGGTGTTAATATTCCGCACCATTTAATTTTTTATTTATATTTCGTGACTTAGTTTACCATTAGAGTTCTTTCGTGAATGCTCTTTCTACTTACCCTTAACCTTTGTGTGTATTTGTCACACGCACAGTTCTATAACGCTGCAGCGTTAGAAAGTGTAACTAAGTCCATTCAAACTCTCTTATTGGTTTTCCGTGCGTAATTTAGCGATTCTTTTCTGTATTCGCCATATAATTGCGTTTGCTAGCGAATTGTTAACTGTTTATTGGAGGGAAAAAAAAAAAACGCAACGGTTATCAAAATTACGAAAAAAGTGTTACCATCTCTCTATAATTAATCAATTTGGTTATTTAAATAATTATTATGACTAAAATGGTGATATTAGTTATTATTTTTACCGCAGAACTCCGAACTTTCCCTCTGAGCGTCTGCGAGTTTCTTGCTGCGCGGGCTCATTATTTTAGTCTTGGGTAAAGTCCTGGGTATGAGAGGTCTATTTTATCATGAATTTAGTGTACCACCTACCAGTTATGCTGTCCCATGCGGTATTCGTGTCTAGAACGAAGCATAATCGAAAGGCGAGGGGTCTCTCGAATTCTGTCCCCGACTGTACAATAAATTGATGTTCAGAAATTCGACCCATTCAGTTGTTTCACGAAGCTACTGTACAGCTCCGCTGTACCTGTGTATCATGTAAATTACATCTAACATGACCAGTTCTCGTTGGTAAGTTAAACGACATGTACAAGAATATACATCTCTTTAGTCTGTGTTTGATTTGATAAACTCAGTTTGTCTTGATTCATATATTTTTAACCAATTTTGTCTCAGCACTTCATCTAACTTCCAATTTGGATTCTTGTTTTTAATCTGTTCCGAGCGTTGTAATCAGCTCTTCGTGATGTGCTCTGAGTAACGTGGCAAAACCACAGCCAAATAGTCTACATCTGATTCAACTGCTAGGCCTAGAGCTTCAGTTTCTGAATATCCCAGTCATTAGATGATGCAACAGATAACTGAGGATGTACCTTGTAATGATATGAAGAGATCAGTCTAGGTATGAAAGACGAGAGACTGATCACGCAGAAAATAAATAAATATTACCACACTTCATCAATAGTGAAAACGATTTTAAGAAACTTAATGTCTCCTTCGCGCCCTCGACTTACTAAAGGAGCCTGCCAAGTTTGATAAGTTTAAGAAAATAGATGCCACAACGGATCTTGCGGAGAAATAGTCTTCTTATTTCGTGGAATATTAATTACTAGATAATATTTGTTTTTAGTGTTGGATGCACGGATCGGGATCAGTGAACAATTATTTCCGTTCAAACGAATTAATAACTTCAATAATACGACACAGTTTAAATTATTTTGAAGAAAAAACTAAATTATTCATGCCCTCTGCCGTATCGTCAAATGCCAGTTGTAAGTTTGACCCATGCTAAGTAGCAATCTAACCAAAACTTTTGCTAGATTGATGCTCGAAACACAAAGCTTTTATCTTACATATCTATGGACAAAGAATTTAAGGAATACTCCTATATATCAATATAATATCACGTAAATATAAGCTTCTAATTATTGATATGTCGATTTTAACGCAATACATACTTTTTTCAGTGTTCTGTCAGTTAATTTATTCGCGAATGCTTGGAAATGTTATTAAATAACGTCCATTACCAAGAATAATGGCGTGAAGCGAGACGTCATTGCGTGACGCCATAGACTGACGTCATGCTGTGACAGGTGACCTCATACATGGCAGCTTCCTTATTAAATTAATAGATTATTAATTTAACTGTTCATTGTTATTAATTTATTTGATAAAGAAACCAAATAAGCGAATGCAAGTAGAAAACTCTATAAATTGTAGATTTTAGTATTAACTGAGAAATGTATTTTGAAATACAGTATTTCTAGAGGAGACGCTCTTAATATTATGAGAAAGCATAATTACATATTTTTGGAAAGTAATTTAAGAGACAGCTACAATGTCGCTACTATTTGTGGACCCAGCTAGGTGATTCTCTGACGTTTGCACGACTCTAATTCATAGAAGCCAGTAGTCTGCATAAGAACCTTGTTTTGTGAATATGTGGTTAACAAATTTAGTGTATTTATGGAGATTTTGTTTGTTCATTCATTAATATATTCAGGAATATTAAATATAAATTTTATTGTAATACTCCCCTCATCTTTCTACTGTACTTATTTTTGGAAGAGTGTTATGGCTCTAATAATATGCAATCTCCGGGCGAAAGTGACGAACAATTTTTATTTTATTTTTTATTTTATTTTTACTTATGGCTTTACGCCACGTCAATGTACAAGTCATTAGAGGCGGGATGGGACTGGTAACAAGGAACGGGAAGGAATTAGGTCGTTGCCATTTGTTGGAAGCATCCCGGCATTCGCCTGGAGTGATTTGGGGAAACTATGAAAAACCCAAATCTGGATACCCGTACAGGAATTCGAACCGGCGTCCTCCCGAATGCGAAGCTAGAGCGTTAACCGCTCACCCATCACGCTCGATGTGTCGCACTAGACGGAACTAAAGTGAAGTCACAATCTGGTAACAAGAAAATTCATTAAACAGAATTTATAGGGGGAGACTAAAATTGATAATACCTATTTCCGTTATTAGAAAAGCGATAAACAATTTAGGAAATTAGGAACAAATCATTACACAAAAAGTAATAAAGTCTCTCATGACGTTAATCAGTTGGTATTAATTTGCTTATTTTATGATTTTTCTGGCGGTCATCATAATTTTATTAAAATCTGGTAGGTGGAAAACAATGTAAAAGTGATCAGGATAGCGATCATATGTATCCTAACACGAGACTGTGCAAGTACCTGTTTGGTGTGGTATAATTACAATTAATCAGATTTGTACAAAACAGCTGCGACCACGAATGAAGTAACGATCCCTTTGTGCCTTTCCAGGAAATAGCGACTAATGTTAGCTCAATTACTATCCCATTAGGCACAAAAGCTAGCGTTGGGAATGTGGGAGCTGGACCAGAAGCAATACGAATCGCTGCTAATGGGTTTCACGCAAAGGACACTCGACTCGCTGCGCAAACAGTACTCCTGCTGTAATGATCCTCAGCTGTTTTTGTTCCTTACAGTGACGAAGCACGAGATAGAAACAGCCATCACGACACTAGCGGCAGATAATCAAATGAATCCCAGCAGAGATTACAGTTACCTCTGAAACGGGTGACTCTTTGACGAATTCAGTGACTGATTGCTCAACGCTGGTAATATATTCTTAACTAGCGGAGTTCCTGGCGTTGCCCGGTATAGTTGGCGTAGATTTACCCGTATCCTATTTTTATTCCCACAGTGAGAAACATTTGCACAAAGTTTCATAAAATTCGTGCCAACTTTTTTCGGAATTAAAGCAAACCGAATTTCACCCGGCCCCTAGCAAGAAACGGATGGGCTGAAGTTCATTTGCACATACACTATTTTCATTCGTCCGAGAAGATTCATGTGTATCAAGCTTCATTAATTTGGTTAAGAAATCGCATTGCTACATTACTAAACAACATGTTTATGTTAGAAACTCACATTTGATACAGTTGCGAAGTGGATGGATATACTTTTTGCTCGAAACGTCAGATACTTTAACTCCGCCGATACAGCCTTTTATACAAATATCAAAAGTGAACCCAGAATAGTATTATAGTAAATAAATTGTGAACAGAAGACCAATACTGATGGCCAGAGACATTGTAGTTGTAGGTACTGCCAGAGATCGTGGCTAAAGAAAATATCTGTTGTTTTTACGGCTATCTATAGCGTTTAAAAACTGAATATCCCAAATTAAAGGAAAGAATACTTCAAGTTTTGTTTAGTGGAAAAAATAGTTGTTATTGTAAAGTTATCTTATTGTTTTCATTAAAGGCTATGGTCAGAGACATTGTAGTTGTGTTTTTAATGCGAAGTATGCAACATCCTTCCATCGTTGGGATTTGTCATCATACGTTCAGAATTTAATTTATTTAACGTTGACACATAAGACATGCCAAACAACTGGATTGAGATTCTAAGCTTTAAAAAAGTGAAAACCCCATCGAAATCTGCTCAGTAGTTTCCAAGTTTAAATAAGACAAATTTATCCAGTTTCCGTTTTATATATATTCTTAATGACAACACAGGTACCTGTACAGGACATCTTGTTTGGTAGATTAACATGGAATCAAAGTAAATGGTACTAATTGCAGCGTGCTATTTTTTGATATCTGTAAAGTTATTACATACGTGGAAAATATTATAACTGCTTAAAAATTTTGGTTATTAACTGAACGCTAGTGGGATTACTTCCACACAATCGACAAATTAAATTTTGAAAAGTTACTATCAATAGTGATACTAGTTAGTGTAAGACCGCGACCGTGTTTTGCATATCGTCACGGGTTACAGTTTTTAGGGTCAAAGTTTGTGACATGTTGACTTGATCTTACCAAATACGTCTTTCACCCTTGGGTGAATAAAATCTCTCGAGCTTGAAAAACTCAGAAGTATTAATAGACATATCAAACTCAGAAGATCGCGCTATCGTCTAATGGTTTCAAAGGTAGTAGACCCGAACTTGCCGAAATACAAACCTGACTTGTATTTGACACTAAAAGTTCACTCTGCAAAATTTGAAGAATTATTGTTTGCATCGAAAGCATCCGATTGTTTTTTGTTGAGTCTGGGAAAACATTCATAATTTAATCTTTGGTAATAGTGTCTGTAACTGTCAGATAACTTCATACAGATTCCAGATTATTAAATAGTTGGAGCAACTACGGAGAAATAAATTGACAGAATACAATATTATGTAACATATTTGGTCTAATTTCCACTTTCAAGAACCTAATAACTCACGTACAGCGAGCATGAACAAGGACCATTAACGAGAATGGTCAGTAAAATACGTAAAAAGCAAATAAACAGTAATGTATAATCTGTGGGCAAGCAGCACATTAGCCAAAGTTTTAAACTAGATGAAACGTAACCTATGCCGTAATGACAATTGGAATTAGTGGTTACAGCATTGACCATGAGTAAGTATTTAAAAGTTTTTATGTTGCTTTCATTAGCAACATTTTGCACGTTTTTTCAGCCGTAAAGTTATCGATATTTTTTTAACTACGAATTGCTACAAAATGCACACTTAATGAATCTACTGTGGCCAGTAATTTGGTAGCAATTGCTTAGGTATTGAATTATGGTTATAACCTCTAATTTTTTATAATGATAACTATGGTCGCTGTTAATTTGCGAGTGAAGGCTGACACGTGACGCCGTTCTCCAGCCAATAGCTATCGAGGTGGGTGAGTGAGTGAGTGAGCTTAGGAAATTATATAGTAGACTAGCTGCACTCGTGAAGATGAGATAAGTGCTGTTAATTCACAGATTAAATATCAAAGAAATTTTGTATATTGCCAGTAACGTCTTTCAGGTAGGATGTTAAAGTACTTACATCCATTTTAAAGCTATTATGTCACATTTCCAGTGTGGCAAAGAAATTTATACGATGCATGAATTGCGTTTAACAAGACATTTTTACTTATTTGTGGAAACGTTTGTCTTTAATTTTTCAGCTTTACAATTTCACATCAAAATAATAATAATTCCGTATGGTCGTAATGACCTGGTGATAGGGTTTCTATTGGCTGCCCCTGTCGTAGCCGCCTTAATCTAATCCGGTAGTCCTACCGTGTACAGGGGACCTGCAGTTTAACGTGATATCCCAACTGAGGAAGCGTTCTGTCGTATTTCACATTATACAGCAAGCTATGCCACAGGCGAAGGTCGTGCTAAGAGCCTTTGAAAATCCTCGCTGTCACAGGGAATTGAAGCGAAGTCCTTTCGATCCCCACTCAGACAACTATATGAATATGAAACATACCCTATTTTACGTACCGAATGTTAAAGACAATAAACCAATACCTTGTCGACCAACAAACATCTACGGGAACTATGAGCAAAATGGGCACAGGTAGAATCAGGGTCAACTAAACATTATTGTTTCTCACAATGAATTTTGGAAGTTAGACTCTCGTATGACGTATCGGAATTAAACCTTACAATCGACATCAATAACATATAGTGTGAGTATGGCCTGAACATGTCTGTAGTTATAGTATTTTAGATATGAAGATGTAAATTATTACTTATAGCTGCTTCACCCGTCTTCGGAATTTGAACTGCTTGCTGATCCTGTCCCAAACTGCAGTTCTAATTTCCCTAACGATAAGCATCCCTAAAATAGTTTATTAAATAATTTTTCTTATGTTTTTAATGCCAGAATTTGTAACAACGTCACATGATAAAACTCATATGTAATTGTAGTTAAGAAAAACAAAGTTTACCATAATCTTATTTTCTCACGTCAAATTCGAACCCAAGGTAACCTTTGCTTCATAGTTCGTTACAACACAGAAATTATCATCATCAGAACATGTGGATAAACATTTGCAAACCGGCGACCGAACTCATCACTCGAACTTGTTAGTATTGACTGATGTGTTTCATAATTATAAATGACACGGATCACAATTACAGCACTTTATGACGAATAGATGTTGGGTTCAGCTGCCCATGACGGAAACCAAAGCCCTATTGTAATGTTCTGCTCGCAATGAAGCGTCCTCGTGCTGAATTTTGTTCGTCGCAACCAAGTTTGCACTCACGAGACTGATGTATATTCCGTCACTCACTGCCAATCATTTGGCTAGATCAAACCTTGTTGCCCCGCCATTTGTCATGAAAATATAAATTGTAAATTAGTAAGAGTTCACCTCAGTCGCACTGAGAAAACACATGAAATTCTACGGGCATATAGCACGAATGGATGACTCGTGACTGACCAAGAAAGTCTTCCACATCATCAACGGATCCCAACAAACCAAAGCACGATGGCTTGTAGAAACTTAGAAGGACTTCGCAGAAGTCAACCTAGATTCACCGACATCTAAACGGAATATATGTACACAAATAGTCGCTTCACATAAATTTGTACTTAGATCGCAACAGCAAGAAATCTGAATGCATGGACACAAGAGACACGTTAAGTAGGCGCGCCTTAGTGGTATAAACGGTAAAATAAAAATAATGTTTTCCAATAACTCTCTTATCTGATAGGGTAACATTCTTTACTGGCTTTCTTTCCATTAGCTGAAATATCACTGTTTCCAAGTCCGATGTGCGCCTTTTCGAATCATCAAAATGTGCAGTCTTTCTTTACTGAAAGTTTACAAATTTCACTAAGTATTTTCAAAATGTGTTTTTCTCTTCTCGAATACTACATCTTGACCCTCACAGATTTTCACATTTTTATGCCCACATGTTTATGATTAATAAGTATGCGCCGCACTGGAAAATTAGGTGTATGTTTGTACAAATTCTTATTTCTGAATGAACATAAAATTATACTCTGGAACGCAAGAAGCCGTCATTCTAATTTCATTAATTATGCTAAACTTCAGTAGTTTCTCATTATTATTGTTAATTTTAGAATTTAAACCACCGCATTGTTTCTATCAGCAGGTAGCTTTCGTATTTATGTAGAATGGACGGAGATTGCTTAAAATGTGACACCATTTATTTTCATAATATTTCTTGCTCATTAACTCGAAGCGCTTGTATTAGTTTTTGTCAACCTACGTGATCAATCACTATGACTTTATGACTTACACCGAGCGTGGTCGGTGAAAGGTCAACGTTCTGGCCTCGCATTCGGGAGGACGCTGGTTCGAATCCCCGTCCGGGCATCCAGAGTTGGGTTTTCCATGGTTTCCCCAAATCACTCAAGGCGAATGCCGGGATGCTTCCTTCAAAAAGGCCATAGACGAATTCCTTCCCGTTCCTTGTCCCCCGTCCCATCCCGCCTCTAATGACCACGCTGTCGACGAGGCGTGAAGCCCAAGCAAAAAAAAAAAAAATATGACTTACGAAAAAGAAAAAAACTTAACAGAAAGATTGGTTCATTGCATTCGTTAGTAGTCTGAAATCTGAATGCACCGTATTTTATTCAAACGTCGTCCCTTCTCTACTGAGATGACTGTTAGGATTTCCAAGTTATCGAATATTACATCCTAAGGACATTTTTTGAATTACCTTGTTTTGTGGAGATAAAAACAGTTGACTATCCGCTATATGAAAACTTTTGCTACCAGGCAACAACAATTGAAAAGCTTCTAGAATTATCTGGAGCAAATTCAGTTGAAAAAGGTGCTCGTCAGGTTTGTTGTGTAGATACTTTATTCGTTAAACCGTTACTCTGAGGCGATTTATAGAAATATCTTGGAAGAAAAAAAGTTGTGAAACAACGATAAATGGTGCTGTAATCAAGGGTATCACATTAAGTGATTGAGTGGCCTTTGCTCCAATACATAAAGGATTTCTTAGCTGAAAGATGAACTGTCTTTGAATGTCTCGGAACTAAAGTTATTTTATCTTTTAACACAAAGAACTGACAACTCCCGTAGTAAAAAGCAAAATCTTGAAACAAGTGCCATGTTTCAATAACTGGGAGCAGTTCTGCATAATAGGATAGAAAACAATTCATAAATATAAAGAAATTATTTTCATATCTGATATCAGTGAGGATCTCATAACCAGCATGATTAGGTGTTATTTTCCACTTTGTTCTTTTTTAAAGCGGGATGCTACCTTTGAAAATTATTTAGATCGCTGTATGTTGCGTATATCCTTGACCCAAAGAATCTCGTAGAAGGAGGTTTATATGCAGAAGGAAAAAACCACTGTTTACAGTTAAAAAGAGGAAGTCGACGCAATATCTGTGACATGAAATGCGAACGATACCATATTCTAGAAGGGGAAATAGAAGGAAAATGAATTGAGTGTTGGATGATCTGAGCAAACGGTTCTGCTTTTTATGTGAGTCATGAGCAATAGAAGTACAGTGACGAAAGGAGAGATATTCAGTGAGGAATTTCGATTAAACATGACGAACAGGAAACAGCTCAATATTTTTTGTTTGACAAACTCAGCACGATGCGTGGAATGCAATTTCGCATCTAGAGGGTAGCTTAAATATTTCTGTGTTCCTCACATGAGTTCCGTGGATCAAAAAGTTACAGACAACACACACATCCTTCCAAACAATGTCGCTGCAATCTTTGAAGCACTTGTGTGCTTCAGTTTGTTGTTCCTTTCTGGAGAACGGGAGAACGTCAAAGCAGGTAAGGACTTAGCGCAGTTAGGAAAAATACTGAATGTTACTTCAGAACTTCGTTATTGCTGCGTTGAAAGCTACCATTTTTATTTGGGAGTCGGTTGGTGTTTTTCAGAAACATTATATGTCACTGGACCTTCTGTAAAACAATCTGGAACAAAAAGACTAACCACGAATAAAATCCGACAGTACGTGTATTTCGTCCGTCTTTATATTTCTTCACGCAAGGATGGGAAGAGTAAGTTAGTTCTGAAGACAAACAAGTGAAGTCGTGACGTCGAGTAAAAGCAGCGATCTTTAAAATTTAGTCACACTGAAAAAGTTTTGCAACTGACATCTATTACCAGCTAACATACTGCAGAAGCCATGGTGCATAAAAAGAATTATATTTTTATGATTAACTAAGAAAAGAATCGGAGCAATAAGATTTTAAATCAGCTATGTTAATAGGCTTTTACCAGTCATTGAATAAAAATAAGCAAATGCTGCAGGAATATCCGAATCCATAGAGTGACATGCGAAAGAGATAACTTATCTGCTAACAGAATAGTATAAATAATAATGTGTGTTCATCCGACACATATCACAGTATTTTTTTATGTGAGAATGTGGCAACGCACTGTCTCAGAAAATCGCCTGTGCTGCTATTGTATTTAAATATTTAATCTGTGGTTTTCAGTGCAAACATTTGGGCCCGTAGTTCACAGCTAGCAATACTTCTGTTCCACTGATTCTTAATAATCACTCTATGGTGGAGTCAAAGAGATTTTCAGAGACAAGAGAAAGATTGTTTTATTGATGGGACAATGACGTACGTAGGGTCACAGGAGTTTGAATCGTCCGAGCTCGTTTAACATGGAAAACACTGTTGAAGTTTTGTCTGAAGTCATTACACCAAAACGCCACATCATTCTATGTGGTGGTGGAAAGAATTTTGATATAGTTATGAGAGTAACCACCAGGAGCCTGATCCTGTAGAAACTAAGGTCTCTGCATTCCACTTACATAAAGGGAAGCTAAGAGAAGATTAAACATTGCGTGGAGATGTCAACACTTCCTCATTTGGACATTCCAACACGGATTAAATTTAAATTCTACCCTCACCTTCAAAGACAGCTGCTAAGTCACGTAACTTTAAATGTGTGCCCGGAATAAGAACGTACGAAAACACAATAGCACTAAATGAGGAGCGAAACTAAATGAGCTCTTCCTATGAGTTTTTTTAGATTGTTCGTAGTTTAATTAATATGATAAATAATTAGACCACTATACAGTTCAATTTAAACTTGTTTTTATTTTCATTAGTACGACGTCAAATATACTGATTACATGCATACGTGCAATCCAGCGATTGCACCCAACATTTCTTCCACAAACAATAATACTAACACAGTCCTTGGCAGACGTAAATTGAGTCTGTAAAATCTGTTTCTCTGTCTCGGATGTTCGCTTTATATAATCTGTATCGAAATTTCTAGAATACTACAAGGGTTTCCGACAGACATTTCTCGAACATTAACAATACTTAAACAATTAAAATTTATTAAAAACAATCATAATTAATATATAATCATTTACAATCATTATAAACTGGCCATAAATAGAAATTAAAGATACTTAAACACAAAATTATTGACAGAAATCATTTTAAACTATAGTAAATTGTTCTTTAGACGTTGTAATTAGCATTAATACTTGGAATTAAAAACATTTATGCAATTCTCTTGCAGGATTCTGTGTTTAAACATTTTAAATGACCTCTAAATAATTTCTTTTCATTAACCAAAGTCTGTGTACACAGATTTACAGTAAATTGCAAAACAAACATACTAGATCATATTCAACTAAAGTCTAGCGTACTACCAATGCTTCATAAAATACAATTCCATTTAAGTTTATGTTTGAGGGCTGTTACAAGTTCCTTCGAGTATAAAATTTGTATCTTGAGAGGTTGGCTGCGGTCAATTCGTAGACAGTATTACCTCATGGGCATAGTACTTTCGGCTGTAAACGGAAGAGCGGTAGCTGAACCTGGGAAATATAAGCAAGGAAAGGATACCTGGCAAAACTGATTTAGTCTGGTGGTCAGCCAGAACTCACCGAATGGCACTATGGCGCAATCTCCCATCTGAAGGACATTGATAGGACATCAAGTTGAAACCTGCTGCTGGTTACATCTGTGTTACACAGAAGGCACTCAACAAACTTAGCATTGGTGTCTCACGGTGCAAAGTGAACATGAAGAAGTGAAGCTATAATATTGGGGACGATCTTTTAGACTGTGGAGAGCGACCAGATCCATCACATCTTTTGGGTGATTTGTTTATCGCAAATGTGACTTTGATCTTTATATATTACACAATCAGGTGAGTGTTTAATTATCAATAATTTGGTCTTCCATTCCCTAAGTATAATAGGTCCTCTTTTATTTTCGTTTTCTCCTTTAAACTGGGAAAATTATGTCGTGCACATGTAAAATAAATAAATTCTATGATTGAATTGGCTGATGATAATTACTTTATGAACAGGTATATGTTTCTGATGTCCGGAGGTTAATTTTTCCGATGTTTCGCTCACCATTAAAATGAACCGTCATATCCCTCTTTGCCTCAAACAATAGGAAGATTACAAATTTTTGTCTGATTGGTAATATTCGTTTTTTCTGGATCTGTTATTGCCTCCAAATGTTTCTATCTCCATTTGTGAAACTTTATCAAATTTCTGCAGTTATTTTCAGTTTCCAGACCGTCTGAATACCATTTCAGAGTATAGTGATACTAAACTGTTTTCTGTAATTAACCACTTATAACATCAAATCGTGAAGTCTTTTAAGATAAATTCAAATGTGGGAAGCCTACACCCTTTAAACCACTTAGAACCAAACATATTGTTCGGTGAAACGAATTTTGAGACTAGTGAATAAATACACCAGCCATCTACGCTAATGGGAAATTTTTTTTCACAGTATTGGATTCAACATTATCCGACACGATATCACACAATTAAGATCAATTGGGAAGAATAAGTCTTGGCAGATTTTTGGGTTTCTCTGTTTGTAGTTAGTCAATAAATCAGTGATAGACACAAATGGGTTTTGTAATAGAGATTAGTTCTGTATTATGTTAACCAAAAAATTAGAATGCTGTGTATACCTGTAGTTAATTATGAGTAATGCCCTGCGCCTATTGAATATATAGTCAGCGCTACAGAGATGTCATTTTGGTTACACACAACACAGGCAAAAATTAGCCGCATTTAAATTTTATCCTATGTCTTATCCTACTATCATTTTAAAATAAATGAATATGCAACACACGTTCCACACACACAAATAATGTAACAAATATAAGCATAGAAAATTACCAATACTGTCATAGGTGAAATCGATCCTTCAGACTGAAATACCTACGTCTAAAATCATATAACCTTAATTGTTAAAATTAATATAATTGTTAAAAGACAATCTGTATTCCTCTACAATTTGTTCTTTTCATAGTTCTCTATGTTAACTTATTAACGAATCTGTAATATACGAAAAAAATAAGCACCATTTTTATCTCTTCTTCTACTTTACTTAATTAGTTAATCACTTAACTCTTAACATTTTTCTGAATCAACAAATTTCGAATGCTTTCATTTGCCTTCTCTCCCTACTATCTAATGTCGATATGTATAAATAGTAGGCTTAAATGAATTATTATTATTATTTAAAATGTTGGCAATTTTCACTGATATAAAAACTTTACCAAAAAAAAAAGTAGGATTATTTGACGTCTCTGCATCACCTTTGTGAGTCTATACTGTTTCACCAATTCACTCTACGCGGATATTCAACCGTATCGTGGAATCAGTTGATGTATTATATTACCTGTGCAAGATTCACCTATCAATCAAACAAAACGGAGTTACGCGTCTCTTGTATCTGTAATCGTTGCTTGAGAAGAACGGTCGCAGAATCTGTGCAGCTCGATCGTAAAAACAAATGAAACAGTTAAGTAACTCCAAAGCATATAAACTAACTATTTTTCCCAATAAACTGACTAATTTCCCCGTTCTCTTTAAAACCCTTCATAAGAAAAAACATTTAAAAAAAATTCAGAATCGTTATGTTTACTGCGGAAGATTCTTTGATTCTAAGAATAACTGAACTATCTCCATTTCTAGTGGAAGTAAAGCTAGTGAAATTTCTGAAATTCTAATGCAGACAATCTGGAAGAAGCAACAGTTATTTGAATAACTCATGGGATGTATTTTTTCTTTCGTGCCAGAAAGATTCATCCACCTATAAGCAAACACAAGAAGAAACATATTCATAGTTTTGTTTAGGCAGTATATGCAAAATTAGAATTTTTCTCAGCTGCGTTGGTCAGAGCGCATATAGTGTCAGATATTACTCTCTAACCGTTTCCTGTATCCGATCGATAAATTGTAAATAAAATAATTGGGTAGTGCTGTGTTCGTAGATATGGAGGTTAAGGTTGAATGTGAATACGTATTTACCCTGCATTTTTAATAAGTGCCTAGCCTGCAAGCATTATTTCTGGCGGAATGTATGGGGAACTGTCACAATTGGTTATAACTGTTCTATACAGTGATAGAGTAGCATCGATTTTAACTTAAATATTTTGGTGATTTAACAGTAATCTAAAATTATAAGATTTTTTCCAGTAACAGATATTTTTAAATGGTAGTTACTCCTTTCTACCTCATTTCATACCGTTCACAGAGATGATTTTAAATCAACTGTACATACCAAATCAATTCGCGGTCCCTCATAGAAGCAGATAGGTTATGAGGTTATGCACATGGAGATTTCTTAGGGCGCCAAATCTGTGGCAATTAAATTAACGCTTAACGTTGAGATATTTCAGGTAAACTCTGAGTAAAAGACTTTCATATTCATTCCATGTTTACGTAAATGTCGAAGACCTCATTGAACCATTCAGTCGGTAGTTGCGACGGGCAGTGTGTACAAAGGGAAGTGATATAGTCAATTTGCGCTTATATAGATCACCTAAATGATGGAGAAAGACTGAAGTTCAGCAGGTTACACCAAACTTCCAGTAGACATGATGACTCCTACGTCGTAGTGTACATGCGGCTTTGAACATCACATAATTGTTATTGTTCATCTCTTGCGACTAGAAGTCGCCTGTACTTCTAAAAAGAACGGTAATTCAAATCACTGACGGTATGTAAGATGTCCAACCCCTAGTTAATAATCCGGAGTCTCGTTAACCGTCATAATTAACCAGGTAAATTGTTCCATCACCTAAGAATGGCCATGCACTCATTTAAAAAATAAATCAAAAACCAACAGATTAAGTAGCATTTCAGTACCAAGCCTAGATTCATTTCAGGTAGTATAAAGATGAAAATGTGAATAAATTTAATAGTAAGGTGAAACTATACTTGTTTTACCTCAAAATCTGTACAGTTTTTAATCAGTCTGCTTTGGCTGTTGTAACAGCCCTCACACCCAGATTTTAAATGAAACTGTATTTTATGAATTATTTGTAGCAAGCTAGGGGTTGAGTGAATATGACTTTGTATGTTTGTCTTGCAATTTATTGTAAATCGGTGTAAATGAAATTTGTGTTGGGAAAAGAAATCATGTAAATACTATTCAATATGTTCACGAACAGAACTATGCAACAAAAATTGATTTTTATTTCAAGTATTAAGGTGAGCTACGATGTTCAGAGGACAATTTACGACAGTTTAAACTTATCTGTGAGGATAATTCTGTGTTTAAATATCTCTAAATTTTGTCTCTGTGCATTTCGTAATGATTGTAGTTGATTTTGATTGTTTTTAATATGTTTTTAATTGTTTAAGTATTGTTAGAGTTCGAAAAACAACTGTCAGGAGGGTTTGTAGTATTCTGGAACTTTCTATGGAACATACAGTATATAAGCGAGCGGCAGACCAGTTTTTGGGGGAAAACAGTTTTACGAGAACAGTTTGAACGGTTTTTACGTATGCGAGGATTCTTGTACTATGAGAGTGTATGGCAGTATTGTCTTTGAAAGCAGTTTTGATCGTAATCGCTGAAGTTTGTGTTTACATGTGTAGGCAGTATCTTTGGAGTCTGATGTTTTACAAGAAATAACAACAGATAAAATCTGAAAGTGTATCTGGGAATAATTATTTTATCATTAATAGAAACTACAAGATACGTACCACTGTCTTTCGTCTGACGCCTGCAGTATAATGACGCGCTTGCTTTTGTATCGTTCGCTGCCCACGTCTTCTCCAGCTTGGAATCTCGACATAATCACGGCGCCGGTCGATTCCCTCAAACTATTCCGTGGATCGTAATGCCCTTATCTGCGTTTGGCGCCTGGGACGGGGAATGAGACGCCGACGCCGACGCTGCCGCCTCAACTCGTCCGTAACAAGTACCTCCCACTGTGCAGCGCCCTGCCTCCCACACATCAAAGGCGGCCCCTCAGGCAGCGCCGACGACAGCTGGGTTCTTTGTCCGAAAGCGTAATGCATTAAATGCTGCACAGACTGAACGACTGAGTATCTGTGTTAGGAACTGAAACATGACGCTGGGCGTGGAGCCTAGTTCATGAACGTTAACTTTTGGTCTGCATACAGAAGGATCTGTGTACGATTCCCGGTTTCAGAAAATCGTTATAGAGTTGACTGTCAAGATGATTCTTTCATGTAGACCAGGGGTCCCCAAAGTGGTCGATACCGACCCCTTGGGGTCGATAAGAGATCTCCGGGGGTCGATTAATTCCGGGGGGGTCGATTAATACTAAAGAGGATCAATTAAACTGTACAGGAAAAAATAGGAATGCTCTACTAACAATCAGGTCAATAAATTAAAGTAAAGCACATCCTCTCAATTCTCGCCTGTTTGTGAAGTCATGTGAAGTAAATGGTGAAACTTTCAACCAATTACTTTTGCTCTCTGAAGTAAGGTGGTTGTCAAGAGGTGATCGTTGCAGAGACTCATCTGAAGAGTGTCTTAGGAAGGTGGATTCATCGCTATGTGACAAGTTAAAACAGTACAACAACCATCTGCTCTTTTTGGCAGGTCTTTACTTGAAATTTATTCCGTCTATCCATGGTTTTGTTCCTATTTTTTGAGATTATAATAATAGTGGAAAGTATCTCGTTTTTCTGTTAATGTTATTGGGTGGATTTTATAAATTATTTCGATGAGTTGTTATGCAGGCTTCCTTATTGCTTAGCATCAGAAATGCCAAAAATGATTTAATGTTTTTATTTAATACTTGTGGGGGTCGATAAGAAGGCAAATATCGTCTCAAGGGGTCGACAGGGTAAAATTTTGGGGGCCCCCGATGTAGACTGTGATAAATTCCCCGTTTTTACTTGCCTATAGTATTCTCTAGTTATCGACGAGCCCTAAAAACCGAATGAAAATAATTCCACATTCCGGATTCATAAACGGTTTGAATAAAACCATATAGTCGAACGCTGGTGTCACTTATCCGTATAAGAGTTACATATATCAGATTCAGAGAACAATAAAGGATGTGAGGAAAAGAAGGGTATAGTACTCCATTATTAAATTGGAGAAAGGTGCTAAAACTACATAAAACATTCTTCGTCGTTCTATGGATGGGTCTGAGTTAGGCAATTAAGAGCTCGGTGGTAAATTAGGAACTTTTATGGAAATAAATTACTTATTTTCTTTCTAGTACTGTTGCCACAAATGAACCAACAAACCAAGAA
The DNA here is from genome assembly GCA_031002005.1 of Vandiemenella viatica. Classification (NCBI taxonomy): domain Eukaryota; kingdom Metazoa; phylum Arthropoda; class Insecta; order Orthoptera; family Morabidae; genus Vandiemenella; species Vandiemenella viatica. Next base: position 59,388,739 of record JARYHS010012519.1, on the reverse strand, counting down.
TTATCTTACATCGGGAACGTGACAGGACTAATAAATGGATCTGTGTTTGGACGAAGAATTAGCTTGTATTGTGGTATTCCTTAGGCGAACGTCGTGATAATTTGTGCAGATTTATTTATTTCTTTATACGTCATCATGTCTCTCGTGTCTTAATAAAGGAGCGATATTGAGTTTTGCAATCTGTTAGCAAATCGTGTAAACTTTGTGCTAGCAATTAACTTTGTTGCCTTTGGGTCGAATTTCAGTTTTGAACCGAGGGTGGTGGGTGTGTGGTTAATGCTCTGCCTTCGCATTACGGAAGACATGGGTTCGAATCCCCGTCCGGACATCCAGATTGGGGTTTTCCATGGTTTCCCCAAATCCCTCGAGGCGGGGATGCTTCCTTCAAAAGGCCATGGACAAATTCCTTCCCGTTCCTTCCCTCCAGTCCTCTTCCGCCCCTAATGACCTCGAAGTCGACGAAGCGTAAAGCCATAAGCAAAAAAAAAGTGGTAGTTTTAAACATCCATTTTAATGACTGTCACAGATCACCTAAACACCGAAATTAGGATTTCCGTTACCGAGATTTGAATCCGAGTCCGTCTTATCTCCTCGTACCCTGCATAGCTGTGCTTTATAACGCTCGCTGAACCTGTCTGATGTGTGTGTTGTGCAGACAGAATGCATAACACACAAGTTGTGGCTCTTACAACACCGGTTTCATAATGACAGCGGCTTGCAGCTGTTATTGACAGAAAGCTTAACCGCACTGTGCATATGCAATGAGTAAAAGCGATGTGTTACACTGTTTGCATAACTGTTCAACAGCGAAACAATGCCAGGGGGCACTAAGCTTGTTTGCAGTGCAGCGGCTGTGCGAACATTGGTGACACATTTTATCAGGCGTTAAACAGCGTGTCGTATTTCAAATTGCGGTCGCAGTTTTTGTGCACCTATATTTTTCCGGGTTCCCTTTATCCTTCGTTAGCAGTGATACCTCTGTATACACGAATTAATACTTCACATTTTTTTCAGCCCTAGGGATATTGGTCTCATTTCTGCTCTCTACAGAGCCAATCAGTGTTCATTTGGCACTCTATGAATGGTGGAAACAGGGTTTTACAGATAATTGCTGTATAATGTGTACTCAGCTTTTTTAACGCCTCAGTGGTTTTACCCTGCGTGAACAATACAAGTTATTAATTAAATTAAATTGGTTCTTTTGCTGTTTCGACATGAAGCAGCTTCAAGAGGGAAAAATCAAAGTTTAGTGTGGCCTTAAAACTTAATATCTCTCCATGCCTCATCACCAATATACCCCTAGTTTGGAAGACAGGAGGAGGGTGAACAGGGTCATGGAAGTGTAAAAATCGTATATATTGTGATTAGGCGTGGAAAGATATTGGTGTAAGAATTAATAGTAATGCATGGAAGGGAAAAGATGACCATGACCACAAGCTAGCACTCGATTTCAGGAATAAGGGTGTCGGAAGATTCTCTTTATTGGGTAATTGCGTCAAGGATTGGAATAAGTTACCATGAGAAATGATGAATAATTTACCAAAAACGGTGAAAGAATTTAAAGCTAAAATTGCAGAGGGCAAATGTAGGTGGGTGCAGGAAAGGGAGAAGAAAGGTGTGTAGGGAAAGTGCCACCAGGGCGTGCGCTCTATCGCAATTTAATTAAATATTATTACTATTATTATTAATAATTCTGTCCTAGCATTTGAGAGAACACAGGTTCCAGCCTTGTCTGCCCATTCAGGCTTCAGTTTTCTATCACTCCTCGAAATTATTCCAGTGGAATGCTGGGATGCTTCCTTCGAATGGCCATGGCCAAACTTCTTCCCGCTCCATGTGCCTCCATTTTTTTCTGGCTCTAATTTACTTGATGTTGACGAGTCGCAACACACAAAGAAAAACAATAACTTATTAAAAAAGAATCGAGTTTTCGTTTCTGTTATGACTTAAGCTGACTCAATAATTCCAGAAAATGCTGGCGCAATTTTTATCATTCATTACTAAAAAATTGATAGTTAAGTAAAAACTTTTTAAAATTAATGGCCCTCCCTTTCGAAATAAATAAGTGGTTCTTTCAGCTATTTTAATAACTTACACTATTTCCTATAAATGTGTCCCTTATTACTGTTTTACTACTTCAAGTGCTTTCTCACATATTTAATTCTCGGCTAGAGTTCTTTGCTATCATTTGAAAAATAAACCTCACAAGGCTAAAAGTCAATCGTAGAATTCCTCAAAATTATGACATAACTGGAATTAAAATTGGTTGCCTTCAGTACAGCTGGCAGAATTCTTTCCTCAGATACAAAACTCCAGAAAAATAACATTTCAAATGGTTTCGTTCTTGTTAGAATATAAAGGAACGACTCCATTAGAGTTGGTGTTATAGCCTGGCTACACAACTCATAAGAGCTATTCACCATAAAATAATCTTGAATGTCTTCTGGCAGCTTGCAGACCCAACAATTAAGGAATAAATTCATAATCTCAAAGTTATTTGTCAATACACTCCGGTTAATATACGTTAATTACAGCGAGGTTCCAATGTCATTTCCTTGTCACTGAAGTTGTTTTCATAACTTTCGAGTAGACGAAAAACACTGACTAGGACGAATTTGAGTTTCGGAAACAGAAAGATGTCAGAAAAATCAAAACATGGGGACTGCTGATTCATTATTGTTTTATCCTTCTGAAGAAACTCTGTAAATAAAATCCTCATATCATTCAAACTATTCTGATATGCCGTAAGAAAACGTGGCAAGTATCTTGAGCAAATGTTTTTCATTTGCATTTTTAAATCTTTTCAGATTCCTGTAACACTATGGATTTAACTCAATTTGGTTTGTTATCATAGGATATTTGAAATGGTTTTGAGCTTTAGATAAATCATCTTCACAGAAGGACTGGGCAAGTATTAATTCAACAGACGATTTTTTTAGATGTTGAAATTGTATTGGATAGAATTCGTAAACTCTTATGCACTAAGAGTGAAATTAATTTAGTATTAATCCAAGTTTTATAAAGAAATTATCGCCCATTTATAATGAGAAAACTGTTCATTAGAACGAATTGCAATATTAAAGGTCCCAATAAAGAAATCCTGGGGGCACTACAGCAAATTTTCCACCTTTCTAGCATAACACGTATACCATTTATCAGACGTGAAATTTCTGTTGTATTTAAAAGCATTGACACGAACGTTTAACATATTTAATTTATGAAAAATGTTACAAACTTTGAAATACTGTGAAGGATTTGAAAATTCGATGCAAACTCTCTATATTTTTCAAAGATTTTGCAATTTAGTTTCTATACGAATATGTGAACGGAAATTAGTTTGCGTAAAGTTGTCATTTTATTCTTATAAAGATACTTGACTTTTCCACGAATGATTAACTTTTTAACTTCAATCATTTAGAGTCTGAACATAAAATAGTTTGCCTTTTCTTAAGTCGATGATTCCAGGATTTCAACCAAATTCTTTGTGGTCTTAAAGGCAATACTAGGTGTTTTGTTAAGTGTTTTGTTAAGTTTCTCTGTGTCAGATACTAGCAGAAGATACAATTTACAATACGAAATTTTAAGAAAACCACCCATTAGTTAAGCTAAAGTTGAACTGGCATTACTTACAACAAGAGCCTAAAAAAAATAGAAAAAAATTATTCATCGTTTTTCTTCCAAAATGTTAAAAATCTGAAATTCACATGATTAAAATTGTTTTTCTTGCAACGTGTGTTTCGAAAAATGTAATTGGCAAATATATATTAGCAACTGCAGACAGGATAAGGAATTCAATATTTCAATATTTAGTCAACTCGATATGAATTTTAACAAATGTAAGGTTAACATAAATACCTTTGTTCATCTTCTTTTTTATTCGTTTGTTCCCTTGAACGGCTTCAGTATGAATATGGGTACATCGGTGTAGTCAGTCATATAAAAACGCGGTCGATTGCCAATGCATCACCTTCCATCATAAAACAATCACCTGAGACGTCGAAATCTTCTACTCTAATTACATTGGGTCATAATTTAATTTCCAATTTGAAAATGAATTTTATAGCTTGCAGATCTTTTACGGGTAGGCTGTGTTTGACTTGCAGGTTTAATCAATAAATACCAATTGCAGGATTTTCCGTGTGTCTTCTTTAATTCGTGGTTTAGCTGTTGGCACTATTTACGATCCATTAAGTATCAAGGTCGGCTAAGTATAATAAAATGAAAGTTGGATACTTTATACAGACCAAAACACTTCTAATAATATCCAATTGCCAATACAAAAACTACATCAAAAACAAATGGGACTTTTCCAAATTATGCAAGCACTCTTTAACTTGCTGAAAGGATTTGTATATACAGGTATACTTCATTTGTATATGTATCCATTATTTCTTCATTTACTACATAATCATGTAACTCCTCATTAATATTCCTTTGTGACGAATATAATTATGTGAGTAGTTACTCCTGATTTATTAACAAGCTAACTAATCAAGCCCGCCCGTAGATAGCCGTTGCTACGGAAACTCAACATTCTCCCTAAGAATAAACAAGCTGGTCTTAGCTAAGTAAGCCCAAATTCAAGAATACTAAATACTAAAATATGCAATATAATTCCAGGATAATGTATCTGTTATCCCACACTATTATATCACTATAAAATAGAAAAGCGCTTTTGTCGTTGCATATTCTAGAAGGTTCAAAAGCTAAGCTTAGTATTCACTCAGAAGGTTGGTTGGACCCTCCTGAAGGAGGAATACATTGCACTGGAATTGGAGCTAGAAAAGCCAGATCCTTTCCTCTTTACTCAACCTAACCCAACCCGATAATTCTACAGGGTAAAGGGTGCGAGGTACACAACCTCACCATATGTCTCTGCATTCCATGTGCAAGCCTCTGTAATGGTTATCAGAGAGTGATTAATGCGCTTGCTTTCAAAAGCTCTGAGTTCAAATCCCGTTGGGAGCAGGAATTTTTAAGATGGTCTTTTTATCATGTGAGCCACGCCTGGACGTTCCTTTGTTCGGATTCCACGTTAAATTGTAGGTCCAGACTTGACAGAGGCGGAATGTGTGGCAAATCGAATCTCTGTCACGTAGGCGGCCTAACAATGCCCTACGCGTTTTATTTTCTCTGCTAAATCGGTCGCTCAGGGTTTCTTTCGATCGCATTCAGTTTGTGTACGATCTACACTAGTAATATTATAAATGCGAAAGTAACTCTGACTCTCTGTCTGTTTGTTACGTTTTGACGACTAAACAACTATTTCGATATTGGTGAATTTTGACAAGAAAACAGTTTGTATCATTAGGAAAGATAAAGGATACTTTTTTTTCTGGATAAATAAAATTTTTCGTCATTAAATTTTGAATAGTAACTAAATTGTGCCAAACGGACGGATGTTGTGTGTAGGTCTGTAATGTTATATCGGTTGTCCAGGCTCTGTTTCTCTGGTATTCTGTTAGTGTATGGGCCTGGCAGATGTAAATCAGACCTGAGGCGTAACTTTAGAACAACACAAGCAGCTAAAGTTTTCAGAAACCCACAACCTGACGTTCATACAGAAGAAAGAAGACAAGACTAAGTTTAAAGACCAGATTTCTCAGTTAATCCCTCCTCTTCAGTTTTTCGCTATTTTTAAACATGTTTCAAATTGATTCTCTTCATGAGACACGTTTGATGGTGATGGTTTCTTCGTCATATTATCCTGACTCGTGTTTTTTGGAATACCTTACATCTTTCTATATCCAATTTTAGCAGTAAAATCATATGTCCACGCGTACAAACTCGCGGATAACAACTAGTTCATAGTATATATATTCCCATTTCCTCTCTTATTGTCTCGATTCTTATTAGATCTAGTCTTGTGCACCCCTTTACCAGACACTGGGAACTTTATCACCGCTGCCTGTACGCGTCTTTTATCTCTCCTTTCATTACCCATGGCTCATTTCCATAGAAAAGCATAGGATCTTCCATCACTTATAGAATTTCATCTTTCTACCGCTGTGAGCCCTATTTCCGAAAGTTTTAACTATCGTAAAACACGTCATCTGATTCTGGACATATTTGCAATTCGTGGACGGCACTTTGTAATCTGTTTTCAGTATCCTCTATTGCCAGTTGTTCGTCATTAAATAAAAGTACCATTAGGGTTGTGTCTTGTCCTATGTCAACACCCCTCGTTGCGTTATTCATTCTGCCACATATTGATGGCATCATTCAGATGTATGTTAAAAAGTGATCAGGAAAGACTACTCCCTTGTCTCACACTTTGGATAATTTTTAATATTTGTTGTTCGTTTCTTTTTTTTCCGTTTACTGCCATTTATCCGTCTGTGAAGAGTATGTCCTCAAGTACCATTATATTTGTGGTACGTCTTTAGGAACCTTTTTGCGCGATAGCAAATATACTTTCTGTTTTAATTTTTTTTAATAAAAAAATTCACGTTTACTTCTCCAGGAATATCACGAAGTCCTAGCAAATGGTGCATTTCCCATCATAAATCAGTCGTACCAACGAATAAAAAAAATCTCACTTTCGTTGACGGGAATGTCCTATCAATATATAATCTGTTTTTTATAGAAACTTTTTTTGCTTTAGAGAGCTACGATGCGTCGTGAGTTACCACAGGCCGTTGCACCCGTAATCCTCGCGGTAAACAGAGCTCGTGTTGTAATACCTCGTAACTCGGGGCGAGCGACGGCAGTGCAGGAAACGAGCCCATCAGATCCGGCGGCCGCAGGGACTTCGCTCCAATCATTAGCCGGCTCCCGGCGTCGCGTGTGTCTGGCTAATGGGGGATCGTTCGACACAGGCCACCAACCCCCGCCTCCTCAATTAATGGCACCGCCGCCCCCGAGCTCGCCCGGCTGCGCGGAGTGTCACCACTGTGCGCAGGGCTGCCAACTAAAATGCTACCGCTGCTAATATAATCTGGATAATTGTAGTATAAAAAACGTAAAAAATCACAGCTTTACTCAAAAAAAGTTTTTGTAAAATAAAATTTTTATACTCTATACAAAAAAGTAGTGTTAGTTTCACCAAAGTATCGGTCTTACGCAGCCACAGTAAGGTCGGTTGTTCGAATCCCTTTGTTGGAGACTATGTTCTTTAATTTGTCCTTTGTCCCTACAAAAGTTTGCTCTCGTGTGTTAAGAACGCCGACCGAGAGTGGTGGTGTAACGGCAAGCGTTCTCGCCTCGCATTCGGGAGGACGCCGGTTCGATTCCCCGTCTGGCCATCCAAATTTGGGTTTTCCATGGTTTCACAAATCACTCCAGGCAAATGGCTGAATGCTTCCTTCAAAAGACCATGGCCGAATTACTTCCCATTCCTTGCCCCCCAACGTTTCCCGTCTCTAAAGACCTCGCTGTTAAGAGACGTTAAGCAGTTAAAAAAAAGAACGCCGAAAAGTTTATGTAATAATTCTTGTACCGCTCCTGGCTATTATCTGCTGTATTTTAAGTAGCTATTTAAGAATAAACTATTTTAGCGATTACATTACTTTGATTATGAATAAAAGAGATGTGAAATGAATTTACAAACATATATAAAGCTAAATGTGTCATAACCTGACTGTTTATTATAAACAGACGGAAGGTGTTTTTAATTTTAAAATATCATATACAATTAAAAAGTACTTAATGAAATAACATCTCGTTTAATGTTTATTACTTAATTTATTAACGGTTTAAATAACAATGTTTTAAAAACTGTTGTCGCCAATCCCGCTGGATTGGTGGAAATCCCGCAAAAATCCCGCGGGATTGCAATCCATACTTACAGCTCAAATGTATCTTTTCACATGGACACTCAAATAATAGATCCTCCTGCACAATTTTTTTAAGTTAACTACTTTACAACCCGAAGGTTGGTTATATCCTCCCGAAAGGGGAGCAAACTAAGCCATTGCGTCAGAGGTAGGGCGGCCAGTTCCTTTCCTGCAGGACCTATCGTTTAACGAGGAATCCCAACCATTTTTTTTTACCAATTACCTTATTTTTCTAAGCAAATTTAGTGTAATAAAGCAGTAGCTATTATTCTGACTAGTTCAAACGATGTGTTATACTAATTGGAACAAATTCCGTGAGGTATATGACCTCACTAACAGCGCAAATGAATATTAAAATGGTGTTTGAAGTTTTATCATATAAAGGAAAGAGATGTTCAATCCAGTTGAAAATGTCGAAGTAGATCAGGCACTCCAGGATAATAAATGAATAAGCCAAAGCAGATTTGATGAAGCGAAAAAAGCTCGATTTAATGTTAATAATACAAGCAGTTTGGCCTTCGTTGATGACATAGAAATTCTCTTTGGAAGTATAGAAACCGCACTGGAACAAATCAACCTTCTGAAAGGAATGGCAGGAAAAGTCTGATTTCAGATTTCTTTTGAGAAGATTACATTCTTGATAAATATTACGGATTCACCCACAGTACTAAACACATAGTACAGACAAATTAACAAGGTCAATAAATTTAAATATCTAAGTAAAATAATTCAGATTAATTGGCTTGATAAGGAAGCAAAAAGGTCAAGAGCAAGAAAACTAGAACTAGCATACCAACTGACTAAAGATACTTATAATAAGAAGATCTCCCAAGGAAAACTAAAACCAAACACTAGAATAATCAAACCAGAATGTCTCCACGCCACAGAATATTTGTGCCATATGAAAACTGGAGGAATAGAAGAATTAGGGAAAGGAAAATCTTGAGAAAAATTTGGGGATCACTTAAACATGAAAAACGAGAGTTTAGGCACCGGAGGAATAAAGATATATACAATGAAGAAGAAACTGAAAGGATGTCATGATCGGAAAGAGGAGAATCAGTTATTTGGGTCACATAATGAGAAAATAAAACGGCATACTTGAAAAAAGAATTTTTAACCACGTTTACGAGAGTAAGACGGTCAACCAGTGGATCCAAGAAGTAAATAAATATATGAATGAGATCGGGATAACAGAAAATATAATACAAGACGTAGCAACATTCAGGAGATTGATCCAAAATTTCAAGGGTTTCTAGGAAAAGAGGACATGTAATAACATATGGACCGAAAAAAGGAGGAAACAGCAAGGATGAAGAACTGTTGGATGTTAAGAAAAACGTTGAAATGAACGCATGAGATTACTTTTCGTGGTCCTTAGATAGCCTAAATCGAAGAGAAGAAATATGTAAGCCTGAAGGCGTAAAAGAACTTTATTCTAAAAGTAATGTGTTGCTGGTTTCATGCAAATTGCACGGGATATATGACTCTAAATACAAATGCTACAATGTAATTTAACAGCGGCGGCAGTATTTATTTATTTCGTATGGCAGAAGAAGTACAAAAACAGGAACTACATTGAATCACAACAAATAGAACTAAATATGTATGTTACTACAAACTGATGTCCAACGATTGCAGCCACTTAGTTGCTTTTGTGGTTGCTTCGTGAATATGATGCATTGTACCACTATATCTCCTAAGAGGGCATTCCATGACGATGTGGTGAATGGTTTGCTGGTAGTTACCGCAGTCACAAGAAGGGTTCTCCACCATTGTGCATCCAGTAGTTTCATCTACCGTGGCCTGTTCTCATTCGGTTCAGTGTCGTCCAAGTTTCCCTAGGAAGGTTGTATCCAGGAAACTGTCGTGTATGGTCTTGGATTACACAGGGTTTCAACTGATCCACTCAGCGCATCATGCTTCGCCTATGTTGAAGATATTTTGGACCTGCTCTTGACCAAACTTCCACGTTGAATACCTAGATTTTAGTCTATTTGGAACTTAAGGCGTGCAGTCCTGATTAATTGGAAGATGTGGGTATCGTAAGCATTCCTTTTTTAAAGCCGCTTGTCTTCGGAGACTTGGTGGGGGGATGTTGAGAGTACAGGCAGCCAGTCTGAAGGTGTAGATTATAAAGTTCCAGATATTGGTCTCATTGTGTCATTTAGGTGAATGTTGATCTTTTTTGTGTGACTGCTATTTAGCAATACTAGACTGCAGTATTCAGCAGTTGAGTATACCAGACCAAGAGTTAATGTTCTGAGAGCTGCGGCATGTGCTCCCCAACCCGTTCCTGAAAGTCTGTGAAGGATGTTATTTCTAGTTTTTACTTTTGCCGCTGTTTTATTGATATGTTCCTTATATGTCAGTGAGCGGACCATAACCACGCCTAGAAATTTTGAATGAGGATTGTATTTCATTAATTGGTCTCTGAATATTATTTGAGGTCTATTGTGAGCTTGTCTGTTGTTTAGGTGAAAAGAGCTGACCTCTGTCTTATTTATATTCAGTTTCAGCCATCAAGTGTTGAAGTACTCATTCAGTTTGTGAAGGTCACCTGCAAGAATTTCTTAAAATGTTTTGAAGCCGCTAGCTTGTGCTGTTTTTTTTTTTTTTTTTGCTTATGTCTTTACGCATCGTCGACGTCGAGGTGGGATGGGACTGGGACCAAGGAACGGGAAGGAATTCGCCCATGGCCTTTTGAAAGAAGCATCCCGGCATTTGCCTGGAGTGATTTGGGGAAACCATGGAAAACCCAAATCTGGATGTCCGGACGGGGATTCGAACCGGCGTCCTCCCGAATGCGAGGCCAGAAAGTTAACCGTTCACCCACCACGCTCGGTTTTTGTTGTCATGACTATGTCATCAGCGTATATAAACTTCATAGAGCTAGTGGATAGCAAGTCTGCGGTGTACATTTTGAAAAGTAGTGGAGCAAGGACAGATTCTTGCGGTAGCCCGTTGTTTTAGCTGTAAGAATTGATTCTGTTCCCATTTAGGTGAACCTCAATCATTCGATTGCATAACATGTCATTCGACAGAGAGGCAATTGTTTTGCACGGGACAATGCTCAGGAATTTCAGTATCATTTCCCTTCTCGGGACTGTGTCATATGTTGCAGTCAAATCTATAAACACTGCCAAGGTCTTTTTTCCGATCTTGGAATCCCTTTTCGATATGGTTGGTCTGCGCCATTACTTAGTCGCAGCAACTCCGATTTGTTTGAAATCCTGTCTGCTTACTTGGTATGTAGTCCAGAATTTTTTTTTTCTGAGATTCTGTTGTAGATGGTTCTTTCGAGCAGCTTGTAGCATGAACTCAGAAGGGCTATTCGGTTGCAGCTGCAGCAAGTTTTGCCTGGTTTCAATATAGCTACTGCTTTGGTTCTTTATGGAGGTTTGGGACTTTACCGCGTTGTAGGATTTTTTACTGAAAAAATTGGCAATCCAATCTAATGTTCGCGGATCACAATGTTTTAGAAATTCTTGGTATATTTATCACTTCAGCCTTAGCAGATTTGGTTTCTTTCAGTACCATCAAATTATCTGAGACTGTGAAATCTGCTGCAAATAGAGAGTTCCAGTCAGCTTGAGGTAATCTGAGCTTCAGCTCATTTCGGATTTCTTTAGACTTGTTGCTTAAAGTGTTAGTTGATTTTCTAGTTAGGTCAACAATTCTCTGTGCTACTTGATCTGGTTTTAATTTTGAGTTCTTGCAAGTGGTCTCTATAGCGTTACTTCATAGTTTGCACAGAAGCAGCGGCAGTTTCTAAGTATCTGTTATTTGAAAGGTGAAATTTACGAACGTAGTAGATTAGTGGACTGTGTTCAGTTAGTATGGTGGGCAGTGCAACGGGAAGGACTGGCAGGCAGCAGCCACCCCCCGCATTCCACAAGATAACGGGACGCCGCCGCCAGGACTGGACGACAGGTGAGGAGGGTGGTCACTCTAGTGTGAGCAGCGGACACAACCGCACGTAGAAGTTTCTGCAAGCACATGGTGCTGCACGCAGGCAGTTGAGTCTCGCGCATCAACTCTTTAATCCTTGTATCTTATAATATGTGAAATTGTGTTGCTAGATATGGTTCAACGAGACGCAGCCTCCAACTCTGAGGGACTACAGTCGATTCTGTGACGCAAGGAGTCACAACTACCGCTACAGCCGATCAACGCCGTCGTCCACTGCTTGCCACACGCAGAGGCATAGCTACTATAGGGCTAGGCGGTTCAGTGCACCGGGGTCCACACGCTCAGGGGGCCCCGAGCACAGTTAAGGGGGCCCCATGCGTGGGTCAGAGAGCCTACGGGCCTTCATTTCAAATGGGCCAACTTTTTTTTTTCCTTCTAACCTTGAGGGCCTTGTGAACCTAGATATGCTACTGAGTAGAGGCCCCGCAACCACATCCCAGGGGTTCGCAACCACAGCCCAGGGGCCCCCAAGCTCAGCTCAGGGGTTCCCATGGTCAGCTCAGGAGGGCCCCTACCAGCTATTTGGCAGAGTTAAAAAAAAAGGTCACCCATCTGGCCTGAGAGCCCAAAATATTTTTTTTGCACCGGGGCCCTTGTTGACCTAGCTAAGCCATTGGCCACACGGTAAGATGAACAGTTACCAATTATACAGTCTGTACAGCAGTTCAATACGTCACACCCAGTACAGCCTATGAGATTGAAGAGACTCAATAAATATAATTAACAAAGCCAGAATTATATGGACTCAAATTTGAATGCTTAATGTATGAGTAAGATGGATGTTTATATTTTCATGTAATGTTAATGTACCATTTGTATCATTTATTTCCATTAGGATATAATTTAGCGAACATTAAATACAGTAGATTAAATTTGAGTATGCGTTGTCTGTGTCAATTGTAATTCAAGGACAAAACAAATATTGTAACAACACTCCTCCAAATGGTATTTAGGAGTGATAATTTTGCAGTCCTGATAAAAATCAAATAAAAATTTAATTACCTGAAATATTTTATTTAATTGGCACCCAGTAAAAATACCTGACATGCATTAATATAAAACTTTGTAACATAATTTTTTTTCTAATCACTTTGACAAGAAGTGGTACAGCTCAACCGTGTTGGAGAATTCTCGATAGGCTGAAAAGCGGGCCACAGGTTCCCTCATCTACCCCTAATGTGGACTTTCTCCGTTAGTAATATCCTGGACGTGGCCGCAAGGGTCAGACGAAGGAAGCACAGTAGACTAGTGACCACACTGGAGGCGACCAATTAGGTCGCTCAGACCACCACAAAGGCTGGTCAACAGAGCCTCGACACTGCAGTTGCTGTTTGTAGCCTGAGGGAAGACCAAATAACTCCGTTCAGCACCAAGTAGTTAACAGCTGTTATTATTTATAGTACGTTCATACTTTTAAGGATTGTTCAGCACTTTGACAAATTATTTTGAATATTCCACTGTTTGAAATGTTCTGGTATTTTATACAGAGTTGTATGCAAACTTCATGGAATCAGTTGCAATGCAAAAGGTGTCAGTCTTCACGTACTGTTAACTACTTTATTTAAATTCCATTTGAAATATTTTAGAATCCATCTTGCAATAATATAATATGCAGATAGAAATTAATTGGCATTTTCTGTAATCAAGTGCAACAAGTATGCCTTGATCTAGGTTGCTATTGTTACTAAATTTAAACTTCATCATCGTTATTATATCCACAGACGGAACAATATGTTGCGAGAGGTAATTGAAGTATACTTTTGTGCATTAAAAATCGCTTAGCCCATATACTGCACCAGAAATATACTCTACAGTGCGGTAATTAGACAAGAATATTCTAGTGTGAGAACTGGGCCAGTATTTCGTGATGGCCTGTTGACCTTCCGTCAACAGTTACAGTAGTATGATCAGTATCCGCGGATATCATTCCTCAGTTACAGACTAGAGCGTTCTTCTCTTAGAGCCTCGTGTCGAAGATATCTTTTTTTCAATCAGTAAGATCTCCAAGGTTATCAAGTTGCTTTGATGAAGGTAAGAAGACGTGTAATATTATATATTTTTTAATAGTCGGTTTGTGTTGGTATGTTAAATTCACATTGTGATTTAACAAATCAGTTGTGTAGCTTCGTTCCGGTTATAATGAGCTTGAGCGCTAGTTGTACGAAGATCACTGGTATGAAGACCAGTATTGCACTCCTTTTACAAGCACTCTATTAATACTCGTCTCTGTATATAACGTTCTAGTTACTTTCATCACTTTCAACACATACGCGCAACTGAGCTAACTCACCAGTTTCAATTCACGAATGCCAACGATTCCTAATAACCTGCCACGATGATATTCAAAGGCTGCAGATGAAACTTAGTAAAAATACTCACTCAAACGAAGTGACACTGGTGCGGTAATGAGCATATACAAAAGAAGGTTAAACACAACATTGAACAACCGAATTGTGGTCAATAATGTATGGGGACCAGATAAATACCCGTAATATTCAATATTAACGGAGTGAATATAGCTGGCTTCTTAGCTGCACGGCCGGCGAGGTAACACTAGTCGCTATGTGCTGATCTCAGCAGGCACACTTGCTCGTTGCAAGAGGGAGCCAGTACTCCTCGGAGTCTCTAACCTAACGCACGGATGTAACACGCGTTCGCGATTTAGTACCATCAATATCACTTTGTGCCCAATTTCGGCAACTGGAGTCTAAATTCAAGATAGTGGGGGTACAGCTAACAAATTGCGTGGGGCAGAAATTACGTTATTGTGTTTGTGAATCTGTCTGTGTTTTAATAACGGAAACAAACCGAAACTATTTTGTAAATTTTGTTTCCTTCCATAAAACCTTTCTGATCCGTATCAGTCTAACATCACTCAAGCCAAAGAACTCTACGCAGCCTTCCGTTTAAAATATTTAACATCTTTAACAGACCATAGTTGTTCTATCACCTATCGTCCTTGCAGTTTGGCAATACTGCGTTAACAACAATCGCCTGGTGTCAGACAGAAGGCCGTCGTCCTGACAAGAAGAAACATCAAGAAGACGATACTATCGGGCAGGTTGGTGATCCCACGTCCGATAGACAATCAATCAATATCCACTTGGCCACCCGATACAGAACTTTTTTGTTATCTGCGGGACTCAAACCCTGCACCACACTCATGTAAACAGAGTTCCATCACAATAACAAAACGAATTAATGCATGTTGTAATTTTAAAACACCGCTAATTTTTGAGGCATGATTTGGAATGTTGTATAAAACAAGCAAGCTTCAACAACCATTTTCTATCGTCTGTAACGCTGTTTACAAATATATATATATTTTTGGTATATCACAAAAATACTCCGTTGTTGTACCGAAATAGAACAAATTGTCTGTCGTAAAAAGACAATTCACTGTTGTTGTTGCGTTTTTTTTTTTTTTTTTTTAACAGACCGCATGTAAGTCGATATTTCTAGCTTTCTAGTCAATTGATCAAGGTCAGTCTTGCAGCAGACCAGTGGTTGAATCGCTTAACAAACCGGAGAATGGTGTAGGTAGAGTTTCAAGTTGTTATTACATCACACGCCAATGCAACCGATTTCTAATTAGTTGTACGTGTTGAACTTCATGGTGATAACATTAACCAACGAGGTTATAATGAATTGTATCAACTGAACAGCTAAACTCCTTAAATTACTAAATAATTCCTCATTTGACTATCACTCAACTGACCACTTCAACTATTAATTATATCCAAAATAATCATCCAAGGGGTATGAAGTTCACAGGATGAAGTATGGGGCAAAACTTACAGTCAACTCTATTTATAATTATATCTTTCGGTGGATTTCTGTTTGGTGAAAAGTGTAAATGAAACAATCTGACTATTTCTTCCGATGGCGTAATTAGATGAAAGTGGGTTCAAGGGAGCTGGAAACTGTATAGACGAAGGTTGATTATATAGTGTCTTTTGTGCCCTCTCAGAACTGGGGAAGGCGGAGTAAAGTTTTAATTGCTTATACCTCTCTGTCTTGACCAATGTTAAAGACAGAGAACTCTTGCAACACATTTTTTGTTTTGATCTTCCCATCGTTGGGCTGAGTGCTGCTTCTGTGAACTAAAATCCATTATAACACCCGAAACTACTCATAGTTTATTTGCTGAACGCCAACGCCTATGAATCTAGATTAGGAATGAATCAGAAGGAAACTTAATGCAGTATTCTCAAGTAACTAATCAGGTTAACTTGGTGTTTTCTCATGATATTTCGGCGATCAACTACTATGTCGCCATCTTCAAGTGAAGTGATGTTCAGGTCGGAGCTTTATAGCGATGTTAAGTTTCGGTCTTCCAACCCGATCACAAATTCATTTAAAATAGCGATGGAGTGTTCGATCGCCCAAATATCGTATGAAAACACCATATCCACTTGGTTCATTATCCGAGAATATTAAATTAATATCAACGCCATAAAGACTCCGTTTTTAGAAAGTGACTTGTTGGTTGGCAGAATTCTCAGGAAGCAAAGAATTAATATAGGAAACGGCGTACAAAAAGAAGTGGAAGATAAAATGGGCGCGCCACGAGATAGTGTTCTCGCGCCATTAACGTTCATTCTTCTAACAAATATTTTTTTTTATACGTATACTACGTCAGATACTAGTTCGTAACTGAATCTTTGTGTACTACTATTACAACCGCAGAATATTCTGAACAGCTGTTAGAGGTATCTGGACCGGGTATATTGTTGAAGAGTCAAAATGGAAGAAGGTAAAAGCCAAAAAGAGCTAACTTGGTGGTACATAGAAAAATTACGGTTTGTGTGGTTGTGAAACAAGAATTTATTTTTCTAGGTATAGATATAAACATATTTGCCTATTATTTAATAAAAAAACCTCGAGTGACAGAAAGCAATGGGCAGGTTGTAGAGAGATGTTTTAAGGTCCTGCATCTACTGGAGAGGATGACAAGGAAATGTACTAGCGAAGCTAGGAAATTGGTCAAGTCTTTGCTTGAGTATGGTGGGGTTGTAGGTACCCGTATTACTGTTAACAAGTACAACAGTTGAAAGAGTGTTAAGGAGGATAATTTAATTTGCTTCTGAAAATTACCATAGAACACTATCAATCATAAAGAAGCCGTACTTGAATTCACTGGACATCAGGTCGCTGGGGAGGCATACGAGCACATAGGCGATGGTTCCTGAAATGTATGTAGGAACAAGAATTAAAAATAGTATGTGGATGGAAAGAGACGTCCATTACCACAAACTAGCAGTTGATTCCAGGTATTAATGGAGTGAACATTTTTTCATTTTTTGGTTACGAACTGGGAGACTAGAATGGTGAGCAAGTTAACTGACACAATTTGAAAATTTAAAGTGAAAATCGGTGTTAATTTTTTTTTCATTGTATGACTTTTTTCACCGGGAGATCCCTGAGCAGATAGTTCGGCCGCATAGTGGCCGATTTTGAGAGAATTTCCCTCGAGCGCTGCAAGTGATGTGTTTCCTAAGCGTATAACTATGTTCTGTGTGTGAAAGTAATTTTTTGTGAAATGAGGCGCAGACTGGGTCCTAGCATTAGGCTAGGAGATTCCGGGAAACTGCCTAAAAACCACACTCAGGAGGGCAGGTACACGGTGGTCTGGCTTATTATTATTTAGCTTCAAGTAAATTTTTTTTTTTTTTTCTCACCGTGATAGGAGGAGGGCAGATTTGCCTTCAGCTGGGAGGAATGATATTGAAGAGAAAAAAAAAAAACACCTTTTCGGCAAAGACATTCCTTGGAACTCCACATTTAAATATCTAGGAGTGAGCTTAGACAGATGGCTCGCCTGGAAAAAAAACACATTGAGTACCAACAGAAGAAAATCCTAATCAGGTTACAGCAACTGTATCCACTACTTAACATGACTAGTTCACTGGCTGCGACCACAGGAGTGACTATTTACTGCTGTCTGATACGTCCTCTGCTTGAGTACGCGTGCCCAGTGTAGGGGTACGCGGCCAAGACGAATATGGCCAGATTACAAATTTTGCCGAAAAGAGCTCTTCGAAGAGCTCTCCACATAACAAAATGCTTCCCAACTAGGGATCTGCACGCAGCCGCAGAAATACCACTACTGCGAGATAGGATATGTCAGTTGGCCGCATCCTTGTACAGAAATGCCAAAAAATCAAAGAACCCTCTGATAGCGCTGCTGGGCACGTACGACACCTACTTCGAGTGTCACAGAAGACCACTCTCAATTTTTGAGGAACAATAAAGAGCTATAGCAGCTCCAGAGAAGACATAACAGGAAAACGTAACAGAGACGTATGAAGTTTGGAGGAAATGTCTTCGGACAAAAACCTTCACCACAACCTGTCTATCAACGCCAGAAAGGCAGGAAATGCTGAGTGATGCCGACTAAAATTCTTTGGCAGTACAAAAAAAAGGTTGTTTCAAAGTGCTTGTTAATTGTTATTATTGTATTCGACCTGTAGTACAATTGAAACTACTTCTCTCCATTGTTACTGTATACTTTTTTGGCATTAAATGAACTTTTAGTTGATGTAATAAAAAATGTATTAGTTTTTAATAGGAGTGACATGGTTTAAAGCCTGAAAAATCTTGCTCTCAAACTATGTGCGTCTGTTTCATATACACATTTTTTTTTTTAAAAAAAATCACTAAAAATAATTCTGGAGAAAGATTTAATTTACCTGACTTCTGATTTACTGTTACTATATGATCAGCAATTTCTCATAATTAAACCAACTGTATTATATGTAACGTCGTTATTTTAAATATATCAGGATTGACAACAAATCTTCTCACAGAGCGACAAGCTTTCGGCAACTAGCTCAGTAGCTATCTTCAGGTCGATTATGTATCGGCGATCTTTCCGTTACGAATACCTGAAGATTGCTACTTAGCTAGTTGCCGAAAGCTTGTCGCTTTGTAACGAAATTCGGCTGCAAACCCAAGAAGATTTGTTGTCATTTATTCGCCGAGAAAGCCTAAATTCACAAATAAATCAGCATCGTATATAAAAATATTATGATATTGATTAAATCCGTGCATGAGACTTTTATATATAGTTGACTGTAATCATTTCGACTGCGAGAAAGAATTCTGTTTCGTTCAGCGTGATTCCCGATGCAGCAACACGACAGATTTTCACAGTTTCATACGTTATGCAGCCAACGGCCCAGGACTAAAATTAGGTATATTTTAGCTCAATGCAGCAACCAGATACTAAGAAATAAACAAAAAGTGTCTGTTCGTTTTGTTGATTTTGATGGATGTTTGAACACTGTACAGCCCCTGGTCCCAAGAGTAAAATAGAACATGATTTATAGATTTACGGGCTATGACGCGTCGTTTATTGGATCTAAGCTTTCGGCTGTTATATTCCAGCCTTCTTCAGAGGTACTGTTTATATCTAAGTTCACATAGCAACAGTCGCCAAGCATCGCAGAGGAAAAGGCCGCTATCTTCGTTGATGTTATTGGAATTCCTTAAGATTTTTGCTGCCTCTTTCACACGTCGTGGCCACCACGCTATAAATCATTTACAAAGACGGCCGCGGAAGTCTTAAGAATCATTTAAAACAGAATATGTTTTATTTCGATATGACGTCAAAAATCTAAGAAATTAAGATAAAAGTGTCGGCAAATTAATATATTTTAAATGATAAGTCAACTCTCGCTGTCGAAATATATGACCGCATACTTACCAACGGCATCGTGTTATTCGAAATTAAAACTGATATTCATCATCTATCATTTAACTTATTTCTTCGAGTCGTAACACTACCGCATTTTTCACTAAATGGGTAGACTGTAAATTAGAAGGGCCAATTTTCTGAGAGAGTAATTTCGATAGAAGGCCTGACTTCATCTCTTAAACTTATTTAAATTAAAAAACCTCAAGTAAACGAAGTCACCGGATGTCAGGGGCCTAGCATCCTCCCTATAACCCCT